>JBBGZY010000932.1:632500-1125000 GCA_037952925.1 Lithobates clamitans | reverse complement strand
TAAACAAATTAAAAACGGGCGTTGCTGCCTATGGTGACCAATCAATGTTCATTTTCCCAGAGAATAAAACATGAATGATGATTGGTCACATTGAACAATCACAGGTTTCAGTTATGTTAACTGTGTGCACAGATGTCCCATCCTTTTTTGTATGTGGGTGTAATATGACTTTAAAGAGTAACTTCACTTTTGTTGAGAAAAAAATATTTCACTCTGGGTGATCTATTTACATTGCAAGCTTTGTTGCAGATTCCTACGTTTTGTTATGTGGAGAAATAGCGGTTTGTTTGTCTGTGTTTAGTTAAACTGTATGGGAGTGGTTTTATAATCATCAATCAGCTGCTGCACCTGCAGGGCTCCAATGAGGAAAATTGCACTGTCTGCATCCCTTTAGATGTGATTTCCTTTGGGAGTATCTCACCATGACATTTTTGTTTCAGGGGATGCACAAAATCAATTTTGTATCTTAGTGCAGACTTCTGGGTAAATTAGTAGGCCAATTACACATGCAGGAAAACAAGGGCTGGTGAGCGAAGATAGAAGATAGCCCGCCGGATCATTAGATCGCGTAACATCGCTGTAATAGCCTTAATTTCAATTGCTATGTGTTCCCGCCGCTTGACGTCAAACACAGCCCTGCCTTCTGACCCGGGTACTTTGATAGACAGAACACCCGTCCAATCCCGGGATGTGTGACATATATCAAAGTCCCCGGGCCAAGAGGCGGGGCTGTGTGTGACGGTGAATGGGGGGAACCCACGGCAATTGAAATTAAAGCTGTTAGTGATGTTACTCGGCACTCTTATAATCCGTCCGGCAATCTTCTTCCTCTCCTCTCTTCCCCTGCACAGGTAGGCTGCATTGATGGACACTGGTAGGCTGCATTGTTGGGCACAGGTGAGGCTACATTGATGGACACATATAGGCTGCATTGTTGGGCACAGGTGAAGCAGCATTGATGGACACATATAGGCTGCATTGTTGGGCACATGTGAGGCAGCATTGTTGGGCACAGGTGAAGCAGCATTGTTGGGCACAGGTGAAGCAGCATTGTTGGGCACAGGTGAAGCAGCATTGTTGGGCACAGGTGAAGCAGCATTGTTGGGCACAGGTGAAGCAGCATTGTTGGGCACAGGTGAAGCAGCATTGTTGGGCACAGGTGAAGCAGCATTGTTGGGCACAGGTGAAGCAGCATTGATGGGCACAGGTGAAGCAGCATTGATGGGCACAGGTGAAGCAGCATTGATGGACACAGGTGAAGCAGCATTGATGGACACAGGTGAAGCAGCATTGATGGACACAGGTGAAGCAGCATTGATGGACACAGGTGAAGCAGCATTGATGGACACAGGTGAAGCAGCATTGATGGACACAGGTATTACATATCACGCATTGTTGGGTACAGGTGAAGCGGCATTGCTATTCCAAATCACTTCCAATGGGTTAAATAGCAACTTCGTCTATTAAATAGGAAGGTTAAAATGAGTCAGAGTGTAGTAATTTGCCTCACAGTTATAAAAACAGTGCTAATGGAGCTTTTATACACAAGAGCTGAAGTAAAACACATGCAGTGGCAGTGTTTGAATCCTTATAACTTTTTGTGGTTGCTCTTCATAATTGAGTCTCTCACTGAATGGAGGAAAAAGTATTTGAATAGCATGGCACACCCTGTTTATAACTTGACATTTAATTATTCGGCAACATTAGCTAAAATCATGCACTAGGTAATTTATTTTAGACATACAGGTCCGTTTTAACTATATCTACCAGCTTTCAAACCTAGGATCTAGCACATATTTAATATTGGATATATAAAAGGTCAACAGTATACTCAATCGAAATAACAAATAAAAAAATAAGATAAAAATGAAATACAATACATTCCATACAAATTCTATGTACTATCTTTCAGCTGATCACAGATGGTATTTTATGTGTTTAATGAATCAACAACTATAGACAATTAGTAATAGCAGCGGATGCTGGGATTTTTCTACAATGCAAAAAATGAAATAAACAACATAACTACAAAGAGAGTCCTAAACCAGACACTCGAATGTTGGCTGAATGGCCTGCAGTTGGGACAATTGTTACGGATTTGACCATCAGCAATATATGACTCATGGAACAAGAGAAATTTGGAGGCACCATACAAACAATATGTGAAATATTAAAAGACTGGCTATTTTAATTGATGTTTAAATAAAACAATTACACATAAAATACCCAAATAAAAATCATGGGATATCTTTGTGCATTACATTGGATAATTCAACAGTAAAGAACCTCCATTATTTGAACCTCCCCATTTATCACTGCCCAGCTATTGTATCATATGTACATTAAAGCTATTACTGTGTATTTACAGTATATCACAACATGTCCTGATGCTGGTTCCACAGTAAGGCAGAAATGGCTTCACTCAACACATTTCGTACTCTTTGAATAATGCTTCATGAGCAGTGACATTGGAGGTGAGATCTATGATGGATCACAAAGCATATAATAAAAATTACTGTTTATACAGAGTATGTATTTAAATGTAAAATTTCCATGTTTCACAATAACATCTAAATTTCTTACAACATTATTAATGCATATGCAGTGAATGTCTGTCCCATGGTAAAAACACCAGTAGTGTGGCTTTATAGCCCCTAAATGACAGGTTTAAGTGCACTCAGGGAAACACAGGCATACTCCCAGGGCATCTGAAGATTGAGATTAGTGTAATAAAGAAATAAATCCTGGTTATCAATTCCCTAGTTTAATAAAGAATAAAAAAAGTAAACTAATAGGCTAAAGTAAATGGTAGATCTCAATATTACCTTACTGCTGTAATAGTTGACACACTGGTACAATAATTATGAAACCTAACCCGGATAGCAGTGAAAAGACCACAAAAAACCTACCATTTTTCTTGGGTTCTTTGACACAATCTGGGCCGGGTTTGGAATAAAATGGACCAACTAAAATTTCAGCCACAACTGCCAGGAAAATTGTTTGGGATGCAGCTGTTTGTGGTGTGGCTGTTTCAAGATGCACAATAAGGAGGTACTTGAAGAAAGATGGGCTGCATGGTCGAGTCGCCAGAAGAAAGCCATTACTCCTCAAATGCCACAAAGTATCCTGCTTACAATATGCCAAACAGCACAGAGACAAGCTTCAAACCTTCTGGCACTAAGTCATTTGGAGTGATGAGACTAAAATTTAGCTATTGGGCCAAAACCATAAACGCTGGAGAAGAGTCACCAAGGCCTATGATGAAAGGTACGGAGGTGGATCGCTGATGTTTTGGGTATGTGTGAGCTACAAAGGCACAGGAAATTTGGTCAAAATTGTTGGCAAGATGAATGCAGTATGTTATCAAAAAATACTGGAGCAACATTTGCGTTCATCAGCCAGGAAGCTGCGCATGGGACGTACTTTGACATTCCAACATGACAATGATCCAAAACACAAGGCCAAGTTGACCTGTCATTGGCTACAGAAGAATAAAGTGAAGGTTCTGGAGTGGCCATCTCAGTCTCCTGACCTCAATATCATTGAGCCTCTCTGGGGAGATCTCAAATGTGCAGTTCACGCAACCCAAGAATTTACAGAACCGGAGGCTTTTTGCCAAGAGGAATGGGCAGCTTTACCATCTGAGAAGATAAAGAGCCTCATCCACAAATACCACAAAAGACTTCAAGCTGTCATTGCTGTTAAAGGGGGCAATACACTGTATTAAGAACTGGGGTATGTAAACTTTTGATCAGGGTCATTTGGGTAGTTTCTGTTGCCATTATGATTTAAAAAGAGTAAACACAGTTGATTGATAGTAAATGGCTTTAGCCAAACACTAACCGTTAGTGAAGGAAAAGATTGTTTTATCATTCATATTCTCTGAAAAATGGCCAAGAAATCAAATTCTTCCAGGGTATGTAAACTTAAGAGGACAACTGTATACATATTGATAGCATATGTTATGCTAAGCTTGACTGTGACAAATGGGGAGGTTAAATTAATGGAGGTTGTTTACTGCTGTAATATCCAACATAACGCATGTTTTTTATACATATATTTTAATTCTAATTAGCTATTATAAATAACAGCTATTTTACTTAAGGGTTGATGGGCTAAAGACAGCTAGACACTAAATTACCTAACTTACTATGCTATGAGACTATGTGTAAGCACCTAAAAATCATCCTGGCGCAATTTACTGAAAGTAAGTCTCTATCCAGAGAACACTACGACTGTGATTAAAGTCTTAAATTCCTGTTTGGGCTCACAACAAATTGCCTTTTTTGCACTAACACCTCAACAAGTGCTGTCAGCTCTGCAGGATTATGGTTTATCCCCATCCCCACCCCTCTCTGCCCCTCAATACATAAGAGTACATTTGTTTCTTTCTCAGTGCAACAATACTCCTGGTGTGTAGAGAAGGGCCCTTGGAAAATGTAGTTCTGGGGATGTGTATTAAATGTGTATTAGCTAGAAGAACAAGGTAAAAGATCAGAGGGGTAGAGGGAGGCTTTTTGGTAAATTTGTGTAAATGCCTGGACATATACATTGAATTAGGTTTTATAAAATTACAGCGAAGGTTGCAGTCTCTTCTTATAAGGTTTTTTCTTGTGTTCTAATGTATGTGGGCAGAGAAAAGCAGGGTAGTGCATGAATCTGGAAATAACCTCATGAAAGAATTGCATGACAATGGAATTTTCAATGGTGCCTGTTCACATGAATGCAGCTCAGCGTGATTTTGGAAAAGGGTCCTGTGCTACTCTGGTGTGATTCCAGCATAATTGTGGCACCATAGAATATTGTAACACAAATGTTGGGTATTGCACCTTCCAGTGGGGTAATATGTGAATGATTACAATGTAGAAAAAAAGTCCACTGAAGGAATAGATAGTTGAAGGAAGACAAAGAAAGTCCTGCAACATAAATATATGTGTATGCTTCCTTCAACTATCTATTCCTTCAGTGGACTTTTTTGCTACATTGTAATCATTCACATCTTACCTCTCTGGAAGGTGCAATACCCAACATTTGTGTTGTTACAATTTTTTTGTTATTTACTATTGTTGCTCCAAGGTATAATTCACATACACATCCAGGGTGAGGATGTTCCCTCAGTCCGTTTGTTTGTGACATTAGTAGCGCACCTGAATATAGTTACCATATTGATAAAACTGAAAATTCAGTTTTTTTTAAGGTTGCAGCACTTTTTGTGATTTGTCTCATTTCACTCACTGGATAGTTTATTGTTGGTTTATTTATATAGTTTTTTTCTAAAGAAAATTTCGCTTTATATGTGCAGAATTGTGTGGAAATATTCTTCTGTTCACTTTTGAACCCTCATCACGTTTTAAATAAGATAGCAATTTTGGGGTTAGCGCAGATTTTTTGCGATATACCATAGAATAATCAAACTACATCAAAGTAGCATCAAAGTTGCATCCCATAATTGCACTGAAAGTCGGATCAAAATCTGATCGCAGCAGTGTGAACCCAGCCTCAATGAGATTCTATTCCCAGCCAATAGTATAGTTGGGAAACATGGGCAACAACCCCAAATCCAAAAACGTGTGTATGCTTTGTAAAATCTACATGACAACCGAATGCAATGATTTGCAAATCTCACAAACCTGATTTTATATACCATTTTAAGAAAAAAAATAAGGTAATTTTGAAATCGGTGGAAGCAAAATGTCTCAAAAAAGTTGGGACAGCAAGTGGTACTAACAAGGAAGAGCTGGAAGAACATTTTGTAACTAATTAGGTTAACTGGCAACAGGTTGGCATTATGATTGAGTATAAAAAGAGCATCTTATAGATTTAGAGTGTCTCAGAAGTAAAGATGGGCAGATGTGAAAAGCTGCATCTAAAAATTAAAAAAGTAAAATTGCAAAGACTTTAAATATAGCATATAATATACAGTACACAATATCAAAAGATTCATAGAATCTGGAGAAATCTTTATGTGTATGGGACAAACCCAAAATGCAATACTAGATGCCCGTGATCTTTGGGCCCTCAGATGGCACTGCATTAAAAAAAAGGCAAAATTCTGTGATGACATCAATGCATGGACTCAGGACGGCTTACAAAAATCACTGTCCGTGAACACAGTTTGCCTTGCCATCCAAAAATGCAAGTTAAAGCTCTATCATGCAAAGAAGAAGCCATATATGAACATGATCCATAAATGTCACCATCTTGCCTGGGCCAAAACTCATTTAAAATGGTCTGTTGTAAAGAGGAAAACTGTTTTGTGGTCAGAGGAATAGAAACCTAACATTTTTGGCAACCAAGGGCACCCTGTCCTCTAGACTAAAAAAGAAATGGAATTTTTGGCTTGTTAACAGGGCTCAGTTCAAAAGCGTGCATCTCTGATGGTATTAGTGCTTATAGAATGGGTGGCTTTCACATCTGGAAAGGCACCAAAAATACTAAAAGATATATCCAGGTTTTAGAACAGCATATGCTCACCACATACTGCAACTATGACAACAGCATGGCTTCGTAGTATAAGAGTCTTGGTTCTTAACTGGCCTGCCTGCAGTCCAGACCTTTCACCAATTGAAAATATTTGATGCATCTTGAAACACAAACTATAAAGACTCAGGATTGTTGAGCAGTTAGAATCCACCAGGCAAGGGTGGGACAACATTCCTCTCCTAAAACGTCAGCAAATGGTCTTCTCCGTTCCCAGACATTTACAGATTGTTAAAAGAAGAGGGAATGCTACACCGTGGTAAACATGGCCCTGTCCCAACTTTTTTTTTGATGTGTTGCTGCCATCAATTTTGAAATTACCCTATTTTTTTCTTAAAACTGTACATTTTCCCAGTTTACACATTTGATATGTTTTCTATTTTGTATTGTGAATAAAATGTGGGTTTATGAGATTTGCAAATCATTGCATTCGGTTTATGTAGATTTTACACAGTGTCCCAATTGTTTTGGAATTGAGTTTGTAGTATCGCTTAATGTTCAGTATGGATTGCTGGCAGTTTCAATTGATAAAGTCTGGTTGAGGCCAAAGTAGTAAAAGTGATATCTTAAAGTGGAAGTCAAATGCCACAAGGGAAACTTTAAAAACAAAGTTGAAGAATTATATAGGGGTATTCATTTAAATGCAATAGAGAAAGTATTTAGCATAGTTTAACGTGTTTAATGTAAACATAACTTACTTTACAAGTTCATGTTCAATTAGTATTTTTCATTACAGATGGCAGTAACTGGCAATGAAAAAAACATACATGCTTACTGTTTTTTTTTTCCCAAGAGATCATGTTCATTAATTGGCAAGGGCTTTATAACCTCAAGATGACAATATATCTCCAGGCATTCACAGCATTGTGTATTTTCCTAATCGCGTTTGATGTTTTCAGTAAAAATAGCAATGATGTAAGAAATTCAGATCAAACAAAATAATTATAGTTAAAAACCCCATTGTTTTAACATCAAAATACACCTTTTGTAACCCACATCATAGCCGTATAAAGCATCATATGTTGTTCTATGTCACCACCTAGTGGCAGTACTACTACTTGCAGATAAAAGGGCCCAGTTCTCAGAGTTTGTAACACTGTAGACACAGGACTGTTCTAATGGTATGAATTAATGCAAACCACAGAAGGCCATCTAAAAATGAACTCCAATAAAAATAAAATGTCTCTTTCACATAGTAGCCATACTTGTAAAAATGTTCCCCTTCTGTGACTCATTTGTAGTTTTTATCTATATTCACATTGCTGTGAAGGTTTTTTGTTTTTTAACGGTCATAGCCATTTTTTTTGGAGCCTACAGTCATTTCTTTCCTGGTGCTTGCTGAAGAAAATCTGTTTAAATACCTAAAACGTGAAACCTAAAACTGCTTCTTAGGCTGGACTTTAATTCCTGAAATTTTTTTATTTATTTTTTTTTATTTATAATTTCTGTTAATTGCAACAAATAGAAGAGGTGAATGCATTAACTGCTATGATGTTACATTTATATTAAAAATGATGAAGGCAGTACTCTACCTGTATGGGTTCTTCTATGTGCTTTCAGGTGGGAACTCTTTGTGTAGACCTTGTTACATCCTTCAAAATCACACCTGTGTATTCGTCTTCTCCGAGAGTCTGGAGATTCTGACCTGCGTTGGCGTCTTGTGCTTTCAATGCTGAATGGTGAGACTGAGCTGCAACACAATAATAGCAAACCCCAAGTTTTAATGCATGAAGACACAGAAAAAAACTGTACTATTACTATAAAATGCCAATTAATCATTTCCTGTCAGCCATGTGGCATTAAAGTAAAATTTATAGCTTTTAAACAGTGAAGAGGGAATAGACCCTCTGTTTTAATGCTACTGGTCTCCACATTTGGAAGACTTCCCCTACTTCCTCTTGAGTCACACGCACCCACTTCCTTATGGGTCACCACTACTTCATGGGTTGCTCCACATTTAGTACAGTGGGGAAGGTATAAATCCTGCCAGAGGCTTTTACTGCTGCCTGTGTCCCCATTGGGAACATTTCCAATCACTTCCTGTTGTGGTGCACCTGTCACTGGAAAAGGAAGTGAGAGGAACTTTCTCCACCTAGGACACAGGCAGACACATAAACTTTGCATATGTTGTAGTATTTTTCCACTCTATTAAATAAAAGAAAACTCTTGGCCACAGTTCCACTTTAATCACTTCAGACCCGTAAGGATGTGCCCCCTTCCTGACAGGGCCATTTTTTGTGATACGGCATTGCGTCATTTGACCATTGCGCGGTCGTACGATGCAGTACCCAAACAAAATTGAGGTCCTTTTTTCCCCACAAATAGAGCTTTCTTTTGGTGGTATTTGATCACCTCTGTGGTTTTTATTTTTTGTGCTATAAACAAAAAAAGAGCAACAATTTTGAAAAAAAAGCAATATTTTTTAATTTTTGCTATTATAAATATCCCCCTCAAAAATATAAAAAAACTAATTTCTTCCACAGTTTAGGACGATATGCATTTTTCTACATATTTTTGGTAAAAAAAAAATTGCAATAAGCGTATATTGATTGGTTTGCGCAAAAGTAGGCGGATATATTTATATATACAAAATAGAGGATATATTTATATATGGAATTTTTATTATACACTTTTGTTTACTAGTAATTTACTGTGACTGCAACATTGCGGTGGACAGACCAGACATTTTTTTGGGACTATTGACATTTATACAGGGATCAGATCTAAAAATAGCCACTGATTACTGTATAAATGTCATTGGCAGGGAAGGGGTTAACACTAGGGGGCAATCAAGGGGTTAAATGTGTGTCCTAGGGAGTGATTCTAACTGTGGGGGGGGGTTGGGACTGCATGAAGGAGGAGGAGACCGATTGCTGTTCATACTTAGTATGAACAACAGATCTGTCTCCTCTCCCCTGACAGAATGAAGATCTCTCTGTTTACATTGACAGATCTCCGTTCTTCCTCTCTCAGGAGCGATCACAGGTGCCCGGCAGTCAGCGTGGTCCCTGGGCACACGCATCGGCTCCGTCGTTACACCGCGGGCCCCCTAGTGGTCTTAAAGCGGCCGATGTACAGCTACGGCGATTTGCCCAGGAGAGAAAACCTGCGGCTGGTCTTCTAGTGGTTAAAGGATAAGTTCACCTTTGGGAACATATTACATAATCCACCCGTTTTTATGTTCCCACTGCTGCAGATGCTCCCCGCTGCCTTCTGTCCCAGTGACAGCATTATGGGGAGAAGTTCCCCATACAAGCTGTCACTTTTTGAAAAGAAAGAGACTATGCAGGGCTCCGCCCACACAGCCGCATCATTCATACACAGAGTTCTGTGTATGAATGAACTACAAGTGACGACATGCTTTGTGGCTGTCAGCTTGTACTTTTCAATGAAATAACATGGCACTGTTGAGCACTGTGGTAGTTCCTCGTCTTCCTGTCAGTGTGAAACTGCATGGCTGTACGATGTACTGCAGGAGACCTGCAAAAAAATGTGCATTTATTATTATTTTTTTAAAAAGTGAACATATCCTTTAAAGCTGAAGTTTAGATATGACAACTTTATGCAGGTACATTGGTCCAACTTGGAGAAAGGTATGCAAGTACAAAAAAATGTGCGTTTACTATTTTTTTATTTTTTGTTATAGGAGCCTGGAAAGCATTGCACAGGAAATCGGCAGATCTCTGGTGCCATGCAGGTCTCCTGCAGTACATAGTACAGCCTTGCAGTGTCATACTTGTGAGATCCCCGTGGAAGCTGGAAATTACTATAATAGGCATCACTACTACAGTGATCTTCACTATATTCTGGGTCCTTTGCCAAGCATCTGCTGCATAGTGATCACAGGAAGACCCTCACGGGGCACTGGCGCCATTAAGGAAAGACTTTGCCTATTTATTAGTGACTGCAAAGCGCATGCTGCCCATGCTGAGCAAGTGATCCCTTGTGTTCAATAAGCAGCAAAGCAACCACTGAATACAGGACCTGGAAGACAGCAAAAATCTTAGTAGCAATGGTACTTACTACAGTATTTCCAGCTTCTATGGGGATCTCACAGGTATTCCTAGGCTGGACCAAGGTTGATACTGTGTGCTGTTAAATGTATATCAATTTGCCACCTAAATACAGTACGTATCAATATATTATTCTAGGCCCAATTTGTCAACACTGATGAGAACCTGTTTTCTGAAGCTAAACTTTCAAAAGCCTTGTGATCTGTCCTATTTAGCAAAGCAATACAAAGATCAGTGGTTTTGAGCAAAATCTATTACTTTTAACAAAGTGGGATTGAAATCTCTTAAGCTCACCATACACACACAGATGTGTTTTGTTCAGCCTGTGGGCTGACCAAAAAAAAAAAATTTAACAGGTTCCTCGAGCCACACTAATCAGTGCAGATGGATGGATCTCCCCCTGTGGCTATTGTGTTCTGGCACCGCTGACATGTCAAAATACCTCCCGATTGCCTGCATCTGATTCGCACTCTGTATTTCAATCAAATGATTGTGGCCAGGAAGGGGCCAACAGGGCAACCCGTGGACGAATTCTGGCCAGTTCATCAGGGATGGACTAAAACGAACTCCGTATATGGCCAGCTTTAACTTGTGTGGCTACAGCCCATATTAAGTTTGCATTTATCTTGCACATCCTTATGCCACTTACACACGAGCTGACTCTTCGACCGGACTGGTCCGACAGTCTAACCGACGGACTTTCCTAACGAACAGACATGCCTACACACGATCACACCAAAGTCCGACGGATTCGTACGTGATGACGTACGACCGGACTAAAATAAGGAAGTTGATAGCCAGTAGCTGCCCTAGCGTTGGTTTTAGTCCGTCGGACTAGCATACAGACGAGGATTTTTCGACCGGACTCGAGACCGTCGGAAAGATTTGAAACATGTTTTAATTTCTAGGTCCGTCGGACTTTTGGGGAAAAAAATTCCGCTGGAGCCCACACACGATTGAATTGTCCGACAAGGTCCGGTCCGCCGGACGAAGTCTGCCGGAAAGTCCGCTCGTGTGTACGCGGCATTACTGAGTAATCCATCTGATGTGGGCTTATTTATTCTGCTCACAATAGCCAAAAACAGCAGAGTTTAATAACTAATGTACTAAAACTAGTTAAAATAGAATAAGGGACATTTATCAAGAAAATTAGCCATACAATTAGCCATACAATTAGGGGCTGATTCTTATTTAGCAAAGTATATTCAGCAAATTTTTTTGTGTATTTGCGACTCCTGCACCTGGAATCCGGGACAACAAACTGGGACAAATTTACACAGGTCTGCAACAGAGCAATAGCAATAGGGATGAAACAAATCAAATGGTCCAGGGGCAGTTTTATTCTGTAATAATGCTAATTAAGGGGAGCAGAGTGAGGAAATTAAAGAATACGTCAACCCAAAATTTCATATTCCTGATATGTGCCTGCTGTACCATGTATGAAAAGGTATCCTGTTTTCTCTGTATTGCTACCTTTGTGTGATATTCCTGGTGTGATATTCCTGGTGTTCCAGCCAGTCCCTTTGCTTTCCTGTTAAAAACTGACCACACTAGCGCAGCCTAGCCAGAATCCCTCCACTCGCTATTCATTGGGAAGTTTGGTGTGCTGCTGTATGTCCTCCCCCAGCTCTCCAAGATCCTTATTCAGCTGAGAACATATGTGATCACTTTTAAAATAAGGGGGAAAAGAATATTCATAATGGTTTTTTTTACATTTATACACAAAAGATTTTGGCTTTCCCCTCTATTTTGAACTGAATGAGCTGTTTTACAGGGTGAGGGTTTATATATACGTTAATAATGTAGATAAAAGCGAATCTGTCTTATAAAGATAGCAAATCTGCAGACCCACTCAGATTGGTAACGCGCGATTTGAAGTGCAGGATTTTACAGCAACCAATCACGTTTTCGCTCATCCCATTCTATTACACTGATGCTTGCTTGCTATGAAATACTGAATGACTGAACATTAATGCCAGCCTGAATAAGCCTGTAGATGTTATTTTTTACTTCCTATTTCTATATAATCGTGGACATATATGTCTCTGCATCTCCTATTACAGCTCAGTAGTTTATTGAGAAATGTCAATTAAAGAACACCAGTCTAAATGATAACCTGCACAGAGTACAAACGATCTGTTAAAATCTGTGAACATGCATGCACTGCATACCAATTTTTTGGCTGTCTGACTCTGCAACAGTTGATACCATGCAATTTAGGAGCCTTCTGACACCCGGAACGATGAGGTGTTTTTTTGCTGCCCTGTCCTATTGTCAGGATGACTGATAACAGCTCAGTGAAGCACAGCAGAGAGCAGGAAAGACAAGGTTTTGTAATAATTGGTATCATTCTGTACTTCCCAAGGCATATGTTACAGGGATTAGGGCCATTATAGCTCATTGCACTACTAAAGAAGTGCAGGAAATTCTGTACTTTGTCGTCAGATGCACTGGAGGGCTGAAAAGACTCAGAATGTTAGCTTGCACGGGTGGATTCAAGTTAACACTTAAAAGTGTTACTAAATCCAGGACCTGGAATTTACAATATCTGGTCTCCCACAGTACACAGAATATGGAAATGCAATTGTTTTAGGAAATATAAACTGCTAAATACCTTTTCTCATCAGCAGTATATAGCAGTCTTGTGACTTCTATCTGTTCCAGCTTAAAGCTTGTAGGAGGAGTTTTCATACTGCACTGAGCAGTCCTATCAGGATCAAGGACCCCTGACCCTCTGTTTGGACAGTGCTGTTTGGCCCTGCGCTGATCACATGCACTCTCTAGCAATAAACTGAGTATGTGCAGCCTGATTCTAGTGACCCTGTCTTATCGGGACATGTTCCGGAGTCAGTGGAAGAAGGGATGATCTGTGCATACAGGATCAAATAGCCTATTTACACATTGCAGAGCATTAAAGTATTGTAGAGTCTTTTTTTTTTTTTAATAACAAACATTATACTTACCTGCCCTGGGCAGCTCAGATCCTCCTCTTCTCGGGTCCCTCTTCACTGCTCCTGGCCCCTCCCTCCTGTTGAGTGCCCCCACAGCAAGCAGCTTGCTATGGGGGCACCCGAGCCAAGCTGCAGCTCCGTGTGTCCATTCAGACACGGAGCTGCTGTTTGGCCCTGCCTCCTCTCTCTCCTGATTGGCTAACTGATTTTGATTAGTGTGAAAGGGAACCTTGCACCAAACAATACATTTATATAACAATACCCAATATGCGCAGCTGCTCCCCAAAACAATGAAATTAACACCGTGCAATTGGACAAATGGGTGGTAGGGGGCACTTGTGTAATAATAATATGTACCTTATTTAAAGACCATATATCATGGAACAAAGTGACATGTGCAATAAAAGCACAATGAGGTTAATAATAAATGTCTAAAAGTGCTATAAGACATGAACTGAACCATTTAACTATAAAGTGCAACAATAATTTTGCCAATGTGAAATAATCAATAATTGAAACGTGAAACGGTGATAAAGTTTATAAGACCCCTTTCCCACTGAGGCATTTTTCAGGCACTTTTGGGTATAAAAATAGCGTTTGTAAAGTGCCTAAAAATCACCTCCCCTACAGTCTCAGTGTGAAAGCCGGAGTGCTTTCACACTGAGGCGATGCCCTGGCAGGACGTTAAAAAAACTCCTGCAAGCAGCATCTTTGGAGCGGCGAAGGAGTGGTTTATACACCGCTCCTAAACAGCTCCTGCCCATTGAAATGAATGGGCACCGCTGCCAAACCGCCGGCAAATCGCCGCTGCGGGGCGTTTTAACCCCTTTTCGCCCGCTAGCAGGATGTAAAAACGATGGTAAAGCACCGCTAAAAATAGCGGCGCTTTAACGCCGACGGCGCCGATGCCCCAGTGTGAAAGGGGCCTAACATATATTATCAATTCTTAAATCTTGATAGCAGAGGGGAGTTCCTTCACTGTTAACATGAAACATCAAAAGTGCTCAGATATGAAAACTGCTCACCAGATGGATATGACCTCTTTACTTAAAAAGACGGTCTAATGCGCTGCAGCTTTGGATGTGAGCCCAGCGGTGAGCAGCTTCCATATTGCAATGATTGCGGGCTATCCTCAGTGCCAGGCTAAGGCACCTAATAATGTAAGCAGGCACTCCTCTTTTTGTTTGTATTACTTTTATATAAATATACAGTATTGCGCTATGGATTGTCCCTTTGTTTCCTTATGAGATAACTTGGAGGAGAGGAGGATACAGCACAGAGGATTTATCCATTAACTAAGGGTATCCAATAGGATTTCCCTACAGCGCATTAGACTGTCTTTTTAAGTGAGCAGTTTTCATATCTGAACACTTTTGGTGTCGTTTCATGCTAAGGAACTCTCCTCTGCTATCAAGATTTAAGAATTAATAATATATCTTATGGACTTTATCACCTTTTACTTACTAATTAGTTCACATTGGCAAAATTATTGTTGACCTCTATATTTGAATGGTTCAGTTTATGTCTTAGCACTGTCATGTAGTAGCACTTTAAGGGAATTATTATTAACCTCATTGCACGTGTAACTTTATTCCATGATATATGGTCTTTAAATAAGGTACATATTATTACACAAACGCCCCCTACCACCCATTTGTCCAACTGACTTTGATTGACAGCCGGTGGAGCCAATGGTGCCGCTGCTGTGTCTCAGCCAATCAGGTGGAGAGTCTCGAACAGCTGGACAGAGATAAGTCTCAAGTATTAGGGGGTGCTGGGGAGGCTGCTACACACAGAAGGCATTTTATCCTAATGCATAGAATGCAACTTGTTTAACCCCTTAGGTTCCAACATGAGTATAACAAGCATGCTTTACTGCATATACGCACTGGTTTTATTGTTGTGGGTTTAGTATAAGTAACGTTTTAAGCAAAGACTTTTTTTTATTTATTGTTCAGGCAGCAGACTGTTTAAAAAAAAAAAAAAACACAACATTCTGTCATCCACACAAACAACGTGAATGGAGAAATCCTCACCACTGTCAAAATAGACTGATTAACAAAAGTTTTCCTGCATGGCCCTTTGTCAACGTCCCGCTGTCATGTAAAAGTGATCTGATCCTTTTTATAGTATGGACTGCATGGCACTACCTCATCTTTTATTTTTACAAAAAAATGGGTATTAAATTGTGTTTATGTACAATAAAATAGATTTTAATGTATTTTTGACAAAAAATATAGATTCGATAAACAGTTGCGCAAATAGCATGCAACATAAAAATTGAGCACAGTGCATATAATGAGCACAGTGCATATAATTTTTAAATGATAGATGTAAAATATGATTATTATAATTATGGAATCTCATAAATTGCAAGTTTTGTTTTGAAAAATAAATACATTTTTACTTACTCCAAGATGAGCAAATGTTATCCAAATACAAGAGGTGTGTATATTTTTACTGGAATCTGGGCGTGCTTTGTGTATTTCTTCCAGATGTGTGAAGTAATCCATTGAGAAACTTTGCCTCTGTGCAGGAGCTTCCTTTAATGAAGACCAATCACTGTTGTTCCCTCTCCATATGCAGGGTGACTGGTCTCGTCTCCACCCCTTCCTGTAGTTTTCTGCAGGCAGCCTGTAGTGGTTGGACCTGCTGGGCTCCTCCCAAATCTCTGCACTCGCTATGTACAGCGCAGTGACTTTTACCACTGCTACTTTCACAAGGTAATATCTGGATTTTTAAATGTATTTGCTGCACATAATGTGGTTTTATATCCTTTGTGACAATTGAGGAATATATTTGAATGAAAGCTTTTCCAGGCAGACGGCTAAATAAACACTTGATATAAATATATTAAAGCAGTTTTGCCTGCCAGACTGCATTTCTGTCCCTCTATTCCTTACACAACCCTGCTGGACACCACAGTCAAGTTGGTGACCTCATGTTTTTCTATTCCAGCTAAGCAAAGCTGCTAGGTCTGCCATCTGTAGGTGTGGACAGAGGAGTAATGTATGTCATATTCATTGGGTTTGATCAAAACAGAAATATAAACTACAGACAGATAAAAAAAAAAAAAAAAAGGACACTGATTAATGTAGCTCCACATTCACCAATACACAAATACATTTATTTTTAACGCAAGCAGTGTATATTTGTTATTTGCTATCAGGTTCTTGTAAGCCCCTGTACAGCAGAACTCAAAATGTGAGACAGGGAAGCAGCACAAGGAGCCAGTCATTTGTGCTGTTTCTCTCTAACAAGGAACATGCTGATAGGAGGTGAGAAACAGGAAGCATCTGTTAACCAGAATCAGGCATTAGCAGGCTAAAGTCCACTGTCAGCTTACGTCACAGAGCTGGCCCAAGCTCTTAAGGGATCCTGACAGCAAAGCCTGACCAGCAGCTGGCTCAATCTCTCTGCTCTCCACTCCCACCCCCTCCACAGTCCCTCCCTCCAGTGAGCACTGGAGGGGAAGAGTACAGAGCAGTGACTGTGCTCAGGGCAGATCCGAGGACTTAGCAGTTCTTGGGTGTAGAGCTGGCACAGCTGCAGCTTGGATCAATGCTGCAGCCATCTTAATGAGTATTTGTGTTTATTTTTTTAGGATCTCGCACTTCTCTTTTAACAAAAGAACATACATTCTGCACAAATAATTATGCTACCAAAGTTAGTGTGTGCTGTAAATGGCCTCCAGCATTTTCTGTTGCTTCTTGCTGGAAGAATTTTGTTGAAGCCTAGAGCTGTCACTTCCTTTTTGGAAACTCCCTACCCCCTCCAATTGGTCTCAAAAACTATATGTCACATTCTTTAAATAAAATACATTCTTTATAGGGAGAAAGAGGGGAATATCAGAGAGATAAGACGCTATCATTGCAAGTTTAACACTTTATGCCTCCCTGGCAGCAGAGTTTGTCCTGTCTGCTTTTCTTTTCTCCCTCACTAATTTGTGTTCACATCATCTGTGTCATTCCTGTTGCTTTCTTCCCCCTTCAGCAACAGTAAATCTTAAAGCTGTCACCAGATTGGCCTCTAGTGGCACTGATTTTAGGCACAGCTGTGAGAATAGAGAGCAACCAAGCATTGGCAGAGCAGGGTGAGACAGTGTATTACTGGATTTTAAACACTATAGACACTTATTTTTAATGTTTTACATAGCTATATCTGGAAAAGGGGCCAGCCTGTAGTGATCTATCTGAACTTCATTTTCTGACTAAATTTCTGCTTTAAGACAGCTGAATGCAAATTTATTTTTATCAGACAAATCTGCTTTGCTATCCCTTTCACAAATGTTTATTTGTAGAATAGATTGTTTAATAAGTCAGTAGTATAATACAACTAAAACCCATGTTTTCTTACCCAATTAAGAATGGTATATAAAATGCTATTGAAGCTAAATCTGAGCAAGGGCTGTTTTTTAAAATTTTTTCCCCCTATAATTATATTTTCTTTAAATACAAAAGTGGTATTGTATACAGTTCATAAAAGCTCTATAGCTACTTCATAGTAGAGTTAGGAACCAATCAATCATCAAGGGGCCCCTGATGACCACCCACTGTCCAAAACACATGGGACACTGAATTGGATGCCGAACCTCTGGAGCTTATTTTTTTGTTTGTTGTTTTTTTTAATATATTTTTATTGCAATAAATGAGTTATGGGTCACACTATAGAAGGTGGTCTATTTTATGTCCCCACATTTACACTTTGATTGGCACCACTGCACTGAACTCAGTCCCACATGAGGAAAGAACACCTGCTTAAGAGCCTAAATCTGATGGCTCTCCTCGTTATCACTTTACACAAGCCTAGCCCAACCTTGTAATTTGTAGATCTTATTATTTGGTAAGCTCTCCTGTGTACTGTTTGGTAAAGGTGCTGATCACTGTCAGTGGGGAAGAATGAATGTTTTCTAATTCTATTATGGTGTACCTATGGAATTTTTACAAACGGTGTATTTAAAAAAAAAAAAAAATTGTATAATAGAAAACTGTTCAAAAACAGCCAAAGACATATGAACCATCGCAGTGATTTTATATAGTCCA
Organism: Lithobates clamitans; assembly: GCA_037952925.1. Taxonomy (NCBI): domain Eukaryota; kingdom Metazoa; phylum Chordata; class Amphibia; order Anura; family Ranidae; genus Lithobates; species Lithobates clamitans. The sequence continues at coordinate 1,106,514 of JBBGZY010000932.1, read as the reverse complement.
TCTTCAGATTTAGCGTTAATAGCACTTTAAATAGAAAATTCATAACCAAAGAAAATACATTATTTTAAGGCAATAATGTTTTCCTCAACCAACAATTGAATATAATGTTGCCCACACTTGTACATGTCAATTATAAATTCTATCCATATTCTATAGAAATAATGCAGTACAAAATGTGATTCATTTATCTCTGATCCTGTTGTGCTCAGCTGCTAATTATTCAGCATTTATCATCTAGCCATGAGATTGAATTACAAAGTACCTTAATGTGATCTAAAGCTGGAATTCGTGTTAAATCCTATTTGTCTTAACATTAGTTGCAGTAAAAGTAGAATGCAAATAGTCAACTGAATACCAAACTAAATATAAACGAGCAAAACAAACATAGGAGAATGAAACAAAATGTCAAATGAAAGACACATAAATCTGCAAACCTCTCCTTCAGGCTACTTTCACATTTTAGCATGGGGTGTTAAACATTCCTACTTGAGTATGTTTACTGCAGTTTCCAATGAAATGCACTGTCCACGGGGATGAATGATAAATTGCATTACATGATAGATGTAAAGGTGCAAATGTAGCCTAAAGGCCAAATCCACCCAGCATATCAGTTTTGGATGGGCACCCATTTCCCCAGGCAGCTACTAAGTAGAGGATAAAGGCATGTATTCCTGATGGCTCTTCTATGATGTTAAATAGGAAAATCATTTGCGAATTTATGTATTAGAATGATACCTTGGTCATGAAAAGGCTTAAAATCACAGGCTACTGCAACATATCTCAAAATGAGTGTCTCTAGAAGTTAAATAAAATGAGTTAGAGTCACTACCCATGTCCACCTAAAATTAAATAATTAGTCCTGAGTGAAGTTGACTTGTAAATGAGCACATATCAAGGGTTTCAATTTTCACTGAGCTAATTCTGAACATTCTCACTGGAGCACCATTGCATTGTGTGGTCACGTTGCATTCTTAGATATCACCAGCAGGTGACTGTACTGCTGTACTATATGTGAAATGTGTAATTGTGGGTCCTGAGACTGTGAGACTCCCTTGCTTCTACATAGAAGGGTCACACATGGACGGACTTAGAAGTTTACTTGAAAGGCCCTTTGAAGAACCCCCCAAGAAAAAAATATTCCTATATAATCCTGTATATTTAAAAAAGTTTGAAAAAAACTTTTGAAATTACATCAACATGTCTTTTCTGCCGTCACTCTTCTATATTAAAGCTTATATAAGAATTTTGTGATTGGGTTTACATCCAACTTAATACTGCTGGAAAACAACAAAGACGACCCTAGGGCTCAATTTTTTTGCCAGCAAAACAGATCCATTTTAAAAGCCAGGGACTTGCTGTTTTGTTGTGCTTCTAATTGTCAATAGTGTAAAATAGCTTTGTCTTAGCTGTCAAGGTTCGAGAATAGGATACTCACTCTTGCACTGCCCGTGCTATGGAAAGAGCTGTAGACCCAGTTTCATTGACACTATCTAAAGTCACGTTTGGCAGGTCGTCATCATCACTATCACTTTTTATCTGTCTAGGAGACAGTCCCCGGGGATCCATATGTGCTGGGGAGAGAAAATAATCCACTATAAATGAACTGTGCAGAAAAAAAAATACAATTGTCACTTTACATTACTTTAGGCTTATCTAGTATGCATCACCACGTACTACAACTGTATTGCTGCATAGTCATCCTATAAATAAAGCCATGGCAGTGGGCTAGTAGAAGTAACTTCAAATTTCTGCTTCATATAGAAAACAATCACATTTTGAAATATTGCCTAAAATATATTTGGTCCTGATAATTTCCAAAAGTTTCATCAATGGTTGAATTAGCGGTTCTGTGATATTCATGTTACATATCATTTATTAAACATTTTAGAGCAGGGTTCCGCAGAGTTCCTCCAGAGGTTGCTAAGGGTTCCTTGAGCAATGAGCAATTTCTGCCTCTCAGATAAGTTCCCACTGACACCATTGCCCTTTTTAGCTATCTGTAAGGGGGCAATTCTTCCCAGTGACCACAAGTGTAAGGAGCATTCTCTCCCCATTGACTATCACACTAAAGTATCATGAGTTGTAGATATAGTCATTTTTAGTAGGGGTTCCCTGAGACTGGAAAGTTATTTTGAAAGGTTCCTCTGTGTTAAAAGGTTGAGAAAGGCTGCTTTAGAGAATAACTCATGATTGTGCAAGAATGAATATACTCAAAACACTAACATGTTAATAAGTCTGCAGTCCTTCCTCTGAAAGATGTAGGTGTATGTTTTTTTTAGACATGTGTGGTTCGTTTCGTTCTGAATAAATATTCAGATATTTTTTTTTGTTATTCAGAGATTCGGATATATCCGATGATCCAAATTGAGACGCTAGTGATGTTCAGTGAATCAAAAATGCAAATACAAATAAATAGCAAGCTAAAAGTCCATAAGTGATAAATCCCAACACCAAATTGTGATGCTCAAAATTGGATTCCTAATTCTTCACCACAAGTGCTCAAGAGATGGGTGGCCACTCCCCAGAGAATTATGACCCCTTTTTACAGGAAGGTCAAACAGCGCTTCTGGAATACCAATTGATTCCACTGACAGCACAGTTCCACTCCACTGGCCCCTCGAGATGAAACTAGGATGGGGAAAATGACTCCACAAGAGACAGAGGAAGGTCTCAGTGTATTTTTTCTTAATAGATAATAACAAATGGTGATTACACTCACATGTTACAGTGCCGATCCGGGCACCAGGTGTAATCAGCATGTGCAAGCCGGCTAGTCCTAAAGGGATAGCGTGAAGTCCGCGTCTCTCCTAAGGCCAAGCCTAGATAGGATGTGGGATCAGAACCTGGAATGGCGGCTCCTCTGCTCAAGGATTGGCACTGTAACATGTGAGTGTAATTGTCATTTGTTGTTGTCATTTCTTTTTATCTACCAAAAATACTACACTATGAGACCTTCCTCTATGTCTCTTGTGAAGTCATTTTTCCCATCGTGTTTCATCTCGAGGGGCCAGTGGAGTGGAACTGTGCTGTCAGTGGAATCAATTGGTATTCCAGAAGTGCTGTTTGACCTTCCTGTAAAAAGGGGTCATAATTTTCTGGGGAGTGGCCACCCATCTTTTGAGCACTTGTGGTGAAGAACTAGGAATCCGATTTTGAGCATCACAATTTGGTGCCTAGTGCCTCATCCTTTAATATAATTTTCCCGCAGCATTTGGTGACCTGTTCACTTTTAAAGGGGCAGCTTCCATTATGTTTGTTCACTGATTTCACAGAGCGCCATTCATTGTTTTTCTTTATTTTTTTTCTTTATTTTTTTTTTACTACCCAAATTACAGTATAAACAAAGTTTAGCGAATGCTCTGAATAACAGAGTAACAACTAAATTTGTCCAAATTTCCAAAATTCGAATTGAAATGTAAATTGAATTTTACATTGAATTCCAATCAAATTCGAACTGTAAACATATTTCTGAAATCAAAGACTGTGTGTGTTATTAGAGTACCATCTTGAAATAATGGTGTTTTTGTTAAGCCAAAGGTTATTCAAAGTGTCATTGTGATCATTTGATGAAGATTTTTCTTTTGTTTGTTCACTTTGCCACATTCGAATCGAAAAAAAAATTGAAAAGTTTAAAATAAAAAAAATAAAAAAATCAGTAATTTTGAAGAAAATTAAAAAAAAAGACAAAACTAATTCCGAATAAGAATTGAACGAATTAACCGAATTTAATGAAACTAAGTAACTAGATTAACGAAGCTAAACGAAACGCATTTTTTTGTCATGCACACGTCTTATGTTTATTAAACAGTGATATTTTTACTCTTTAGACATCTTGTCCCTTCACAGCGTATAAGCCTCTCAGAGGAGATCTGGTTTATTAACATTTTCACGTCTCTGACTGACTATGCCTGGGAAGGGGTATGTTCCACTGACTATCAGTGGTGGGAAGAAGGGTGATTCCCCCTCCCACTGACAACCATGGAGGACGTAGGGGTTATTCCTCCCACTGAAGCCAATCTCTGGAGAGGGATTTTCCTCCCACTGGCACTGATGATCAAAATATCAGACTATTTTAGTGATCAAAAGGCCAACTCTCAGAAAATTCACAAATACAAATTTTTAAAATTTAGCAAGTTTGTGCATTACGTTCTGCTAAAGTTAAAAGTACAACTTTTCTGAACTAATCAGCTGCAAAATTATGGATGCATAGTCCCAGTAAACTACATCATAATTTGGATGCTCATAAAAATAAACACTTGAAACTGATACAATGAAATGATACAAGGGCCACATATGGCCTAAAAAGGGAGGGAAGGACAATCTAGCCAAGGCAGGTTAGAGGCAGTAAGCTGTACAGAAAGCTGGGGAGATACAGACTCTGAATAAAGTCTCATATTCTGGCTAGATTGTGAGAAAAAGATCCATGAATCACATGACTATTTTGTTTTAAGGTTTTACTTATGATGATAATAACCAAATTTGGACCATGTATATTAGGTCAGATCCTTGCAGAAACTACATGAAACACTTGTTTATCTTATCAAGCAGGTATGAAATAAACTATCAAGACTTTTCCAACTATAACTTGTCTATAAGATTGTCAAGCACTAAAACTTGAAGAGTTCAGATCATGCCACAATTCAATCCACTGTATGTGTACTGCCTCTGCCACCATAGTAACATCCAGTAAACAGGTATTGGTTGCCTACTTCCAAGTTCCAAGTCCCCATTGCTCTCCTACCATTTCTAAAAACTCTGCTGACTGGCCACCTAACCAGAGCTTACCCAGGGTTGATCAATGCCTTTCTTATATCAAAGGGAAATGATGATGTACAATGTGTAACAACCTGGAACAACCAATTATAGTCATATTATTAAGAGATAATTTCTAATGTATTGCTTTGGGTTACTCCACTTCACACAATATTTTTACTCTGCCACTCATTCTTATTTAATGAGCTTGATAAACTGTTACATTCTGAACCCACTGTACATTTTTTATTGTGCATTTAAAAAAGATATAGCACAGGATCAAGAATATACAATGTAGTTTTTCCATGTAGATTTGTTTAACTTTCTGCGCAGTTGAAATGCAAATATGGGCTTGTTAGACATAATCCAAGCAGGCATTTTACATTAAATATTCAGTGACCTACTACAATTTAATGGGGTGTGTTTATGTATGATTTTACAGAGTTGCAGGTTTTACAGAATAATTTTATATAATTCCACTTAGAGGATCCTGTATAAATTAAAATATGTAAAATCATCAAGTACTGCTGTGTAATTATTTGAATTTTAATGAGAGCTAGGTTGAAAATGTTATATAAAATGGCAAAAAACCTAAATGGGATATCAGAAGGTTCTGAATTAGTCAATAAGCTTGGTATAATTTCTTGTTATAGAGGACAATTGACAGAGTTCCCATCTCCCTAACAGATGGGGATCATCAAATAGATAGGAAAAGGGAAAGAAAGAGAATAACCAGTGAGACAAAGAATGGCTTGCAAAAGTCTGCCACTCAGGCTTTTTGGGACTACTGTCATTGGTTTGGTTCAATCGAGTCTTTTCTTCTCATGTTCGTGTAGCTTCCTTCCAGGTTTCTAGTTGTCTCCCACATAGTAGGAACACATTAGCTCGCTTCTAACCAAACTCCTCTTTCATTAGATTTTAAGCTTCGTCAACATTAAATGTGACTGCACATTTCAGATGACACGTGTGAGTCGCATAGTGAATGAAGAGTCAGTGAAACAGGATCGTTTATCAAAGATGAAAAATAGACTCACAGACAGAGGGTATCCCAGACAGCAATCAACCCATGAAAAATTGAGAGTGCAGAACTTGGAAGCTAACAGGACAGTAAGTCGACAATATGGACAGAACAAGAGAAATCCTCTCGTTTCCCAGTATCATTTAGATTCTGCACAGATTGTTTCAGCGATTAAAAAAACACACCGGAGAATTCTGAGAGAAGCTTTTCCTGATGTTGAAGAATTTCAAGAACCTCCATTACCATCTTATAGAAGGGGGTGGACTATTAGGGAAATGGTTATCAAGTCAGAAATTCAAAGTGAGAAAGTGATGGTAGTACCCACATTTATAGCTTCTAGGAGGAATGGTTCCTTCCCCTGTCTATCTTGTGTACAATGTTCCAATATGATTAAGGGTACCTCATTTACATATACCCAGTCAGGTAAATCTATTGACATTAAAGGATTTTTTACATGTCAGAATACATATGTGATCTATATTTTAAAATGTCCATGTGGATTATATTATGTGTGGGGACCACTCAAAAAATTAAGGATTGGATATCACAGCACAAATCCTCTATTAGCTCTCCACAATCTGAAATACCAGTGGCTAAACATTTTAAACAGTGTGGGCATACTGTAGCCCAGCTTGGATTCATGGTAATTGATCATGTCCCACGTTGGCGGAGGGGTGGAAATAGCGAATTAAAATTGCGACAGAGGGAAGTGGAATGAATTTCACAATTAAATACTATTTACCTGAAGGAGTTGAATAAAGATTTTGATTTACATTTGTTTCTGTAAATATTGCTATAAGTTTTTTATTATTTTTATTTTTTACAGGCATCTATAAGAAGTAACCAGAGACACTGCCATGATATTTGTCCTCTGAATATTAGCTGCTATGTTTAATTGCATTGCATATTAATTGAAGTGATTCAGGTGTTGCTAATTTCCAGTCCAGGAGCAACCTGTTACGTGTTATATAAAGAATATATGTGAGTTTGATTTTCATGCTTGTTATACCTGATGAAGGATCCTGACCTATCCGAAACTGATGTAATTTTATGAATTTGTAACTCTCTTAATAAATCTACAAGGTGCTGCAGAATGGTCATTTTTGTTTTTCTATAAAGCGGAGGTAGGGGATCTCCGTTATCTGCTTTGCACATGAACAATCCGTTTCTTGTTGTGTGTGTGCTGCCCTGACCAACATATACATATATATATATATATATATATATATATATATATATATATATATATATATATATATATATATATATATATATATATGTATTTATTTATTAGGGCCGGCTTACGGGCCTTCAGAGAGTTCCTGTGATGTCACAGACATCGACGTCACCGGACTCCTCACCCCTTTCCCAAGTGCTTCCGTCTGCCAACGAAGGGAAGGGGGGAGGAGTCCAGTGACGTCAATGTCCGTGACGTCACTGGACAGCCTGGACAATGATGGTAAATATGGATGTGGTTAACTGGGATCATTCAGTGAGCTAAGTGTAAGCAAATCTGATAACCAAATTTGACAGTCAATATACTAGATAAGTTTTATAATTAAAGTAAAACTAACTTTCTACATTTTTCTTAAATTTTAATTTAAAAAATTACTTACGTCAGTGCTAGTTTGAGTTTGCAGTTTGAATTTAAAATGTATTTGTGTGAACTGTGAAGTTAAGTCATGGATTGCGGAAACTAACTAGTGTCGGGTGATTGTATATAGTGTATACCACATTTACCACAGACTAATGCAGAGTTGCAATGCAAGGAGATCAGCTAAAAGTAGTTGGATTAAAAAATTAAATCGAACATGAAAATCTTAATCAGTAACAGCCCTAATTATAATATATATATATATATATATATATATATATATATATATATATATACACATACACACACACACACACAAAGACTGGAAGATGTAGATTCCAACCAAAGATGTTACTATTAATACAAGTTACCCAGTGACAAGGACCCAGTGATTTTTATCCTTTGCTGTCTCTCTGCTAATTCTCTTTTACATTCCATTTTGCTACCAGCTAAATATACTTTGTTTGGCGAAAGCTTGCCTCTCAAAAAACGAAGTTAAAAGTAAAGCATGCTCTACAAAACAATGCAATCGCTAACTAACAAAGCATAGTATTTAGGGCCGTAATATATTGGGTTTTACATATTAAAAAAAACACATAAGCAAACCTTTTCTTTACATCGAATGCATTATATCAACAGATATGTACCATGCCTAAAAAGTATGTATTTAATTTGCTGCAATGCTTACCTTTAAGATGACTCCTACCATCCTCTAACAAAGGTACCACTATTGTAGAATTCATACTTCCTGGTGATCTCACAGCAGTGTAAACAACAGGAACTGACTGCACAACAACTGGTATACGATGTACATGACTTAGTTTACTAGACTGAAGATTCAGAGGACTTGAAGGTGGGACGGGGTGAATAATGTGCAAAAATTGCTGGCCACCGACCCCAGATGCTGAAGCCACAAGGGGACCTGGAGTTAATACTGTTGGCACTGATGCTGTTGATGGTACCGAAGTTATCACGGTTGGAGATGAAACAGGACAGCTGGAGGAAGAAGAAGAATTTGAAGGTGAAGCTGCAGAAGTTGCAATGGACAGTGGAGAAGAAGATACTCCTCTTGGTGAGGTTCGAGCCTTGTTTATGGACAAGTCTACTGGTTCCGTCTGTGTTTGGAAATGGTCTGTGGCTAACAAGTCCTCTGGTGGCTCAGCCTTTACATTGTTGAGGAGGAGGGGTACAGCTTCCATATCTGGGTAGCTGTGGACTTTTGGAGACTGTAGGAGAAAAAAAAAATTATTAATAATTTTGTTTAAATGATATCTACATTCCATTCTAAAAGTGTTTTTTACCTAAAATGAGAAAAACGTGGTAGGTTCTATCATGGATATGGTTGTCATACTATATATACTGATTTGGACAAAGTGAACTTGGCAAAACTTTGTTCCATGTTCCAGTTTACTGAATGCTGATAATCCTGCAATAATTTATTCTAAGCTTGTGAAGAAAAAGCAAAATAAAATCTTATTAGATCATTAAATATGTCCGTCAGATAAAGATCTTATTAACCATCATTTATTACCCATGTAATTATATAAAAATTCCCTGAGAAACCTTTTCAGAGTCATGAACTTATTCTTTATTTATTAATTTTTCTTATTGTCTTATTCATTCCTTCAGGTTAACATGAAATTACACTAAAAGGAATAAGCTGAAATAAAACATCAGTAGCAATGTTAATGATTAGACAAACTAGGAATGATTTTAGCTATAGGTCTGGGTTAAACCATCATACAGCTCAGCAAGAGGAGCTCCAAGAAGCATTAGACCTCAAGCACACAGGCAAATAACGGGGATGAACGTGGTCACCTACCTATGCATCGAACTCATTCATGCCTAAAACATAACAAACCTTTATTCCATTCTTAATAAAACATATATCATGTTTGTATTATTAAATCACCATGTTTTGCCTAACTCGCAAGGTGCGTTGAGTTGAGCTTTTTAGATTGAGTAATATGGTAAATGTTTAAAAAACTGCAGCAAACATGGAAATGTTACCCAAGCAATTCATTGGATGGTAGCATTCATTTTCCACCACTACTGGAATGCTGTTGGTCATCATGGACAACATTTCCATTTCTTCCATGTTCCATTCACTACTAATATTACCGTATTTATTGGCGTATAACACACACAGGCATATAACACGCACCCTTAATTTTAAGAGGGAGGTTTTAAGAAAAAAAAAAACTTTCCACAGCCCCCTGCACAGCATACGGACCACCTGCACATTACACAGTCCCCTGCACAGCACACAGACTCCTTTCCCTGCACAGCACACAGACTCCTTTCCCTGCACAGCACACTTTAAGAAGTTAAGAAAATATTACTGACAACACTTTCTCATATACCGCTCCTCCTGTGTCACTCTCATTGTAAATAAAAGCTTCTATATACCTCAATTAACGTCGCTCTCTCATGGACCCGGTCTTTTGCCGTTTCACTGATGGTCACATGACCGCTCTCCTCCTCCAATCAAAAGCTGGACTCGAGGAGGAGGCAGAGCGGGAGAAGGAGAGCGGCCAGAATGAGCGATGTTACTTGAGGTATTAGACGCTCCCATTTATATTGAGAGTGACACAGGAGGAGCGGTATATGAGAAAGGGCTGTCAGTAATATTTTCTTAACTCTTTAAAGTATGGGAGCGCTGTCCCAGGGCCAGGAGAGCCGGGGCCAGGAGAGGCGGGGCAGCCGACCCGTCACCCTCTCAATGGGTGGCACCCGGGGGCGGACCGCCCAATCCCCGTCCCCATTGGTAAAAAATAAATAAATAAATATCGGCGTAAAACAGGCAGGCACAGTTTACCCCCCGTTTTCAAAGGTGCGTGTTATACGCCGATGAATGCGGTACTTTATGCTCAGCCTCCCAATGCATGCTAAAAATTTAGTTTTTGCCAATTATGTCCAGATTTTAGCTTTACTGATTATATAATAAACTTGAAAATATGACTGATTTGAATAGGTATGTGAATTATTTTCCCCAAACATTTCCTTGGCCTATCTTTTGACTTTATTCTTTGTTTGTGTCCTGGGGCAAAAACATTGATATTTCCTATGTCAGTTCTGTTATACTGGTATTGTAAACCAATCAATCCCTCTGAATAGTAACCATCATCTCTTCTTAGCTGTTGGGGAGGAGGAGGGTCTAGGTGTACCACACAGGCCCAAAGTATTTAGATGAAGGTTTTTTGGGGGTATGTATAGTACTACATCCAATGTCCATAACTGGTTATCAAACCAGGAGGATATGATTCTCTCTTTCTGTTGTCGTCTATTGTACCCCAAGGTCATTCAGTGCCATGCCACTGATAAGCCATGATTCGGCCTAGTGCCAAGGGTACTTGCAAAGGGGGTACTGCACTATACTTACCCTTCCTACACACGGATTCCTAGCTATTCATAATTTCTGTAAGCCTACGTAGTTGATGCATATAATGTCTTTCGCAGTCCCGGTCTTTGACGGTTCAAATAAGTCTGACTGTGGTTACAGTCCAGCTAATACAGTTAGTTACAGTGGTATTAGCTACTTAACGATTTTAAGGCTGCCCATTGGCTTGCTCTGATTTTTCTCCTTGGCTATGCATCTCCTTTCCACAGGTTATGCATATGCTCTCCATATTATACTCTCAATCCACCTATAAAGCGTGATTCAGCTAGTGTGAGGGACTCTGAGTTTGTAGGTGACCTTTGGATGTTACATTATTTTTCTTTAATGGGTTATGTTTTCAGATTTGGTGAAATCTCTTTATAACTTGTATACAATTGTGGATGTATCCTTGATCTCTTATGGATCTGTTTGTATCCACTATTTTTGAAAAACTTTATTAAAAAAATTGAAAGCAAACAAACCAGAAGGGAGAAAATTCATTTTTTTTTAGAGGTTACATGTACTTTCAAGTACACTTATCCTTTAAAGTACACCTGTTATGAAAGGAAAATTGGTCTTCTATTGCTGACTTGCTTCTGAAAATGCTATTTGCCTGTCTGTGTATGAGTTCAATACTTTTTAGCCACCACCACACAACAAGCATGTAAAAAATGTAAGTCAGAAAAAACTCAGATCTGCATATCTCTATTCTGGTCTCAGTTTGGTTACAGATAGTACTGAGGCCACGGAATGATCATAACAGCCTGAAAATTATCCCCAGAGGGAGAGGTCAGCGATGGCAGCCTACATAATCCTCTTATTTCCTTTAAGCATCATTAATCTGGCACCAGTTTAAACTATTATGAACAGGGATGCTATAACGCCATAGAGATTGCTTTCTTATGCTGCAGGATGCAAACTCTAAAACAATTTTATAAGTAAATAATCTATGAAGAAACACTGAGTTATGCAAACTGGACAATGACAATCCAATAGTTATGGGTACTTTATTATACTTTATTCTTCTCTTGAGTAGTGGTAAAACCAATGTTACCAATGTCTGCACCAAGATTCAATTCAAAATCCCATTTTCTCTCCTTCAGTGTTTTTAGCATATCCTCCTATCTATTCTTTCTGTATGTGCTCAATTATGCCTTTACACTGCAAAAGACCTTCACCTTTTATCTCAATTTGATGCTTCAGCCTGCAGGACTTGCCTTGAGCTAGACATACACTCTAGAATTCACAAGTAATCCTGAGAGCATGCCGTGATACTCCCAAAAGAGTTATTAAAGTATGTGTGAACCCAAAATTTCATATTCCCGATATGTACCTGCTGTACCATGAATTGAAAAAAATGTTCTCGTATCTGTATTGCTTCCTTTGTGTGAAATATCTGGTGCTTTTGCCAAACACTCTGCTTTCCTATTAAAAACTGATCACATTAGGCATTAGAACACCATGCAGCCAGTTTTCTGGCTGTGCTGAGAGCTGAGCTCGCTCTCCCACAATGATTAGACTCGTGCCGATACCCCTACCCTTCTGCACAGCCATTCACTGGAAGATTCAGTGTACTGCTGTTTTTCTGCTCCGAGCTCTACAAGATCCTTATGCAACTGAGAACAGAGGGTATGTGATCACTTAAAAAAAAAAATCAGAAAAACCCACTGGGTTGAACCCAAGAAAAATAGTGGTGTGTATTAGGCTTAATGATGATTCTGATGACTTCTAGACTGCAGACTTTCACTTAACAACCTCTCTAATGGGGCCTTCTCCCACCCACAAGCCCCATAACAGCTAGTTACACCACTGTTTGGCTTCTATGGCCAACATGTTACTTTTCTGGTAGTCCCGTTGTTTTGTCTTTTGCTAGTTTATGGATTCTTGACAGCACAATGTAGTGACTTAAAGTGTATTGACTAAATACAGTAACTCATATCAGCCTGCCAAATTTAAAATAAACATGTACAGTACGCCATGTACATGTTTTAAAGCTAAAAAAATCAACCTGATAGCAAGTAACAAAGTCCTGAGCATCTCTGTGATTTAGTTCCAATTCCCTAATTTTTTTTATATAATCTCCTGCTCACTTGTCTTCTCTTCAATGATAGAACCTTTACCAACCAATGAGGTAACTGTCATTTGACAGGTGAATGGCAGTTGGGCAGTATTTAGCAGGAAAATTCCCCTAGTATCAAAGTGAATCTAAATCAGAGTGGTACACAAAGGAGGGAATTCGGGCAAATACATTTATCAGCAGCTACCTTGTTGTACCTGCTCTTGTACTTCATGTTTAGTTGCAGCTTAAACATTAGCTTTAAATAATAAAAAAGCTACTACAATAAAGTTGTGGCTGAAACATTAGCTTTAAATCCAAAAGCTACTACAATAAAGAAGACCCTCTGGTCAAAATGCAGCCTTTGCCAGCCCACTGAGCAGACAAGCCGCTGGAGAACGATTTCATTATGTAATTGTCATTTAAGCAATTGAATTAATAGCAAATGAGAAATGAGCCAGTGGCTGTTGAGTTCTTTTTAAAGCATTCTCCATGACTTGATATATGTATTAACTCTCCACTAAGTCATATTTTATAATTTATGTCCTTTTTAAACATTTAATTATGAACTACATTATGTAAGTATACATTGCACATATTGTGTTTTGCACACTGCATATAGAACTGATAACTATATATCTCTGATCTGAAACAGAAACCTATTTATTACACAAATGTTCCCGTTAAATAAATATTCATAAAAGTGTGCTGTTAATAGGATTTCTGTTAACAGTTTTGGACTAAGCATTTGTTGTATGTCCAAAATGACTCTGTTTCAGAAGAGTAAAATATATTTTTTGTGGATGCAGAAAATTATTTTTAAATGCTTCAAGAACCCAATTTTTCTTTGAAGCATACTTATAAAGAAGTGAATGTGACATTCACCAAACATTCATTGCAGGAGAATCTTCCCAAGTAGAGATCTTTTATATTACAGTGATTTATTGACCTGTGGTGATTGCTTGTAAATGTCACATTCACTTCTAAATAAAAATGCTCCTTTGTGTTATCAATGTTTTCCCACACATAAAATTTATAGGCACGAACATGAACGTATTTGCTCCTTTGTCTAACTTGGCAGGTAACATACTGCAATAAGCCATCATTCAAATAATGTATAGGTGTGGGTACTTCTACATGCTTAGTATTGGATGCAATTGGTTGTGCTTTGACTCATTTTAACTGCAACAGTTCAAGTACATATTGTAGTAAAAGGAAATGTACATAAAGGAAGGCCAGAGCTATAAAGGAATAAATGAAGCTTAGGCCCTGCATGACAGTGTGGAAGGGGAACCAGACAGCAAAGGGAGATGCAGGAGGCATACTTATGTGATTGGCTGAAGAGACAGGGTGATGGGGAGAAGCGTAGGAGATTGGACTGCAGGGAGGGGTTGGACTGTAACAGTTGGAGTCTGGAAGCCATCAGATGAACGGCGCTCCCTCCCTCCTTGGTATTTGCTATATAGGCATGAGTCGGACAGGTCTTACGGTGATCGGGTCGGAGGTTGTGACCCCCTGAATAGGGTTAAAATCTGTTGTTGTGGGATACAAGTGGGAACCCATCTGTTGGTATGGTGTCTTCTAGTTGGGTGTGGTCCAATAAAAGGAACCAGGTAGTGGTAGACCTGTAAGGTCTGTAGGCAAGTGGTAATGTCCCAAGGCGGTGTCTTGCAGCTGGGGGCATATTTATAATGTTAAATTGTTATTTATTGTTATGCAAGTTTAATAAAAAGCCTGAAGGGCATGTAACTCAACTTTGTGCATTATTAGGATTAAGTGGATGGTGGCGTTTTGGAGGGTAGTTTAGGAGTTTTGGGTGGTGACCTCTGATCTACCCTAGTCATGACTAAAGCTAAAATGCAGTTACTTGGCTAACTGCTATGATACAAATTGTTAAATACATTTAAAATCACTAAATTATTTCTTGAGCAATTTAATATTTCACTTCCAGACCAGGTGATATAGGCCAGCACTGCACCCAAATACACATTCTACTTCTTGAACTAATACAATCTACTTTTTTCGGTTAGTGTCACACAGAAGAATCACACAAGGACTCACAATCTGCGAGGACACAAATATGGTACCTGCGATTGCTGATTAGGTTTTTGAAGGCACAGTCTCCAGGCTTGTCATGCGAAGTCTGTCTTCACTGCTTATGAGTTAGTAACCTGAAAAAGCATGCAACTCCAGTTTGGCATACCTTGTACTGGTCAGTGACTCACACAATCATAAAGCCAGGGAAAATGCCCCAGAACCTGCACCTTTCAAAACTATTCCAATTTTCAAATTCTGTGTACTAAATTATAATTCCACATAATGAGTACCAAGCTTAAAATTTTGGCTTCTGAGTTCCAAATCCAGTTTCCATATTCTGAGTTCAGAGCTCCATATTCCTTGTCCTGATATCCAAATTTCTAGTTACTGATTCCAAGTTCCAAACTCTGAGTACCAGGTTCCAAATTTCAAGTCCCACGTGTGCCTCTTATAGCGGGGTTCCACCCAAAAATGGAACTTCCGCTTTTCCAGTTCCTCCCCCCCTCCGGTGTCACATTTGGTACCTTTCAGGGGGGAGGGGGGAGCAAATACATGTCTAATACAGGTATTTTGCTCCCACTTCCGGGCATAGATACCCGAGCCACCTGCGGGTATCTACGCCACTTCCCGTCCCCGTCCCCCCCCGCTGTATTCTGGGAGGCACACAGGTCGCAGAAAACAACAGAGACCAGTTTGATAGAGCAGCGTGAGTCACACATGCGCAGTAGGGAACCAGAAAGTGATGCCGCAAGGCTTCACTTCCTGATTCCCTGTACCGAGGATGTCGACGGCAGCACCCTGGACAGGTAAGTGTCAATATTTTAAAAGTCAGCAGCTGCAGTGTTTGTAACTGCTGACTTTTGAAGGAAAAAAAAAACAAAAAACTGCGGAACTCCGCTTTAAAGAACACAACATACAGGGATATAGGAAATAATTACCGACACTGACACACATACACCTACACAGGTTGAACTGGATGGACTATTGGGGTTGATTTACTAAAGGCAAATCCACAAAGACTGCAGTGTCTTTATTCAACCTTACCTACTATGAAGGTTCTAAATTCTGAGTTCCAAATTCCAAGTTCAAATACAGCAATTGCTCTTATATTTCTATCCTCGCAATTTCCTAATAATAAAGTGTGTTGGTGGCAGTGTTACAAAACTTCCACCAGATGGAGCCACAACATTTCACATACATATCCTAACGGCGTTTTACCTTGTATGGCACAAAGCTACAATGACAGAATTTACAAATAATTTTGATTCGTTTTACCACATGATTGTATTGTACAAACAATAACAGTAAGATTGCACATGTGTAAAAATAATAATGATAAAAATAATAATAATTTTCTAAACAACTAGCTAATGGGCCTGAATCACTTTAATCTGTCTTGCTATTAGCCTCTCGTTATCCTCTGCACAGCAGCACTCAGACACTCAATTTCTTAGGCCTTGCTGCGTGCACACGTGCTGACATGTAATGCGCTGGCACTAGGAGATTGCAAAGTTAGTAATTTTTCAGTGGGTTGTAGCTCTATCATTGTCCAATCAGCAGGCTCTGGTCATTAAATTGACACCAGTGTATTCTTTAACTGTATTCTGACTAATCCTAGTCAGAATATAAGAAAGCAGTCTTTGTTTAAAAAAAAAAAATGTATCTCTCTTTCAGGCACTAGATGGTGCTGTGCACGCAGTTATTACATGATTGGCAACATCAACAGGAGAAGACACTGCAAAAAAGATGCTAAGGATGCTACAGTTTACATTACTCACTTTGTTGTTCTTACTGATGTGTTGCAGCATGCGGAATATCACAATATATTTACTACAGTGTCAGGTCGTTTCAGCAGAAAAAAAAAAATATTGTATAAAAAAAATGTGTTAATGTAAATTAGTCCAGCTGGGGGCTGGAGGCTTGAGATGTATTTTAAAGTGGTTCGAAAGGCTGAAGGTTTTTTTTACCTTAATGCATTCTCTGCACCAAGGTAAAAAAACCCTCTGCGCGCAGCTTCCCCCAGTCCACCCCCTTATACTTACCTATGCCCAATCTTGATCCAGTGGTGTATAAGAGAGCATAAATCAAACACAGTGCTGCGCTACCAGTGAATAATCAAATTGAATATCATACATCAATTGATAAACAAATAAAACATATTAATACAAAAGATCACTCTGGTGTCCTGCTGGCTTTACACTCCTTTATGTGTCCCACTCATTTCTGATGGTTTGCTCCGCCTCCCCCAGGAATATCGGGTGTATATAGGAACAAAATACGAGATCTAGAGCTCTCTGTTTAAAATGTTATTGCTTCCACAAAACAATATCCAAACTACTCACAATCATGCAGGGATTTTAGTTTTTGCATGGACTTCCACTTTAAGCAGTGCAGAATATCCAGACAAAGCAATTCAATTTTCCTTGCAAACGAGATGGCCGTGGGATGACATCAAATGCTCCTCCCCCTAAATGCGTTACGTCAATGGGCGTGACTTCAATAGGCCCAGATCCAAGTTCACTTAAATTCTCCTCTGCTGCCAGTGTCAGCAATGTCTCCTCTCTACATTCTGCTGGTAGGAAGTAGAGAAGAGATATTGCTGAAACCGACAGCAGAGGAGAATTTATACAAACTTGGATCTGGACCTACTGAAGAAGTCACGCCCACTGATGTAACACGTATAGTGGGAGGAGCCTTTGATGACGTCATCCCGTGGCCATCTCGTTTGCAGGGAAAATGTAATTGTTTTGTCTGGATATCCGGCACTGCTTAAAGTAGAGGTCCATGCATCTATAGCCACCAACATTCTAACACTAACCTCTCTAGCCCTGAAAAGAAAAAAAAAATCATTTCACAGCCGTTGTCAGATGTGCACTCAGCAGAGCTTGCGCTGCTGGAGATCGGGTCTGATTGGCTTCAGAAAAGGTATGTATACTGATTTTTTCTTTTCAGGGATAGAGGAGGTTAGTGTTAGAATGTTGTTGGCTATAGATGCAGGGATTTTCCTTTTTGCATGGACTTCCACTTTAAGTGCTATGATTGTGAGTAGTTCGTATTTTATTTTGTGGAAGAAATACAATTTTAAACAGAGACCACTAGATGTAGTTCCTATATACAACCAATATCCCTGGGGGAGACTCAAGGCGGAGCAAACCATCAGGAAGGAGTGGGACACAGAGGAGAATAAAGCCAGCAGGACACCAGAGTGATCTCTTGATTACCCTTAAAGGGAGATCTGCTTAATCTGACCCACTGGTGAAACAGGGGTCAGATTGTGAGGTGAGTGGCCAGAGCACACTGGTGGAGGCAAGAACTTGCACTTTTTGAGATTTATTTTTGCACAAGTTGGTGGAGCAAGTTGAGATTTTTTTTTCTGCAATTTGTTGATTATTGTGGGTATTTATTTTTTTGTTTTTTTTTACTTTTTGGGATTTCACATGGATGATTATGGACTTATTAGTGCAGAATGTTTTAATAATTAGTTTTTTAATTGATGTATGATATTCAATTTGATTATTCACTGGTAGCGCAGCACTGTTTGTTTTTTTGTTTACATGAAGTGTAGTGAGCACACTTTTTTCAGTGACAGCAGCAACTGGACTTTTTAGACTTTATATATATATATTTTTTTATTTATTAACTATATATAATTATATAATGTATTATATATATATATATATAATTATATAATGTATTATATATATATAATTATATAATGTATTATATATATATAATTATATAATGTATTATATATATATATATATAATTATATAATGTAATATATATATATATAATTATATAATGTACAAGAGAGCAGCAACTCTCTTGACTCTGTCTCTCCTCATAGTCTCAGAGAAAGCAGCGGGAGTCATTGGTCCCCACTTCTGTCAATCAGAGCCAGTGAGGAGGGTAGGGGCAGGCCAAGCCATGCTGTGTGTGTCTCATGGACACACTGAGCTGGCTCCGGTGCAAGTCCGTATGAGCACCCCCATAGCAAGTAGCTTTCCATGGTGGGCAATCAGTGGCAGGGGGGGGGTGAGAACCAGGAGCACTAGTGGTGGACCCAAAAAGAGGAGGATCTGGGCTGCTCTGTACAAAATTACACAGAGCACTAAAGTATAACATGTTTGTTATGTTAAAAAAACATTGGTGTCTCCCTTTGACCCTAAGTAGTAATGAGGAACAAGGTTCTTACTTTTTAAACTGCGTGGAAGCCGCTTTCCATTGCACACACCTTTTCATGAGCACAAAAAAATGTGAAACAGCCCAATACAAGTCAGCCTCACACCATTGTTTTGGGATATTATACAACCCCAATTCTAAACAAGTTGGGACGCTATGTAAAATCAACATGAAAACAGATTGCAATGATTTGCAAAACTCATAAATCCGCATTTTATTAACAACAGGCAACATAAAATATATCAATTGTTTAAACAGAGAAAATGTATCATTTTAAGAAAAAAAAATGTAATTTTAAAATTGATGGCAACAACTTAAATTGGGACAGGGCCATGTTTACCACGGAGTAACATCCCCTCTTTTACCATCACTCTGTAGGTCTGGGAACTGAGGATTCCAGTTGCTGAAGTTTTGGGAGAGGAATGTTGTCCCATTCTTGCCCGATTTAGGATTAAAATGTTCAACAGCTCTGGGTCTTCTTTGCTGATATATCTTTCAACATTGATCGTGCCTTTCCAGATGTGCAAGCTGCTCATTCCATACTCACTAATGCACCCCCATACCATCAGAGATGCAGGCGCTTGAACGAATTGCTGATAATAAGCCAGAAGGTCCCTCTTTAGTCCAGAGGATGCGATACCCACGATTGCCAAAAAAAATAAAAAAATAAAAAATAAAAAAAACCTCAAATTTCCATTCGTCTTATAACAGAACAGATTTCCACTTTGCAACAGGCCATTTTAAATGAGCTTTAGCCTACAAAAGATCAGATATGGCTTCTTTGCATGATAGAGCTTTACCTTGCATTTTTGGATGGCACTGTGAACGGTGTTCAGACAGTGATTTTGGAAGTATTCCTGAGCCTATGCAGTGATATCCATCACAGAAACATGCCAATTTTTAATGCAATGCCATCTAAGGGCCTGAAGATCGTGGGCATCCAATATTATGTTTCGGCCTTGTCCTTTAAATATATCTAAAGTCTATGCAATTTTATGTTTAGGAAAATTATTCTGAATACGTTAGACAATTTTTAGCTACAGCTTTTCACAGATTGGTGAACCTCTGCCCATCTTTACATCTGAGAAACTCTGACTCTCTAAGATGCTCTTTTTTCACCCAATCATGTTACTGACCTGTTGCTACTTAACCTATTTAGTTGCAAAATATTCTTCCAGCTCTTCCTTGTTAGTACCACTTACTTTGCCAGCCTTTTGTTGCCCTTTCCCAACTTTTTTGAGATGCATTGCTGCCATCAATTTCAAAATTACCTTTTTTTTTACTTAAAATTATATATTTTCTCAGTTTAAACATTTGATATGTTCTCTATTTTCTATTGTGAATAAAGTATGGGTTTATGAGATTTGCAAATCATTGCACTCCCTCCTTTTATGTAGATTTTACACAGCGTCCCAACATTTTTCTTTTAGAATTGAGGTAGTATTGATGTGATAACAGTCACAGAGAGCAACTTCAATTGACAAAGCTCCAGAACATAAGATTATCTCCAGAAATCAGAAATTGTTGGAAACTATGCATGTCAGTGCTGGTAGCCATTTTTGGCTGAATTTCAGTAAAAAATTCGCAAAAATTAAATTCAAACACCAGGAAATCTGAAGCGTCACAAATACTTAATGCCAGGTCTACCCAGACAATGGAAAACTTTACTGCAAATAAGTAACAACGGAACTTGAAAATTTAGCACAGGAATGGTTAAGCAGCATGGAAAGCAGGCAAACTATTGTTATTCATCTAAATTTGCATGTGAAAGCATGGCTGAACAAATCAGTCAAAAAACACCAGCCAAACAGTCCACCCACGTTCACCACTTTTTTTTTTACCTGATGATAATTACAGATTGCAAGCAACCTCTAATAAACTGCTTAAAGTTTAGGAATAGACACATCAGTAAATACCTTGCTGTTGCTATGGAAATATCTTCAGAATGCATTCTTTAAGATTTTCCAAAACTAATGATCCCAGTATACTTTGCTAAATGTGGAACTATTTTTCTAACATTTAAGAGGGTTTATATTAACTCTTACATTTGTGTAAATACAGTACTGTTGACTTGGCATGTATTGCATAATATTGGGTCCGCTCTTCTCCTGGGTGTGCTGCAGTGCTCTGCAAGTTAAAGAGTTAATGAGACTTTGCTCAGCAGGACTGCATTATGAATCTGCCTATTATGCAGCCCACCACAATGGATTTTTATAGGAGGTTCAGCTTTCTATGCAATCATGTCCACATCCCATAAGTTAAAGGGCTAGTTCGCCTTGATCAAAAATACCCTATGCAGTTCCCACCATAAGCTAATTAGGTTTAAAAAAAAATATGCTTTGACAGCATTTCTATACCTATAGGCTATTTTTTTACAATGAGTGAAGCCTGCTCCAAAACCCACCAAAAACATGCGCTTGGCTTAGGAGGACATCACTCACTTCTGTATTGCTGGATGCGCTCATCCTAACAGCTGCTCCATTCTAGAAAGAAGACAGGATGGAGCTAAGAAAACTGTTAGGAGGTTTTAAGGGCAGACTTCACTTATTGCCAAAATGGCCTACAGGTATGGAAATAGCATTCAAGTATATTTTTTTGTAGTTCAATGTTATTAATAATTTTGAAAAAGGTATAAAAAAAGGCCTGATCATATTAGGCAAGTTATCTCAAAATGCATGAAAACATTTTACAAAAAGGATTCTAAAGTCCAAAATAGCAAATATAACAATACAGAGTAGAGGTGGCAATAACTTACAACAATGGTAGTAAGTCGGGGGTAGGGATGAGGGCCCAATGCATGTACAAAAGTGAGCCAGAATACCGTAAAATATTAGAGCGCCGAAAGACAGAGAAAGGTAGACGAATAAAGGAAGTAAAAAAAAGACTTAAAAAGGGGGACAGGGAGTGGAGAAGGTCAGGGATATCCAACTGCGTAACAGCAAACCTCGGCCAATATGACTCGCTGGGTTAGCGTTCAAGAAAGCGCCGGTCAAAAGTTTCCGTAAGACAGTGGGAAATCCAGGTCTAGCTGTGAGTTTCTCATTGATTAAGACCCATTACATTCAGCCTGCAACCTCATCAACCAACAGCATACCAGACAACAACGCTTTCGCCATCGTCTGCTTGGCAGCTGTCAGGACATGGACTATCAAGATATGCCATTTCTGAGTGATCTCAGCTGGTTTCAAATTGAGAAGGGCTTCTTGCAGTAGCATTTGTATGAATGTTTGCAGAAGCTGATACAGAATGTTATAGGCTTCGGTCCAGAATGCATATGCAACAGGGCATGACCACCAAACTTGGTAGTAGGAGTCCAGGTCCAGGCAGCTGCAAAAATAGGAGAAGGGTTTGGACGGGTATGCTCCAACTAATATGGGGGGTATCATGTGCCAGAGAAGGAGAACTGGATTTGGTGGTGCACCAAACTTGGTTCAAGTCCAGTGTTTAAGGTGCATGCCCAGGTCTCTTTCCCAGGCTTTTACAAAGGAGAGCGAGGTTCAAAAGAAGAATTTAGATATAAACGTGGTATACAGGTGTGAAATTAGGCCTGGGGTAAAGCATATTTTTTAAAGTAAATTTGTTGGTTATGTAATTATATTTAGGAACTGCATAGGGTATTATTGATAAAGGTGAACGAACCCTTTAAGGAAAAAAAAGTCATACCAATGTTGTTGGTGGTGATGACAGCACAGTACTACTCTTGGAAACTACTAATAATCTCTTCTTCTTGCCAGCTCATATAGCTAGCTTACTGGTTCTTCAGAAGCAGCAGCAAAGGCATTATAGACTTTTCGCTGCTTCTATTCAGAAAAGCCAGTAGATATTATATGAAATGTTGTCGGGCTGCTATCGCTTTTGTAAAAGGCAGGAAAGCATTGAGATATTATCCCTACTGCAGACAAATTTACTGTCGCATAATATAAAAAGCAAAAACAAAAAATGACAGAAGAAACCAAATTCAAAACGATAAAAAGCGCACTTTAGTCAAACATGAAAACGTCATTAAATCATGGGCCAGTATATACACATTTTTTTTTTCTGGAGTTGAATGGAACCTGGAAAGATTTGGAGCCAATTACATTTTTTCTTTTTTTCTAATCCATGTGCTTTAAATTAATGTTTTATATTTGTTTTACTACTTCATTAAATATTACATTTCTAAATAAGGATTTGTATTTCAATCTGTTTATTATCGGTTTTAGAAGTATTTTGCACAGTACTAAGCTTTACAACTGTAACGATGGTGTTCCTGCTTGTCTCCTTGCTTTCCTATTAAAAACTGACCACACTAAGCAGATGAGCACCTCGTGGTCAGTTCTCTAGCTATGCTGGGAACTCCGTGTTCTCTCCTCCAATGATCAGACTTGTCCTGACATGCCCCCCGCTTCCCAGCCATTCACTGGCAAACTTGGTGTGCTACTGCTTCTATTCCCCCCCAGCTCTCATGCAGCCAAGAACAGAGAGAATGTGATCACTTATATCAAAGGGAAAAAGGGTATTTTTATATCTATACAAAAATGTTTTGCCTTTCATTGCCATTTAAAATTGAATGGGTTGTTTTACAAGGTGACCGTCTACAATCACTTAAAGGTACACTCTTTTCAAATTGTAACTTAAATTAAAAAAAAAATTTTTAAAAATTATTCTTACAAGAGCCAATGCACATATATGTTTCCTGACACTTTAAGTTCTGGTAATTTCTGATTATCAGTGACAGAAGGTCTCACATGTAATATGCACATGTATATCCAGGTCAGGACTATGAGCATTTTCCCATACTTATGACAGCCTATTTCTTACTATATTATTATTATTATTTTTATTATACATAATTTTAAAAATACAGCTCTTTACAAAGTAAAGGGAGACAATACAGCTGGAATACAATAGAAGACACGAGGGATAGTGGGGCCCTGCACATAAGAGCTTACAATCTAAAATATAGAGTACTTCACTACACAGCAACTAGCAAGCAGAAATTAAAAATGTTTGTTTATTTATTTTATTTTTTTTAATCACTTGCATACCGGGCCTATTCTGGCACTCCTCTCCTACATGTAAAAATCATCTCTTTTTTTTGCTAAAAAATTACTCAGAACCCCCAAACATTATATATGCTTTTTTAGCAGACACCCTAGGGAATAAAATGATGATTGTTGCAACTTTTTATACTTTTTTCACACGGTATTTGCGCAACAACTTTTTTTTTTGCAAAAAAAGCGTTTGAAATCAGTTTCATGAATTAAACAAAACAGTAAAGTTAGCCCAATTTTTTTGTATAGTCAAAATTGCGCACACTCATGGAATGGCACTAAACTTCGATACTTAAAAATCTACATAGGCGACGCTTTAAATTTTTTTACAGGTTACCAGTTTTGCGTTACAGAGGAGGTCTGTGCTAGAATTGTTGCTCTCGCTCTTACGCACACAGATACCTCACATGTGTGGTTTGAATGGCGTTTACATATGTGGGTGGGACTTACATGTGCATTCACTTCTGTGCTCGAGCTACCAGGGACAGGGTCGCTTTACTTTTTTTTATTACTTATTTTACTTTTTTTTGTGCACACTTAATTTATTTTTTTGTATCTCTTTTATTCCTATTACAAGGAATCTAAACATCCCTTGTAAAAGGAATGGTGTGTGACAGGTCCACTATATGGAGAGATACAGGGCCAATAAGACCCCACATCTCTCCTCCAGGCTGGAAATTATGAGATTAAAAAAAACAAAAAAAAAAAAACTCACGAGCCCATGCTTTCCCGCAGCGATTGCGGCTTTGTTTACAAACGTCACGCCTGGGCCTCTGACTGTCATAGAGATGACTGGTGACCACCTGGTCACTGGAAATCCCTAGGATCGTCATCCAACGGCAGCACGGGAGAGCCTGGAGAACCACCGGAGGGCGGCGGGAGGGGGGATGTCCCCTCCCAATGCCTGTAAGAATGACCTAGCGGCTTAACTGCCACTATGATCATTCTTACGGTGCGCAGAATCGCCGGCTGAAAAAGAGGACATAGCTGCAGGCATCATTCAGATATTCCCACTGAAAGTCAAGGCATCATATGACGTTCTTGGGCTGGAAGTGGTTAAACTGCTATATTTTGATTTACGGAAACTGGGAGATTGCAAAGTCTGGTGCAGCTGCCCATTGTAGCCAGCTTCTAAGTTCAGCTTGTTCAATTAAGCTTTGACAAAAACCTGGAAGCTGATTGGTTTCTGTGTAGAGCTGCACCAGATTTTAAAAACTCTTCAGGTTTAGTAAATCAATCGCACTGTATTTTGAGACGGGGCAAGGGGCATTTCTAGTCTCCATTACCATCTCTGAAAATTACTGTTATGTTACTTAAAGTGCAACTAATTACATTTTTTGCCATTTGTGTCCCATAGGGCGATTTCTGTTCACTTTCTATCCTATAACCAAAACGGGGAGTGAGAGAAAAACCCTCCAAAGTGAGGGAATCCCAGTGTGGCACCAGAACTAATGTCCCAGTTGTCCCCATATTTAATCTTAACAGTAAAGAGGACAGGGGTGGACTGATAATTAATGGGGCCCCCGGGCAATAGGAGATTATGGGGCCCCCCAGGCAATCAGAGATTATGGGGCCACACAGTATAAACACACACAGTATACAATCACACAGTATACACATACATGTACACACAGTATACACAGACAGATGTAAAAAAAACACAGAATTATACATACTGCCCCTGGTTTTACTGAGCCTGGCAACCCTGATGGGGCCCCCTAGTGGCCCAGGGCCCTCGGGCAGTGCCCGAGTCGCTCAATGGTCAGTCCGCCCCTGAAAGAGGACAAATAGTCCTAATGGGGGAACAGACAGCAATAAAAACCAATAGGTGTTTCTAATTAATTCCTCTCCACTTTCTAGGGCCAGCCAACTTTCTAAATTTTCCACATCACAACTAATACACATAAAACATCAAACATCAAACCTGCTCTGTAATTCACAAACACATGCTCCAAAGATCTGCTCATCAGCCCTCTCTACAAGGCACTTTCTTTTCCAATTTTTTAAATTAAAGTTATAAAGCATACAGATATAAAACTGTACAATACAGTATGGAGAAGTTCCGGTACATAACAACATTAATGACCTACAACATTGGTCGTTAAGTAACCGGTATAACGCTATTATGGGCTATGACTATAGTTATGAAGAACAGAAGATACATCCTCCGAAGAGGAACTACCTGGCCGGAGGCACCCTCATCTAAGGCGAGGGGTCATCTCAGTCATGAATTGATGGTAGCTGGCCATTATGTTTGAATACACAGGCCACAAACTGGAAGTGGGACCAATGGCAGTTCACAAGAGGTCCTAGATCACTCCCCAAACTATCAGAAGGTTTAATAAGCTGGAAAAGGAGAAGGAGGAGGAGAAAAAGGAAAGAGAAAAGGATAAAGGAAGAAAAAAGGTGGGAAAAAAGATAGTGCCTCAGGAGAGGCTCGCTAAGAGGTCAGCCTCAGATCTGACAAGACTGACCTTGTCAAGTATGTGATCCAGGGGTCCCAGGTTTTTTCAAATCGGGGAAGCTTGTCCTGCAGTGTGGCAGAGAGAGTGTGTTTAACACTATCCAGGATTAACTTGTTCTTTAAGAGATCAAAAGATAGCACCAGGGATTTCCACAATCTATTCTGGCTGCTGTAAAAATGAAAGAAACTAGGCATTGGGTGGGTCTCGGGGCTCCCCCAGAAGGGTGTCCAAGGAGTGCTTGTTGCGGGGACTTAAGCAGATTGGTCCCTGTGAGAGAATAGATTAAATTGTAGATTCGGATCCAGAATCTACAAGCTTTTGGGCACATCCACCATATGTGATACAAGGCACTTTCTACTTAGAAAAGTTACAATTTTGCCACCATGCCCACCAACTGAAGCGTATCCAAAGTCTTGCATAGAGTGGTGAGGGGATTATTACCCCTGTCAGATTTTCCTGTTGTCTGTGTTCAATTAGATTCACTCATGCTTTGTCCTGGTGGGAAGAAAAGTGAGAGACAAAATTGCCACTAAAACAGGATTAGAAGGGAAATCTTCCAATGAAGACACTCTTCAGTTTTAGTAAATCAACCCCAATATATCTATCAAGATGAAAATGTACTGTGCCTGGAAAAAAAAACATACTAATGCAGCCATCACATCTAAGGACAGATGACTTTAATTGTTTTTTAGTGTATAATGAATGCTCTTCTCATTATTTGTAAACTATCTCTGATGAACTGTTGTGCAATATTTATTACGGATTATTACATAAAATGTATTTATCAATTTTATTTACTATTTTTCAACTAGTTTGGACAGCTTTATGTTTGCACAATTTTTGAACGAAGAAAGGAAAAAAAGAAGTAAGACAGAAAACATAAGAAGGCAGGAATGGAAAGAACAAAGGAAGGAAAGTAAAAAAAGGTTTGCTCTAAAAACTATTTCCTTCATTTTTATTTAAAAAAAAAATGAAATTTTATATAAAGGTTCAACTCTTATAAAAAAACAATGCATTTTCCTGCTAATTACTTTAGCTATTACAAATGTTTAGTTTGTATGGTGCTATCAAAAACATTTTTCACAAGATGACAACAAAATGCTACTTTATATAAATAAATTAAAAGTGCAAATTGTATTTATCACACTGACATATGCCAGATATCATTGAAAGTCTGTCTGTTTTGTATTGTAAAGAAAAACATAAGCAGCTGTAATACACAAGAGCAGGCGTATATATGTAATGGGCGGAGATCTGACAGGCGTCTCACTTCATTCCAGTACACTCCAACACATCAATTATTGAAAGAACAAACACTTTAGAAGGTTTCATTCATATTTTTTTGTGAATGCATTTTAAATTTTTGATGAACGTAGCTTAGATTTTCATTACATAAAATGAATGTTAAATTTGTGCCTTAAATCACAAAGGAAATGCAGATTATTATTAAAACCGTGTGCTTCCCTTCCCTTAAAAGATATGATTTTGTTTAATTGCTTCCCACCCTTTCGTCATTGCAGATTTCTCCAGCTAAAGAAGTACTTTGTTGCCATGGGAACACAATCCCACCCTAGCACTGTGCACGTCTGTAGCTGCCGCCTTCTGAAAACCTATTCTGAAGCTGTTGTACTTCAACTTTATTTGTTACCAAGGTAAAACTGGACCGAGAATCTAAAGTTAACAGAATGGATTTATAGAATTCACAAAACACATCTCAGCAATCTATTTTCTTCTAGTTTGTATTTCATAAACATGCAGTATGTATGGCTGAATTGTCAGCTTAACCTGGCAAACAAATCAGCATAACATTCACTCCGGAAAACATTAAATAGCAAATTTCCCGTGAAGAAAGGTCTAAGATGAGTGTGCCTAGACGCTTCCAGACTAAACAGTACATTGTTTTATACCACAAAATTTCAGAAGGCAGAGTATCAGTGCTCACGTATTACATAGAAAAAATAAGCATGCATGCTTTTATGCACGTCCACAAGAAAAAGAATGAAAATGCATTGCTGCTGTCCATATGTGATACTGCCATTTTTGTGTAAAACTCTCCTACAACTGTCATTACCAAGCCTTAAGATATACAGAATTAAAGAGTAGATTAAGTAATAGCTTTATCTCTCAGGCCAGTTCTGACATTTCTCTCATGCAAGTAAACAATCATATTTTTTTTGCATTGTATATATTTTTTTTATTTTAGCAGAGACCCTAGAGAATAAAATGGTGGGTGTTGCAATTTTTTATGTCACATGGTCTTTGCGCAGTGTTTTTTCAAATGCACTTTAGTGAATTTTAGCAAACACAATATAATACCCAATTTGTTGGTAAAAAAATAAATAAATAAATAAGATGTCACACCGAGTAAGGCCCCTTTCACACTGGGGCGAGGTCGGCGGTAAAGCGCTGCTATTGTTAGCGGCGCTTTACCGTCGGTATTCGCCCGCTAGCCGAGGGGGTTTACCCCCCGCTAGCGGCCGAGAAAGGGTTAAAAACCACCACAAAGCACCTCTGCAGAGGCACTTTGCTGGCGGTATAGCCGCGGTGTCCCATTGATTTCAATGGGCAGGAGCGGTGTATACACCGCTCCTTCACCGCTCCATAGATGCGGCTAGCAGGACTTTTTACCGTCCTGCTAGCGCACCGCTCCAGTGTGAAAGCCCTCGGGGCTTTCACATTGGACAAGGCAGCGGCACTTTCAAGTCAGTTTGCAGGCGCTATTTTTAGCGCAATAGCGCCTGCAAACCGCCCCAGTGTGAAAGGGGTCTAAATACTGTAGATACCCAACATGTCATGCTTTAAAATTGCATACATCAAGGGAAAGATGTCAAACTACAGAACCTAAAAATTTCCATAGGCGACACTTTAAAAACCTTTACAGATGATTACTAGTTTAAAGTTACTCAGGAGGTCTGGTGCTAGAATTATTGCGCTCACTCTGACATTCACGGCGACACTTCATGTGTAGTGTGATCACCATATACATATGCATGTGGGACCTACGTGTGTGTTCGCCTTTGCACTTCAGCATGAGGGATCACGGGAGCGTTAAAAAAAATGTTATGATTATTTATTTTATTTTAAAAAAAAATTTTTTTAACACTATACCTTTCATTTTTTTTTTTTCAACTGTATTGCTCTCCTCTGGCCTCCAAGGCATCTGATCAAACCAAGATGGGTTAAATCAGATGCTGTACAAGGTGGTAAATCAACTCCTATGCATCTTCAATAGGTTTTCCAGCTTTGCAGGCATAGCAGCATCGCCTAGATTCTCCTCTTGGCTGTGTCCCTGCTGACTGCTCAGCTCAGAGGTCTTAGGGCAATAAACAAACCCAAACCAGAAGAGACCAAATCCCTGTCACTTCTGGTTTCAGACGTCACAAAGAGGGGCGGGAACTTCTGTTCATTCCACTTATCCTAGGGAATACGACTGAAGCAGTTGCATTGTTATCAGGCTATACGATCGAACGGGAGAGCCCAGTAAAAACAGCGGAGAGAGCCCATGTAAGAGTCAGCAGGCGGCTGTGTAAGCCACTCAAATCAGTTCTACATTAATGAGAATCGCTGGTTGAAAATTTTGATACCAGGATGATGCTTGCTGGTGTAGGCATCATCCTGGTATAACCACCAAAACTCAAAAAAAAAACTCTTTTTGCACATTTAAAGTGGAAGTAAACCCTCCTATTTTTTTCAGCCATGGAAGCTGTCATCTTGGCCTCTGTTTAATCTTCAACTGCCATGATACTGCACATGTGATCAGTTGACACCAGCCATTGGATAGTTTGACAGTTGGTTGAGAGCACAATATGACAGTTAGCATTCCTGGCATGTCGGAAATATAACTTTTTTGAAACTGTTAAATCGATGAGTTTACTGCTGCTTTAGTTACATAGTAGGTGAGGTTGAAAACCTCGATGAGTTTACTGCTGCTTTCATGCTGGGCAATTTTCTTTTTTTTGTTGAATGCACTCAGTTGCACAAATGCACACACATTTTTAAAAATAGCTGTTAATTTTGTGAATGAAGTGAAGTTCTGCTGATTTCCATCTTCCAAGCATGAACAAAATCCTGTTTTTTTTCTCTTCCTAGCAAGTGATTGGGTATTTTTTGCAAAGTGGAATTTCACTACATGTAAGCTCTGGGGCAAATTCCCAAGCAAAATGAACAGTCTATGTGCTCTTAGTAAATCAACTCCTATGCATCTTCCTCAATAGGTTTTCCTATTCTCTAGATTCTCTATATCCTCTTGGCTTTGTCCCTGCTGACTGCTCAGCTCGGAGGTCTTAGGGCAGAAGACCATCCCTGCACAGAACACTGTGGCCCTCCCATTCCTGGCCTGTGTTCTCCCCCCTCATTTGATAGACAACTGCATATTAAGGAGGACTGCTTACATTGAATGCTCTGCTTAAAATCACCAACATCTTAATTATGCACCAGTGGAGATATAGTTAGTTGCTCCAGTTCGTCAAATCTCTTCTGAAACCACTGCGTGCCCTTGCAGACCTAACACCAGTGGAAAACATAATGGCATTCACCCAACCTCTGCAGAAAACCATTTCCCTATTCTATAAAGCTTTAATCTCATTGGACTCAGACTCTTGGCCTACCTTTCTAATGAGCTGGGAACAGGCACTACAACACCCTTTAACAGACGACCAATGTTCCACTGCCCTTCAAATGGCGTACACCTCCTCTGTTTCCTTAAAAATTGCAGAGACTGATTACAAGCTCTTAACCAGATGGCACTTTCCCCCGCAGTCCTTTATAAGGTGCTCCCAGATACCTCTGAGCTCTGTTGGAGAGGATGTGGTGATGTGACAACATATGCTCACATCTGGTGGCAGTGCCTGCTCATCCACCCCTTCTGGTCCTCTATTTTACACTGCATTAATGTAATACAAGGCACCCCCCATACCCAATGACCCCTGGGCTTTGCTAAAAAGTCCATCACTCCCCATCTTTTAAATGCTGCAAAATCACTCATACCTAAATATTGGAATCAGTCTTCCATCCCTACAATTCGACAATGGCTACAAGTAGTTAATTATATATATATATCATATGGAAGACCTTACATACAAATTCAGGGTTTGCCTTCACGTTCTCCTCTGCATTTGCAGATATTATGTCTAAATTTGATTGATCATATTCCTCATAACATAGATACTCCATGATAATATTTGTAAAAAGCAAGACCCCCCACACTTTCAATCTCTTTTCCCCACTTACCATTCTTATCTCTACCCCCCTCTACTACTGGGCCCCATGACTTTTCTTAAATCAATTTTTCATTGACTACTAATTGGTTACTAATATGTAACATTGTTGTACTGGTTACATCACAAGTTATGCAATATTTACACCCAGTATTCTGAAAGTATATATTTTACTTTGATGTACATGATTTATTGGTGTCTTTTGCCTATGCCTTTTTTCAATAAAAAGTTATTGAACACAAAAAAAAAACTGCATATTAAGAAAATAAACTGGCTGATGAAAGCACAGAAGAGAGGGAGGCCAGATACCTGGCAAAGAGTAAAAGTGGTTCCAGAGAACCTCTTGTGAGGAAATAATTACTTTCCTCAAATGATGGCACACCTTCATCATTTGTTTCAATTTCAGAGTGTTTGCATTAAAAATACTTTGGCTCTGTTCTAAAAGACACCTGTCATTATTTAAAAATGTAGGTTAGTGAACATTAGAAGTTGCAGATAAGAATCTCTGACTTTTCTCTGACTAGCTTAATTAACACACTTATTCGGCCTCAGCAACTCATAAAGGATTAATGCCAGAGGATCAGTATACCAGTCAGCTAGCTAGCATTTTCAGAAGGTCAGTAGCATCTCAAGCATTTCTCTCATCACAAATCCAGAAGATAGAGAACATACTGTGAATGCAGGCCACCATGGCCTGCCCCTTGAAGGGGCATCAACACTGCACCCTTCATTAACTGTGTAATGGTGAAGACTGTGGCACTAACATAATCACAACAGTTCAATTTTTATTGTCAATGTTGAAAAAAGGAGGGGTGTGGAGGCGCCAACTGTGGTAGCTTGTTTAAACAAGCTACCACAGTTGGCGCCTCCACACCCCTCCTTTTTTCAACATTGATTATCAACAGAGGTAATGGACACCCTCTGAGGATGGCTGCCTCCTCATTCTAGAATTTACCTGCCTTATTTTAATGTGCTATTATAGCTACCATTGTACTATTTACCTTAGACATCACATGTTGCGGAGCGCCGGAAAACCCCCCCAATTTTCATTGTCATGTCATTGCAGACCTCCCATCTCGAAAACAATACATGCTGGGGAAAATTCAGGGGAAGAGTGGGGTGGGGCTAAGAGAGAAAGTGTGGAGTGCGGAATTGGGCTTTATGAGACAATGAAATCTATACTGCAACTTCACTTCGATCAGGGTTTCGCAACATTTTTACCTTGGAAGAACCCTTGACAAAAAGTTTGAGATCTTAAGGAACCCCTAAAATAATGTTCATATCTACAACTCATAGAACAGCGAGCTGTTGATATAACAGTTACTTTTAGAAAAAGCATTAAATAAAAGAATATTAAAATGCACCTATTTAATGTGAAACATGTGCTTACTTTTTTCTGCACATATACACAATTCTGCGTTGAACGTAAGATAAGCAGGGTACGGAGGGGGGCAACAGGGTGAGTACAGGAGATCAGCAGGGCAGAGCACAGGGGGTTAGCACGGCAAAACGTAGGGGCCAGAAGTGGCAGCGTACAGGAGGGCAGCAGGGCACATTACATTAGAGCAGAGCCTATTACATGGAAGCAGAGCAAATTCCATGGGAGTAGGGCACATGCCATGGGAGCAGGGCAGCAGCAGTTTTTTTCTCATGCAGAGCGACGCAGGGAAGTGACTGTGATAGCCCTGGTTCTGGCATGCTGTTCCCCACAAGCCCTACTCAATCCCATGTGATGTCACATACAAGCATCCGAGATGGACAGGAGTGGAAGAGGGGCAGGCAGGGAATAGCATTGCTTCCCTGAGACGCATGTATGGGAAGTGATGGGAGCGAGTGTCGGCAGTGGGGATACGATCTACCCATCAGGTACCTGTGATTGACAGGTAGATGTACTCTGGAGATGAACTTGGTATCAAGGGACATATTTTCCAGCATGCAACTGATGCCAAATTAGTAATTACAAGATAGATAATGGCATGTGAACACAATTCTGAACATCACCAGTGGTTGCAAACCCTTACGTATACCCAGTGAAGTGAAGTGACTAGCCTCAGGTTATACACAGAGATAAAATAAATCCTTCTACCTCCTTCTACATACATTGCACCTATCTACAGCCCCCCCATATATTCTTCTAAAACACACAGATCAAAGGCTTTTTATCAGCTCCAGTAGGCAGGGGTAGGGGATCTGATATACACTGCACAGCATAAAGCTCAGTGTAATCTGAAACCTGAACGGATGGAATGGACACACTGTCAGAGAAACACGAACAGCTGAGGCTGTCAATCCCCTGCTGTGTGCTGGAGGGGGGCGGGGCTTTCAAACATTGTCTGTTGTTGACTCATGAAAGAGAGAGGTCTGAGGCAGGTAAGCAGAGGAAGGAGACAGCAGTGAGAAATGACACCCAGTGCTTTGGATTGAAGCAAATACACACTATAAAAAGGAGACATTTTACATGTCTGAGGTTTACAATCACTTTAAATCCAATTGCAGTTTAAGGCCCTTAATGTAAAAACAGAATGAGCATGTATGCTATCTAACAGCATATTTTGCAAGCACTTTTGACACAAATAGGGTAGTGTATACATATGGACCCAACGGCATTCCAGTTATGATTTGAATAATCCCAAGTGAAGACAGGACTTAAAATACTGCAATTTTAGTATTTAAAAGTATTTTAAAAATTAAAACATTACTACTGCAAAATCATTTTTTAAATTTAAAGCCCAGCTTTAGCTGAAACCCTTTTTTTTGGTGTTGAATAGAGCAGAGCATGTTTATAAGGTTTCAATTGCTGTTTGACTCAATTGGGGAAGTTTTTCTTAACGAAGTTCTTCGAAATGAAACTTTAGTCTAGAAAGGATTCTATAATCTAAGCAACATTTATAATGGAATGATTCTTGGTGTACCACCTTACAAACCTTTAACCTTCAGGGACAAATCCAGCTTTGTGAGTGTAAACACCTTGTTAGGCCTTGTTCATACTGTGTTGGATGTAGAAGAGCATCCAACATAAAATGTGTTTTGCAGAAAACATTGTGACCATGACTAGAACACAAGAGCAGGCAGCCGTGGTCTGAAATGCTGTGTGGTGCATTTAAGATACTGCACCTTAATGACACACCCCCTCCCACTGCCGCCACCACCAACTGTAAAGTTTGAACAGAAACGCCACAGCTGCTGAAATATTACAACAGGATAACTTGCTGAGTGAACAGCAAATGAGACTAATGCCGCATACACACAAGCGGACTTTATGGCAGACTTTGCCCGGCGGACGGGATTTCATCGGACAATTCGATCGTGTGTGGGCTCCAGCGGACTTTGTTTGCTCAAAGGTTGGACGGACTTAGATTTCAAACATGTTTTAAATCTATCCGTCGAACTCGAATCCGGGCGAAAAGTCCGCTCGTCTGTATGCTAGTTCGATGGACAAAAAGCCACGCTAGGGCAGCCATTGGCTACTGGCTATGAACTTCCTTGTTTTAGTCCGGTCATAGGTCATCACGTACAAATTATACGGACTTTGGTGGATTGTGTGTAGGCAAGTCCGTTCATTCGGAAAGTCCGTCATAAAGTCCGGTGTAAAGTCTGCCGTAAAGTCCGCTCGTGTGTACACGGCATTAGGGTTAATGGTCATCATTGGACCTTGCTGTATTTCACTTAAGTCAGCTAAAAACAGGCATATGTGTATGTGAGGCTACAGTAAACAAGAAAGTACCTAAAAGTGGATAATTAAATATATTGTTGGCTTGTCTCACAAATTGCAATTTCCGCTGTTAAAAGCAGACAGTAGGTTCAGAAATCGTTCTACTACGGTACAAACAATTGGTGTACATTCTATACATACAGTCATTTGTTGCTGACTATGTAAACATCCGTATGTATGGTCATAGTCTACTGAAAAATAATGCACAGTGTTATAAAGTATGCCAGGCTGGTTCCATGAAGGACAATAATTTTAGTATACTTTAAAGGCTTGCATGGTCCTCAGATCTCAACCTAGTAGAGCACCTTTGAACTGAGGTAGTAAAGGAGAAATATGTAAGCCACATCTAGATACCCAGTGTTGGCTCTAAACCCTGAATCTCAATTCTGCACAAAAACAAAATTTCCCAATTACCTTTTCAACTCATTTTACTAAACTGTAAACAACTGTAAATACTTTTGACTTTAATAGGCTAATGAATCTTTATGATCATATAAAATATAAATGTATGGAGCACACTCTAGTTAAGCCTAATGAAGACCTATCATGTAAAAGCCTCCCATTTATGTGCTACAGTAAAAGCTGAATTGAAATGCATCTTTGCTGTCAAAACACATGGTAGGAACGTTGACCCACATCCAAGTGACTTCCTAGCTTTTAGTAACATCTAGCACCAAGGATCAATCAGTAGTCTGTAGTGGACCTGTAATGAACCTGTCCATATTATGGTTCTTATAAGCATGGTGGTTTAATTTATCCAAACATTATTCCTTTGCAACTGTTATGGCTCTTACTTAGTGCACAACAAAAAGCAGCAAAGCCGAGATGCAAAGTACAATAATTCATAGAAATGAATGATTTTCATCTTTCTGGTGTCAGATCAGTAAAAGATCTATACATTTGTTTTCAGTGCTGGAAGATTGCTTAATCTAACCCTTCTGTTACTGTAAAAAGATTATATAGTGGGAAATGTAGAGCGACTACCATTATTGATCTCTATCTAAGGAACTTATTTCCTTGTCTCTGGTTTCCATACCCTTTAGGTTACCGACTCGGAACAAACATGGATTTGAAAGGTGCAGTACCTTGAAAAAGTATTCATACCCCTTGAAATTTTACACATTTTGTCATGTTACAACCAAAAACATAAATGTATTTTATTGGAATTTTAGGTTATAGACCAACCCAAAGTGGCACATAATTGTGAAGTGGAAGGAAAATGTTAAATGGTTTTCACAATTGTTTACAAAATTATATCTGAAAAGGTGTGCATTTGTATTCAATTGTATTCAGCCCACCCGAGTTAATACATTGTAGAACCACATTTTGCTGCAATTACAGCTGCAAGTCTTTTTGGGTATGTCTGCAACAGCTTTGCACATCTAGAGAGTGACATGTTTGCCCATTCTTCTTTGCAAAATAGCTCAAGATCTGTCAGATTGTATTGAGAGCACCTGTGAAAAGCAATTCTCAATCTTGCCACAGATTTTCAATTGGATTTAGGTCTGGACTTTGACTGGGCCATTCTAACAAATGATTATGCTTTGATCTAAAACATTCCATTTTAGCTCTGTCTGTATGTTTACAGTCATTGTCCTGCTGGAAGGTGAACCTCCGCCCCAGTCTCAAGTCTTTTGCAGACTTTCTAAGGTTTTCTTTCTAAGATTGCCCTGTATTTGGCTCCATGCATCTTCCCATCATCTCTAAGCAGCTTCCCTGTCCTTGATGAAAAAAAGCATTCCCACAACCTGATGCTGCCACCACCATGTTTCATGGTGGGGATGGTGTGTTCACAAGTGATGTCCAGTGTTAGTTTTCCGCAACACGTGGCATTTGCTTTTAGGCCAAAAGGTTCAATTTGGGTCCCATCTACCAAAAGTACCTTCTTCCACATGTCTGCTGTGTCCCCCACATGGCTTCTTGCAAACTGCAAAAGAGACTTCTTATAGCTTTCTTTCAACAATGGCTTTCTTATTGCTACTCTTCCACAAAGGCCAGATTTGAAGTGCACAACTAATAGTTGTCCTGTGGACAGATTCTCTCACTTGAGATGTGGATCTCTGCAGCTCCTCTAGAGTTACCATGGACCTCTTGGCTGCTTCTCTGAATAATGCTCTCCTTGCCCGGCCTGTCAGTTTAGGTGGACAGCCATATCTTGGTAGGTTTGCAGTTGTGCCATACTCTTTCCATTTTTGGATGATGGATTGAACAGAGCTCTGTGAGATGTTCAAATCTTGGGATATTTTTTTATAACCTAACCCTGCTTTAAACTTCTCCACAACTTTATCCTTGCCTGCCTGGGGTGTTCCTTGGCCTTCATGATGCCATTTGTTCACCAAGGTTCTCTAACAAACCTCTTCACAGAACAGCTGTATTTATACTAAAATTAAATTACACACAGGTGGACTCCATTTACTAATTAGGTGACTTCTGAAGGCAATTGGTTCCACTAAATTTTAGTTAGGGGTATCAGAGTGAAGGGGGCTGAATACAAATGCACACCACACTTTTCAGATATTTGTAAATAATTTTGAAAACCATTTATCATTTCCTTCCACTTCACAATTATGTGCCATTTTGTGTTGGTCTATCACATAAAATCCCAATAAAATACATTTACATTTTTGGTTGTAACATGACGAAATGTGGAAAATTGAATTCAGAACTCCTTGTTCATGGTCACTGCAGTAGAAAGCATTGAATGCACTGGATCAGCATTACAGCCAGGGCACTAGCATTTTAGGAAGGGGAAATCAGTAATGGCAGACTTCTCATTTTATTATAATTGATTTTCTTTAACACCAACCCTCAAAAACTTTATACGAAACCCCAAACCTAATACTAACCCTCCCACAAAGAGGAACTAAAACAACAGATTTAACGGTTTTCCATATCAGTCACATTTAAGGAATGCTGTGAATTATAATTAGTTTCTTGTATTTTCAACTGAACTGTCAAGCCATCAAATGGCTGGTGTCAAAATTGATCACATGTGCAGCACCATGGAAATTGCAGATCAATCAGCAACATATATGGCAGCTTCCTTGGCTGTAACGGATAGGAGGGTTTATTTCCACTCTAACCACTGCTTTTCCACAACCTGTAGATCAATTTTCCCATGCATAATGCCCAGGGCTGAGGGAAGATAAATCTAAATTTCCTTTGACAACTAGCAGATGACAAAGGGCACAACTGCTAGCTGTCATACTGGGCTGTTACTTACAACTCTGGTCCTCATGCAGGAATATAACGATGTGAAGCCTATAGGGTTGATTGACCAAGGCTGAGTTCACATATGAACACGCAGCGGCTCACAGCAGGAGTCCGGTGCGTCCTCGTTCACCATTTCAGCCCGGATTTTTGGCTGAATTTGGACCTGAAACAGATCAATAGACGCACAGGGCTCCTGTGCAAATCGCACCAGAGCCGCTGCGGAGATATGTGAACCGGCTCCATTGAGAGCCGGCCACAATCTCCCGCTGTGAGAATTGGATGCGGCGGAAACCCACATCCAATTCGCACTAGTGTGAACCCAGCCTAAAACAAAATGCAAAATCTGGTGCAGCTGTGCATGGTAGCCAATCAGCTTTTAACTTCAGCTTGTTCAATTAAGCTCTGACAAAAAGAAAAAACCTGGAAGCTGATTGGTTTTGGAGCTGCACTAGATTTTGCACTCTCCAGTTTTATTAAATCAACACCTATGTGAGCTAGGACATAGCGATCACATGCAGGCTGGATATTCATTCACAAAATTAACCTTTAGCCTAAAGATGCCAGTGCAGCTTGAAGATGGCAGTGATACTGTACCTCGGTTTAATACTGCAACTGTCATATACAATTACAGTATAAATATGTTTTGAGAAAAGGGTTAATTGACAACTACAGATAAATTTGGCCTGTACATTTAGGTCCTAATCATAGATTTGCATACCCATCCATCCTGCATCATGTATCATCTGTGCTATCCTGCACCAGGGATCATCCAAATGCTCTGCAGAGGGGACCAGAAGTGACAACCCAGTTGTGGATATTTCTATTTCAGTAAAGGGTGATTTTTCCATATCTTATTGCTGTATTACAACTCTTCGGAAGTATTTAATAAACCTGTCTTGTTTCAATGTCTATACTACACATTTACAAATGCAAATTTACCACTAAATGCTTACAATACGATTACTGCTTTTATTGGCATACTCATAAAAAATACTGTCAAGGCCTAAAGACATGCAGCAGTAAATAGAATTGTACCACTATAACATACTATATGTGTGTTCAGGCAGAGCTTTATTGCATTTTGTAAACTTGTTCTAAATGGTATGGTATATATGTTATGCTACATTTGTTTTCCTGTTATTTGTAACTAATTGAATAACTTGCTTCCCTGCATCATAATCACCTAGCTGTCCAATTGATGTTACTATGTAATAAGCTCATTCTTTGGTACAAACAGTTCCATTTGCTATGAATGCTCTAATATACAAGTACTGGCAGAAAATTGAAATAGATGGTACTTTTCTACTGGGGAAATTATTTGGAATATTGTAATATGACTATAGTGTAATTCTGTGAGAGGGAAACCCATCAAGGCAGTCAGCTTTAAATAATGGCTTATTAAAACACTTCTCGGCTTGCAGTAAATAGGAATGGAAGCACTGTAAAGTTACCTCTTTAAACTACCATGGTGATTACCTTATTCAAAACAACCATGCTAAAAATCTCCTGCTTAAAGGGCAACTATCACCAAATGTGTATAACTGATGTATCATATGATACAACAATGCTTTTATCACTTTTTTTTTTTTTTTGAGGAGACAAGCTCATCCCTCCAGCGCTCTGTTCCTCCTCTCCTTGATGCACCACCTTTGGAAGGCGCTTCCTAAGGGGGGACACCAGTGGGCTCACTACCAAGCCAGGCTCTGTGCATCTATAGGCACACACACAGCGTGGCTCAGTCCCCCCCCCCCGCTTACTACTTACTGGATTTGATATACAACAGCAGGAGCCAATGGCCTTTGAAGAGGGAGAGGGAACAGCAGTGCTGGCTACAGACCCTTATATATACCCAGTGAAGTAACCTGCCTCATGTGATAATTAAATCATCCTACATAAGCTGCACCTGTTTATCTGCAGCCCTCTCTCCTCCAAAATCATTCAAAGTACAGAATTTAGACAGCATTTCTTAGCTCCAGGAAGTAGGGATCTGATTTCACACACTGCACGGCATAGAGCTGAGTGGAATCTGAGACCTGGATGCACCCCCTATACACAGTCTCATAGGGAAACATGCATAGCTGAGGCTGTCAATCACAGCCTGTGTGCTGGAGGTAGGCGGGGCTATCTCCTGGGATTTTCTAATGTCCCCATTAATAGTCAAATGTGACTCGTGCAGATAGCTGAATAAGAGAGCAGCCAGAAACCACACTAAGTGCTTTGGACTGAGGCAAGTGCACACTATATGAGGATACGCTTGGTTAATTTTTAATTTCAGAGGTTTACAACAATGTTAACCATAAAAGAGAACCTGCATATTTTCCATACTAGGCAAAAGTAACAGGTTCACCTTACACAAAAAAACAAAACAACAAACAACGCTGCTCTGCTGCCCTGATCTACCGCCAGACCACCCAAGATTTCTGTGTACATTTTTTTCTTGCAGACAGTGAAGGCAGATCACTGCATCTTTATTCAAGAAAAGAAATAGTGAAACAAACAACAATTTCTTTAGAAACAAAATAGGGATACATACGTAAAAATGTTTGTTACAGTCTGTACTATGTATATAATTTACCTAGAGGGGATTGGAAATCTGCAGCCACACTTAAGTCATTTTGATGTGCCTTTAATACATGCTTGCATTGTCATAGTTTGTTTGTACTACAACGTACATGAGAACATGAAAACTTATAGATTAGCTAGTAGAGGGCTAAGAGGGCTAGAGTAGCTTTTTCTCTGCTATCACCTCTTGTCATACTTTAAATCCTACTGCCTTGATAAGAAACTGTTGGGGGTTATCTACTAAAACTGGAGAGTGCAAATTCTGATGCAACTCTGCACAGAAACCAATCAGCTTCCAGGTTTTATTGCCAAAGTCTAATTGAACAAGCTGAAGTTGGAAGCTGATTGGCTCCCATGCACAGCTGCACCAGATTCTGAGTACCCCAGTTTTAGTAAATATACCCATTTAAATAAGATAAGAAACACGGAGGGTTAAGCAGGTCATAGACATTAAGATTTTCCTTTATCCAAAATTCTGAAAAATTGTTCATCAGAGCATTCAATTATATCATCACTGCGTCAACTAATTTTGTTTTAAGACTCTTAAAAGTGGTAATAAACCCAAAACCAAAACTGTATTATACTGCAGCTTACCAATCATTACATATGGTGGCTGCATTAGTTTTTTTTTTCTTTGGCTTTTTCCCCTGATGATCTGGCCAGTAACAAACTTCATATATTAGTGAGACCCACCTCTGAAGGAATGAGCATAGGAGGCACAGCAGACTCAGTCTGAGGGAGTTTGAAGCCAATTTCCAGCTCACATTTCATAAGTTACAGCAAACAGTTTTGGTTCCTTTGACATGTAATAGTTTTACATGAAATTACCCAAGATGCTTTACCTGGGATTTAATCTTTTTAACACATTATATGTATGCCACTAGACTCAAGTCCTATTACATGTACTAATTTCCTAAAAAGTAGACCCTAATTATAACCTAATTAGGAAAATTGAGAAACATGAAAAGACCATTGTCACTCTATAACAGGAAGCACCTGAACAAGAATCTTCAT
The DNA here is from genome assembly GCA_037952925.1 of Lithobates clamitans. Taxonomy (NCBI): domain Eukaryota; kingdom Metazoa; phylum Chordata; class Amphibia; order Anura; family Ranidae; genus Lithobates; species Lithobates clamitans. The sequence goes on along the minus strand of JBBGZY010000932.1, from coordinate 1,064,281 downwards.
GACTAGAACACCAGGTATTATTTTATGACTAAGGCTGAAACGCGTCAACTGATTTTATCTGCCTATACACTGTAGCTTTTCAATAAAATTAAGATTTTTTTAAGAGCAACGACCGGAGTGCGGATCATGTTTCCTACATTACTCTACTCAGCCAGCGTCTGTGGATTGAGCACCAGGGAGCTCTGCTATCTATGTGGTGTATGGGAAGTAGCACTGATTTTTCTGTTTGCTACATTTTAATGAAAGCTGCACATTAAAAAAAATTGAAAGATACTTTTACAATTACATTAACACGTTTAAGTGTATAAGAATTTTTAGTAATTGGGTTTAAATAGTTCTTAAGGAATGAGCGTTAGCATCCTTGATGCCACTAATGTGCAGCATTTAGTGTTTGGAGTTCTCCATACCTCTAAAGCTGACCATAGATTAATTAAAATTCAGCCGGTTCGGCAGAGACCAGCTGAATTGCAAGCCAATGCATCTATGGCCGTTCCTGATGGAGAGAAGTCAATCTAATGGATTAAGAGCCCTTTCACACTCACAGCGCCTGGGCGTCGGCGGTAAAGCGCCGCTATTTTTAGTGGCGCTTTACCGTCATTTTTGTGGCACTTTTCACCCCCCGCTAGCAGCCGAATAAAGGGTTAAATGCGCTTAGTAATAATTATATTTATTAATTATTATTACTAGTCAACCAACATTAGTATTCTTCTATAGCCTATGGGCAGAGCATTTGACCATAAATGTCTGCTCGCGGTGACTGCTTCGTCGAATCTTCATGTCGAATCTTTTCTCTCTGTGTCAAATCATCTTGGACTAAGAGTTAGATTAGGCACATTCGACCTTTTTTGCTATTGTCTCTATAATGTCGAATCTTTTCTCTCTATGTAGAATAATCTTGGACTAACACAGCTAAGTTTAGGCACATTCGACCACAGGTTCAATGGACACAGATCGCCATTGTCAGCGTCATGTCGAATCTCCTATCTATATCGAACAGTTGTCGCAACGAAAATAAAGCATTTGTTTATGTTGGATCTTTCGGTTTTCGGATTCTGCACGTTCGTTATCATTTGTTAAATCAATAACGAAAATACCCGAAATACGTACGAAAATGCATTCGGACAAAAACTAATGCACATGTCTAAGTGCCACACAGTTCAGTTTAGTTGCCCCAGGGTAGGCTGTGCAGCAGTATCATAGACCACACATGCGAGAGGAAACCAGGTTTGTTTTTTTGATTTGCAGAGGCATCCAATACATTAATGAAGTAAAACTATACTCATCCTTAAAAAGCAAGTCATTACTTTGGTAAATTATTGAATTTGATATATATATCTATGAAAAGATCTCCCTTGGCTTCCTGTAGTTTCCATCATGTACTACAAAAATCATTCTCATTTCCTTTAAAGTTCTTTACTTTAAAACCTTTTAGCTCATCTTTTGTTGTAGAAGAATATTTCTGTCTTAAACAGTTCTTTCACTCTGAATGTTCTCCCATTGAAAATTCAGCAGATGAGATTGATTTCTATAGTCAAAGCCAGACAAACGTCATAAAAATATCCTCAGTGCTGATTCTCAAATACTGAAAAGGGACTCTACAGTATATACTGCTTGAATCACTCAAAAAGATACCGGCTAATTATATTTATATAGATACAAAGATATTTACTTTTTAAAATAGATGTAAACTCAGTTAGTAAAATCTAATATAAGCTTTAACATGTAATGGCACTTCAAAAGTCAATTTGAAATCTGCAGCTTGTATTACTAAATACCTGGTGATCCTGCCATGAAGGACCTTATTCATGTATTTTGTGTTATAGGGTGACAACGCTTTGCCTCTGTCTAGCAACTGTGTGTCTACATTGTCTACTTCTCACACAGGCTTGTGATGGACACTACAAATAGCCTTACAGGGACATAGGCCACTGCTGTCACCATCAGAAAACCTGCCCCTGAGGAATGCTAAGCAGTTATCACTGGCGTGCATGCATGTATCAATAGGAAGTGACTGCAAAGGACTGCAGAAGATCAGCAGCACTGAGATGCAACAAAGGAAGAAAAAGGGTGAGAACAAGAGTTATATTTAAATGTCAACAGTTTAGGATACAGAATTTATCAAACTTATAGCGGGGTCCCACCCAAAAGTGGAACTTTAGCTTATCTGCTCCCCCCCCCCCGGTGCCACATTTGGCACCTTTTAGAGGGGAGGGGGAAACGGGTACCTGTTTTTGACAGGAACCCTTCCCCACTTCCGGGAGACAGCGCCATCCCCTCTCCTCCTCCGCAGGCCCAGTTAGAAAGCGCAGTGCGCATGCGCACTAGGGATCTGGCTGTGAAGTTCTGGTCAAGATCCAGTGAGTCCATCCCAGTGCCTGCTACAGTGTGTTTAGGCAGGATGGACAGGGGGCGGGTCTGGCAGAGGTGGTGCCTAAGCATGTCATATGATGTCACGATGCAAGGAAGCCGAGCGGAGTGGCTGGACCCTCGTGTGCTGCTCAGCGGGACGGGAGCAAGATAAGCTGGGAGTGGGACTGTGGGCCTGTAAGGGACCACCTGGCATGCAGAGAGACTGTCACTGACTATGGAGGGGACATGTCGTGTCGGTGAGGTGTCATTATCTGTGCTGCTGCACACTGCTGTTAGTGATACTGTTATGCCTCGTACACACGGTCAGATTTTCCGACGGAAAATGTTTGATGGGAGCTTGTTGTCCGAAATTCCAACCGTGTGTAGGCTCCATCGAACATATTCCATCGGAATTTCCGTCACACAAAATTTGAAAGCTGGTTCTCAAATTTTCCAACAACAAAATCCGCTGTCGTAAATTCCGATAGTGTGTACACAATTCCGATGCACAAAGTTCCCTGCATGCTCGGAATCAAGCAGAAGAGCTGCACTGGCTATTGAACTTCATTTTTCTTGGCTCGTCATACATGTTGTACGTCACCGCGTTCTTGACGTTTTGAATTTCCGACAAGATTTTTGTGACCGTGCGTATGCAAGACAAGTTTGAGCCAACATCCATCGGAAAAAAACCATGGATTTTGTTGTCCGATTAATGTCCGATCGTGTGTACGTGGCATAAGAGTCCATTTCATGTGTGTGTGTACCGCCCATTCAAATTTCTTGTATTCCTGAATCCTATCCCTGAGCAACTTATTATATTGAAAATAAATGAGGAAATATGTTTTTTGCCTTATTAACTACCTTAAATCACATCGCTAATTGTATATTGTACTTGTCTGTAGCCTAAATACTGAAATTTACACTTAAAGCTGTAATGTTGTAACTGTCAGTGAAAACTTGGCTGTGTCAGTAAATTTTGATATGGTAGGTTGGCAACACTGCCTGTGGCCTCTTGGGATACATGACCTAGATATCCCAGGAGATTTCTGAAGCTCCAAATGTCAATCGCACCTAAGTGAGAATACAGGAAGTGTGAGGATATGTTCCTTTAAAAAAGGTACAAAAATAAATAAATGGTTCCGATTTTAGGACAGTGGGGTGGAGGAGTACAATAATAGAGTAAATCAGGAGGGTGAAGGTTCCATTAAGTTATTAGGCTGTGCTCATTGCTTAGTAGCAGATCACAAAGTATTAGCAAGACCACATAGGTTGGACTTGATGGACTTGTGTCTTTTTTCAACCTCCCCTACTATGTAACTATGTAACCTCATATTGGGCACCATTTTACAAAAGCAAGTTGTAGAACTGCAGAGGGTTCAGAAAATGGAAACTAAATTACCAAAAGGCACAGAGGGGTTGATTTACTAAAGGCAAATAGACTGTGCACTTTAAAAGTGTAGTTTTACCCATTCTCTCCAGAGCTTAGTGAATGTGCTGAAGCTTCACTTTGTAAATAATACCCAATCAGGTACAAGGAAGAAACAAAAACAAAACTGCATTTCTGCTTGCACATGATTGGATGATGGAAATCAGCAGAGTTTCACCACATTTACTATGTTCTGGGGCAAATGAGTGCAACTGCACTTGCAGAGTGCACAGTCTAATTGCTTTTAGTAATTCAACCCAAGAGTATCTACATCTAGCCATACAAAGCTCAAATTTTCTGCTGAACTGGCCAGAAATCCAAGCTGTAATTGGTCCTGTCTGCACCAGTCAGATTACCAAACTTTGACTATATTGAAAGAGCAGGGCGGATGCAGTCACTATTTTGGTATTCAGAAAGCTGCGGGTGATGTGGCTGATTGCATACAACAGCTGGCAGTGCAGATTCCTCCTGTTTAGCATAGATGAGAGAGTTTAGTGATATATCTTGTTCAGTCTGCAAGCTGAACAAGAGAAATCTTACCGTGTATGGCTAGCCTAAGTTAGAGGAAAATTACCTGAACTGAAATTATTACACCTTGAGAAGAGGCAAAAAAAAGGGGATGAGGTCACCTTAAATGGTCCACTTCGTAAACACAGCAGAACGTTGCTTATTGATGGTCACAGCAAAACACATGAGGACAATCTTTGTGCTTGGAGGAAGAAAGGTTTAGCCTCCCCATACAGAATCAGTTCTTTACTGTACGAGCTGGGAAAAGTGGAACAGCCATTTATGGAAACTGGTTCTAGCTGACTGATTAGGTACGATCTAATATAAAATGTTGTTCCATTGGATAACGGAGTTATATTTGAATTCAAAACAGAGGCTGACTGATAACTCATGGGGCCCCCGGGCAATAGGAGATTATGGGGCCCCCGGGCAATAGGAGATTATGGGGCCCCCAGGCAATCAGAGATTATGGGGCCACACAGTATACAATCAAACAGTATACACAGTATACACAGACAGATGTAAAAAAAAAAAAAAAAAAAAAAAAAAAAAAAAAAAAAAACACAGATTTATACCTACTGTCCCTTGTTTTACTGAGGCTGGCAACCCTGATGGGGCCCCCTAGTGGCCCAGGGCCCTCGGGCAGTGCCTGAGTGGCTTAATGGTCAGTCTGCCCCTGATTCAAAATTGATTTTTCCTTTGTTGTAGCGAATCAGACCCCACTTTATAAGGTTTTTTTTCATTCCTTGATCAACTATGGGCCAATTCTGCAAATTCTGTTATGCAGCTAAATTGCATTAAACACTATCATTTTTGTCATTCTCACATGTTTTAAAGCGGAATTAAATATGTAATCCAACAAGCGTGGGATGTATTTTTCCCCACTATCACTTTATGGAGGGACAGTCTAGGGTAGATAAAAATACCAATCCTTGTTGCACAGTCAAATTAGCTGCATTTTTTACAGCTATTTAAGGCAGGCATTCTCTTGTTATGAAACACTGTATAGATACAATTGAAAAAAAAAAAAAAAAAAACAAAGTCATACAGAACTGTTATTGTAGTTATTATGATTGGATGTCACAAATTCAGGAATTCTAGAAAAACACAGCTAAACATCCCATGGGAGTGTATATAATACTTGTGTGGTTGCTTAAAAAATTAGCTCTAGAGTAAAACAAAGTTTTAATGTTTTCCATATGCTTACAATAAAACAAGGAAATGTCTCATTATCTCAAATGCCTAGGGAAACCAAAAGCTAAAATACTACTTTATAATACCAAAGCTAAAATACTGGAATAAGCAATCCCAGCACTTTCAAGCAATGCAATAAAAATAAACAAAGTGTAAAGAGTGCCTTAACAGACTGTTAACACCTTCCGAGCTGCCAGTATACAGTAGCTGGGCGTTTTTGCCCTCCATCTGTTGCAGGCCCAGATTTTCCAATAGGCATGGTATAGAAGAGCCTATATAGGTGGATCGGAAGGCCCCCTTTTCCTTCCCCAGTGCCCTGGGTCAAATACTGTTTTGGGCTACCATTAGTATCCACTGCAAATTCATGCTTTACGTCCTCTAATAAAGGAGCAGTGACAGGACACCACAGCGGTCACAGTTCCATCATTCTACTGCACCATCACTCACTGCCAGCTAGATCTTAAAAGCTAAACTCCTTGGATTGCCTTTTTTTTTTAACATATGTTCTTTGAATGGCGGGAGGTGCCGAGCGAATGACCACCAGTGTTTATTATACAGACGGAAAGGCATTTAAGCAGCACCCAGAAGAGACCAGCACTAACTGTATGTACCGCAAGCTACTACAGTGAATTTCTGCATCCCCTGCAGCCCTTCCAATGCGAGATATGAAGAATTAGATGTAACCAGGCTGGACTAATGTATGTTTTAAAAAGATAGAATTCCTGGTTTTCATCTTTAACTTTTTTCCTCCTTTAGTCTGAATCAGCATTTATTCTTCCTGCTGGTGTGAAAAAAAAAAAAGAGAAAGGAGGAAAGAAGGTGGGATTTGACTAGATAAAAAGGGGACTTTCACACTGAAACCTCCATCCTTTAACCTCCTCCACCTGTCACTTGGTGTCCTGCTTATCCAAACCCTGTGTATGGTAACTTTTTCTAAGGATTTCTTTAGAGGAAAATTACAATATCTGCTAACTATATGATGCAATTTGTACTGTGAGCTAGTCTATGTATAGTTCAAGAATTGTAAGTTTGTGTATTTTTTTTTGCCCAAGATGTATGTTAATCTTGTCTTGCTGTCGAACATATACAGAAAAAACTGAACTATAAAGTTTGTTTGGTGTGTTGACTAATATATATATTTCCTATTGAGTAGATACCCCAGAATGCCTCAGTAAGGACAAGGGGATCTATTGGTCTGTCACACTGCAATTAGTGGCCTTGGAGCTGCTGTTTGCAACCAATTGTCCTCTGTCCATATGGAGTTGTACTCCGTTCTCGATTCCCTCCAGACACAATGATATATGGAGAGAGCTTGTGTGACAGTCCTGTTTATATTGTGAATATCAAAGTGCATGCCTTTTTTTTTATAGAATTTGTTAATTAAATGATCTGCACAATCTGGTGAACCTTGGTTTTGTTTTCTAAATATCTTATACAGTATATCCTCTGTGTCAATGCCTTTACTGGCTTCCACTCACCCAAGAAATGAAATTCAAAATACTAACAACAACTTACAAAGCCATCCACAACTCTGCCCCTAGCTACATCACTAATCTAGTTTTTTCACTCCTCCCAAGACCTTCTGCTCCCTAGCTCCCTTATCACCTCCTCCAAAGCTCACTTGCAGGACTTTTCCAGAGTCTCTCCTATCCTATCAAACTCCCTACCCCAATCTGTTTGAGTATCTCCTACTCTGTTTGCTTTTAGAGGATCCCTGAAAACCCTCCTCTTCAGAAAAGCCTATACTGCCCCTACCTAACAACTGTACTTTAATTTCTTCATCAGATCATCCCTCAGTTATTGCCTTTTGTATCACTTGACCCTCCCTCCTAGATTGTAAGCTCTAATGAGCAGGGCCCTCTGATTCCTACTGTATTTAACTTGTTTCGTAACTGTACTGTCTGCCCTTGTGTGGTAAAGCACTGTGCAAACTGTCTGCGCTATATAAATCCTGTATAATAATAAATCATTCTCAGATATACAAAGTTTGCAAGAATTAGCAGGGAAAGGGGGGGCTATAACATGACCAGGTTAGCACACTCAAATTTGAATAATATGACCTAAAGAGGAGCTCCAGACTTCCTCCAAAAAATGTAAAGTCAGTGGCTACAAATACCTGCCCCTGGATCCAGCAATGCCCTTACCCTACCGGATTCTCCAATCGGCTTTGGGTCCAGGCGCTGGCATCTTCACTAAGGGAAACTGGCAGTGAAGCCTTGTGGCTTCACAGCTGGCTTCCAACAGCACATGCATCTAAATCTCCCTTTCCTCTGAAGCCTGATTCACGTTCAGCTCACGCTCCAAGGGCAAATGACAGGCGGTGAAGACGCGTGGCGATGCCTCCTCATCGCCTGTTTAACCACACAAACGTGTCACAACCGCATGCATTGCTGTTGTGGGGCATTTCAGGCGCTTCCCCGTTTACTTGTGTGTAGGCTCATTACATGTCGGCTAAACTTTGCTACAGTCACGAAGTGAAGCATTGCAACTTCGGCATATAAACACCCCCTCTGTCCACTGTTTATTGCAGCTTGGGGGGGGCAACCATGCATTTTTTCCACTACCCCAACCATATGGCTAATTGCAGCCAATGAGTTAGTTCCTCTTTTAAAAAAAAAACAATCCTATGCTAAATACTAAAAAATCCTAAAAGTATTAGCGGCTGTGACTGAAGAAAATGTACTGTACATGTGTGGGGCTTGGGCAAAGGATGGCACCCTCTCCTGTACTTTTAGGGAGTGCTGTTTCTAACAGCTGCTCTGTCCTGAAGATGAGACAGAACAGAGCTTGGAAATTGTTAGGAGGTTCTGAGACAGGCAAAATGGCCTACAGGAATGAAAATAGCATCAGAGCATTTATTAAAAGGAATTAGTTGAGGGTTATGTAATGATATTTAGGGACTGCACGGAATATATTTTTTAAAAACCCTTTAAAGTCAACCAGCAGGTCTGCTTACCACTTGCTCAGTTTCCAGTAACTCTGTCTTGACTCTGGCTGCCGGCATCCCGTCCAGCATTAACATTCTGCTTTTAGAGACTTCTGTTCTAAAAAGAGAAGAAAAATACATCTTAGCCAAGTATAGAATTAGGCAAGCATAGATAGATAAAACTTACATTTCATAACACAAGTGAGCAGAAAGATTTTCCCAAAATACATTCACACAGTAAACAGAGAAATAAGCATCACATGTTCAGCAAGTGCTAGCCAATTTGCATAAACACTTGGCTGTATTCATAAAAAAAAAAAAAAAAAAAAAAGGAGATGGAACATGAGCTTCTAGCTGAATCAATTGTGTAAATAGATGCGACAAAAATAATTACATTAGTTGCAGTTAAAAATTTAAATCAATAATACCTGGCTTGTTTGGATTTTTTATATCTGCCTGGAGGTAAGTTTTAAGCTTCTAAACTCACTGCAAAATTGCCACTTCTGGGTTCCAGTTAGTACCAGTTACAGTCTGCACCAGCAAGGTGTTCTAAAAAACAAGGAACTTCTATGCATATGCAGTGAGGATAACTAACGCCCAGTGGTGGTCCGTCCATACGGGGCGCCGCCCTCCTAATCCATGCGCCCAGCCCCTAGTCTACATGCAGGGCACCGGACGCATGTATTTCAACTGGGTTTTTGGCCTCATAAAAGGGTGGGCTCGGGGCGCAGAGGACTGCGCCCTGAGCCCATCCAGTTGTGTGACAATAGCGAATTAACATTCATTATTGTCTTCCTGATTCTCCTCCCGGTCAGTCAGGAGGATTGGCAAGGTCCACTTTCTGTTTGGCCAGGAGGAGAAGCAACAGCCCCAGACCGATGAGCGAGATCCCCATCATCTGCCTTCTAAGGTGAGGAGGCCTCTGTCCGTCTCCACCCCCCCCCCCCCCCAAAGCATTGTGTAATGCATTCTCAGCAGGTTACAGGCTCTACAGGGCATTATGGGATGTGCTGGGGGGTGCCTCAGTACAGACATTCTGTAGTCCCCCAAGTTATTGGATCTCTTGGGCTGCACTTTATCAGCAATTTGCACGATCATTACCATCAGTTAGCACCCGTTGATATCTACAGAGATACAAGGTTAGTTTAGTAGCTTGGCTCTAACAACATACATACTTTCAGGTGCATTTTTTTTTAAGTTAATTTTAATTGATAGGCTTCTCTTTACACTCTCGGAGGGAATTCTGCTATCATCATGCTGTTATTTTCTGCATCCCAAACATTCAGGTTATAGTTGTAGTAAATGGTAGACCATTTGTTGCAACACAGTCAAGCACAAACCCTTTAGAAAATTTGGTGAACGATCCATAAAACAGAATGACATAGCCCAGAAATGACATTGCATTTCTGCTAGAATCAGATCACGTCTTAGCAGGAAGTTGATATCCTTCAAAATGTGACAATGCCGCACTGTGAGGTTTGGCTGAATATCAGGTACTTGACCTGCTTCAGACACTATCTCACCTAATATTCTGGTATTGAGGCCTGTACTCTGCTTCTTCAATTAAGAATTATATGGGACACTTCATTTTTAGCTGAACCTCCTCAAGCTAATCTGTTTTCAAGTATTTTTATTCTGCTTTAAATATTACATTTTGCACACCTTTTCCAGCTCTCTACAGGTCTTTAAAATACATTTTTCTTTTAAATAAAGTACTGAAGGAAACATAGTATACAGTATTTTACTCTAAGCTGGAAAGTACCAAAATCAATTTCCTCTGCTGAGAGATTTGCTTTGTAAATTGTCCTACCTTGTGCACCTTTCCTGCCAGTGATAAATTGATTACCCACTTGGCATTTTCTCAATTCAGGGCCAATTCACTAAAATGAATGAGTTATTTTAACCACACTGGTTACTTAAGATCATGGAAATGTTCAATTCACAAACACATAAATCCTGGTTATAAAACCAGTGTTTTTCTTTCATATAAAATGAATATTTAACTATTGAAACCCCTTTTCTCTCAAGTTGCTATTGTATTTCCACTTTCTATCCTCTCAAGTATAACCAGGCAAAGCCAATGATAACTTAGAGCCCTTTCACATTGAGCCACCCCAGTCGTCGGCGGTAAAATGCTGCTATTTTTTTTAGTGGCACTTTACCGTAATTTTTGATGCGCTTCTTGGCCGCTAGTGGGGCGCTTTTAACCCCCCCTAGCGGCCGAAAAAGGGTTAAAACCACCCACAAAATGCTGCTACATTGGCACGCCTTGCCCGCGCTGCCCATTGATTTCATGTACACTGCTGCTGGTAAACAGACGTTCAGAGGCAGTTGGATGCTTTTCTTCAACTGCTCCTGAACTCAGCCAATGTTGTCTTATGTGTACATGTACAAAGGTTTGTTTAATGTTGTTTTTAGGCAGTTGCGTTTAGAGATTTTTCTTTAAAGGCAAAAAAATTAGTTCAGACGCCAAAGTTTGACGTTTCAGACGCCAAACGAGGCTAAGCGCGGTAACTCGCGTTTAGCCGCGTTTTGTTTACAGGCTTTTTTTTGGCTATTTTGGAAAAAAATTTTAATGCTTCCATGCGCAAATACAGCTAAACACAGCATGTAAACGTGGCAAAACGGACGTTTTAAACATGGGTTACTATCTGTCAAGTTAAATCATTCAGGAGAGGTTGTAAAAACGTCCCGTGTACATTAAGCCTTACAAGCATGACTCCCAAAGGCAGAGGCACAATGGGACTTTTTTGCAAAAGCTGGAGGGCCACAGGTTGAGCACCCATGACAGTATGTAAAAGTAGTGGAGAAAAAAAAAGCACTTGTGCTTTTAGCCAACTATTTCTGCATCTTAATTCTTCATAGTCCATGCAACCGGTGCCATGGCAGGAGTGTGTCCTTTGTGCAATAAAAGAGTCCCTCCTCCTCATATCAGAACGCTGTGAGCTTTGTGCATAATGTGAAGCTTTTGGGAACTGATATCACAGTTTACCCCCCAGTTTTGTCATTTCAATGTATGTTCCATTGTTGGTATTTTTATAGATTTGACTAGGACCAAACACACAAAGCAATCTAAGCGGTATGGGGATTTCCATTTATTGGGTGGTTTTAAAAATGTACAAATGATTTCAAAGGAGGAAGCAAATCAATGTTTGGAATTGTATCTGATAAATGTACCAGCTGCTATACATTCAAAAATATTTAATCCTAAAATTAATTGAGGTAAATTATCAGAGGTAAGCATGCAGTTACTGTATATGAAAGGGTAAAGAAAAAAAAAAAAAGTTAAAGAGAAACACATCTCTGATCCACATCATCATCCAATTGTACTCCACAGCTCAAAATATTCACAGCTCAGTTGCAAAAGCATGATGCTGACTATGCCAGCATTGAACTGGCTTCACACAGCCCGAGTATCAACTAAGCACAGATATCATATTATTTAATGGAAAAAAAGGCGACATGAATAACTCCTATCAATCAAGTCATTCTTTGAAAAATTAACATTATTCTAAATTGAAATCATAGAGACTACTATAGAAATTTGATTTCATCTTCTTACTTAGCGCAGTACTTAACTGTATCTGAGCCAGACAAAGTGAAAACACTATTTAATTCATTTTTAATATTCAAAGTAAACCCACCCAACCATCCATGTCTTCATTCTTTATGTTATTGAGAAATCACTTTGAAAAACACCCCCCCACACACACACAGCAATTCTAGCTGAGGCCATCTTAAGGAGGGCAGATGACTTGTGTAGCATTTACTTTCTGGAATCCTTCTGCCCTTATCTCAGGCATAAGGCTGTGCTTAGCTGAGAAAGCCCCTCCTCCAGACGAAAGAAAAAAATGCCCATGAACACTCCTGGGATGTATGACATCATATTGGCCTTGGCCAGAAACCAGGAAACAACTAAAGAATTTATTATACATGCATACATACATACATACACATATATACACACACAGTGGGGACGGAAAGTATTCAGACCCACCTAAATTTTTCACTCTTTGTTATATTGCAGCCATTTGCTAAAATCATTTAAGATAATTTTTTTCCTCATTAATGTACACACAGCACCCCATATTGACAGAAAAACACAGAATTGTTGACATTTTTGCAGATTTATTAAAAAAGAAAAACTGAACTATCACATGGTCCTAAGTATTCAGACCCTTTGCTGTGACACTCATATATTTAACTCAGGTGCTATCCATTTCTTATGATCATCCTTGAGATGGTTCTACACCTTCATTTGAGTCCAGCTGTGTTTGATTATACTGATTGGACTTGATTAGGAAAGCCACACACCTGTCTATATAAGACCTTACAGCTCGCAGTGCATGTCAGAGCAAATGAGAATCATGAGGTCAAAGGAACTGCCTGAAGAGCTCAGAGACAGAATTGTGGCAAGGCACAGATCTGGCCAAGGTTACAAAAAAAAATGTATGCTGCACTTAAGGCTCCTAAGAGCACAGTGGCCTCCATAATCCTTAAATGGAATACATTTGGTATGACCAGAACCCCCCCTAGAGCTGGCCGTCCGGCCAAACTGAGCTATCGGGGGAGAAGAGCCTTGGTGAGAGAGGTAAAGAAGAACACAAAGATCACTGTGGCTGAGCTCCAGATATGCAGTCGGGAGATGGGAGAAAGTTGTAGAAAGTCAACCATCACTGCAGCCCTCCACCAGTCAGGGCTTTATGGCAGAGTGGCCCGACGGAAGCCTCTCCTCAGTGCAAGACACATGAAAGCTCGCATGGAGTTTGCTAAAAAAAAAACACCTGAAGGACTCCAAGATGGTGAGAAATAAGATTCTCTGGTTTGATGAGACCAAGATAGAACTTTTTGGCCTTAATTCTAAGTGGTATGTGTGGCGAAAACCAGACACTGCTCATCACCTGTCCAATACAGTCCCAACAGTGAAACATGGTGGTGGCAGCATCATGCTGTGGGGGTGTTTTTCAGCTGCAGGGACAGGATGACTGGTTGCAATCAAGGGAAAGATGAATGCAGCCAAGTAGAGGGATATCCTAGATGAAAACCTTCTCCAGAGTGCTCAGGACCTCAGACTGGGCCGAAGGTTTACCTTCCAACAAGACAATGACCCTAAGCACACAGCTAAAATAACGAAGGAGTGGCTTCACAACAACTCCGTGACTGTTCTTGAATGGCCCAGCCAGAGCCCTGACTTAAACCCAATTGAGCATCTCTGGAGAGACCTAAAAATGGCTGTCCACCAACATTTACCATCCAACCTGACAGAACTGGGGAGGATCTGCAAGAAGGAATGACAGAGGATCCCCAAATCCAGGTGTGAAAAACTTGTTGCATCTTTCCCAAAAAGATTCATGGCTGTATTAGATCAAAAGGGTGCTTCTACTAAATACTGAGCAAAGGGTCTGAATACTTAGGACCATGTGATATTTCAGTTTTTCTTTTTTTTAAATCTGCAAAAATGTAAACAATTCTGTGTTTTTCTGTCAATATGGGGTGCTGTGTGTACATTAATGAGGAAAAAAAATGAACTTAAATGATTTTAGCAAATGGCTGCAATATAACAAAGAGTGAAAAATTTAAGTGGGTCTGAAAACTTTCCGTCCCCACTGTATATACACACACTGTATTAAACAAGTAAATATAATATACCTTCCTATCTATTTACTAATGCTAGCAGCATAAGGATTAAAACGGTTGATTGAGACCGTAAAGTTCCACTTTAATTATAATATGACACCCTTTAACCCTTATGCCACATTAACCCTTAGAAATGTATTTGCATGATGTATAAAGTATATGTAAACTCAATCACTAACATATCATACATCTTATTATGTTAATGTCATTTCAAAAGGTATTTTCAAAATTTTAAATTTGCAGAGCTTTTAGTTAAATAAGAATCGGGGGATCTTGCCATGAGGGTTCTTCTTTAGGCACTTTCTGTAATAGGGTGAAAACTGTCACCCAATTGAGTTGTGCCCTTGCATTGTCACCTTGTCACACAGCTTTCGAATCAAGACTACAAATGACCATTTCATTACAGACATGGACCACTCTTGTCGCCACCAGGAAACCTGCCCTAAGATATGCCATGCGCTGGTGTGCATGGATCTGGACAGGAAGTGGTTGCAAAGAGTCTGAAGGATATCAGCAACACTGAGATGCAACAAAGGACTTAAAAAAAAAAAAAATGGTGACAACAAGTACTTTATATATTATAAAAAAGGGATATGTGGATTTTTAATATACAGTGCTTTAGCAACTTGCAGTTAGGATTTATATTTACTTTAAAACAGCCTATAGACCAGCATTTAATATAAATTAATAAAAACAAGTGCGGCGCTAGAAATGTCAGATATGCAATAATTGACATATAAATGTGAAGCATACAAACAATCAAGTGCAAGAAAAAAATTAAAGAATTATATGTAATACTAATCAAATGACAGGAAAAAAGGAAATGCAGCTCACAAACACTCTTGCTCTGGAATGACACCGCCCTAGTAAGAACTGGTTCCAGGTGCTGGCTTTGCCGGTTTGCAGTGAGGTTGAAAGAAATCCTGGATAGCCGCACTCTGGGATAAGGACATCTTTATTTCAATAAAATCCAACAATACAGTATTGTTGGATTTTATTAAAAAAAAAAAAAAGATGTCCTTATCCCAGAGTGCGGCTATCCAGGATTTCTTTCTACCTCACTACTAATCAAATGACCATAAATGAAATATGAAACCGCAAAAATTATATAAAAGAGTCCACATGTGCGGTAACAAATAATGAAGGGATATCTCCTAAATTTCAATCAGACGGTGAACGTCAAAGGGCGTGTGGATTATTCAATAGGAAAAGGTACCCTTACCAGATCTGTAGGACGCACATACCATATAATATAATATAAATTGCTGAAAAATAATTCTCCATGCACAATGACTTCAAAAAACAAGTGCAGCCATCTGCAAATGTTAAAGTGTTTCATGCAATGCTATTTTTGTTGCAATTCTGTACCAATATTTCAGCTTTTTATAGGTTGCTGGCATGTTGAAATGCATGCGTCTTGTACCGTCGCCAGAATTTCCTCCCCATTACAAAAAATAAAAAATGAAAAAACATTACAGAAGCTGCCTCAAATTAATTTGCTAAAAGTAACAGGGAAGAGCCTAGAATCCCCAAGCAGAGCGGTTTGTCCAACCTAAAACAAGTTTTCAAACCAACAGCGTCTGTGATCATTGCCCATTTTTTATTTGTGATTTAGGAAGTGCAGTGAAGTTTTACTGCAGGATCATGGCTAGACCGTAATAAAACTTCCCTACGGCTGACTAGTTTGCAGACAAAGAAGGATGAGCAAGAGCTGCGGTGTGTCCCAGAGGACACCAAAGCCAGATAGCACACAGATTATCCTACCTTTTGTGGAAAGAATTAAGAAAAAAAAAAGAAGACTCAAGGAACAATTCACCAAAGGCGGGTTTAATGAACTGTTAGAATATGATTAGAGGTTAATGTGGCATTTATTACTTTGTAGCCATTTAGTAAATGTGCAACTTAACTGTTGATTTCCCAATTCTAAAAAGAGATGAAAACAAGCATCTTTTTTTTACAAGGCACATAATGAGTGTGTTGTATTATTTAACATTACAAATAACTATTCTAGTCCCTCCAGAATTGGTTAGGGCTGTTCATCTGCTGTGGACAGGTAAGGCGTTTTTTTTTTTTTAGACTGAGCTAATTAATATATACAGGAATGTAGCTGAACGACTCATTATGAAGCATTGGCCATTAGTGAAGCATGAGTCACTTTCAAGCAGTCAGTTTAGCACAATAAAAATGAACACGGTAGCAGATACAAATAGAATTAGGAAGGCTCATGTATCTTCTTAAGTATTTTTCTCACTGAGACCATAATATAGCAACCTAGACATTAGGATCCACCCAAAAAAAATATACATTGATACATTTGCACCACTTCCCCTCCGGAAGGTTTACCCCCCGTTTCTGACCAGGCCATTTTTTGCGATATGGCACTGTTTTACTTTAACCGACAACTGCGCGGTTGTGCGACACTGTAACCCAAATAAGATGCATGTCCTCTTTTTCCCACAAATAGAGCTTTCTTTTGGTGGTATTTGATCACCTCTGCGTTTTTTTATTTTTTGCGCTAGAAACAAATGACCGATAATTTTGAAAAAAAATAATAATATTTTTTACTTTCTTCTATAAAACATATCTAATAAAAAAAATGTAAAAAAATCTAAAATTTATTCATCAATTTAGGCCAATATGTATTCTGCTACATATTTTTGGTAAAAAAAAAAAAAAGCGACTTAGTGGGACTGCTGCAATATTTCGGTGGACAAATCAGACACCTGACACTTTTTTGGGGATCAGTGACATGATTACAGTGATTAGTGCTAAAAATATGCACTGTCACTGTACTAACGACACTAGCAGGGAGAGGGTTACCATCAGGGGCAATTAAAGGATTAACTGTGTGTGTGCCTAGCTGAGTGTTTTACTACTGTGGGGGAGGTAATTTTACTACTGGAGGACATGGATCAGTGTTTTTTGCTTTACAGAAACACAGGACCCACTGATCAGCCCCCGCTGTGTAAAATCACAGTGGGAGCGAGCCAGCGGCGGCGCGCACTCGCGCCCAAAACCCAGAAGTGCAGAATCACGTATAAATCCGGGATTCTGCACAGCGCACCCGCCCAGTAAATCTGCTATGGGGCGGTCGGCAGGTGGAAAAAAAAAAAAAAAAAACCTGGATGCTGCACAAAACAAGAGTAGAAGAGCTGCTCATAGCAATATATTTTTTCCTGGCCCTACAGATATACTGTATTGATGCAGCTCTGCAATATCACGATAAACTCTAACCTATAAGGTTTCCAGTAAGTGGGTGCATGGTTACCTGGCTGCCTCACTATGCTTTCCTTTGGGCCCTACAGATATATTGATGCAGGTGTAATCAAGGCTGCTATACACCATTTAGGTTTACCTCCCATATACTCACTATGTTTGCTGGTCATGGTTGTATCGCAGGCTTGCTTCGGATTTGCAGCAATATTTTTACCTCTGGAGGCCGCTCCTGTGCATATATAAGAGGGTCTACATTTATTTTGCTCTGTTTGGATTATTGAATGGATGTTTGCTCAAGTGTTTATACTTTTTGCTTTTTGATATGTGCGTTTTTCTCTGCTCTGCTAATATTAGCTTATCATATTTAAAATCTCGGAAGGCACTAATGACTGGTTATTTCAGGATATGACTTATTTTCTTACAGTGAATGATAGATAGTTTACAGTCTGATAGTCTAATAGTTTTTGGATCAACGATCCTTGATTATAGTCTCTTTAAATTGATAACTTTATAACAACTTGATAACAAATGATTGTTATAGCAGCTGTACCGATTTACATTGGTTCCCTCCAGGTGATATGGTGGATCCCATTTTAACTTAGTGTTTCTCTTGGGGTTAGGATATACCGGTAAAGTCATTTAAATAGTCTTTTGGGTAGTTTTGTATTTTATTATTTGCAGTTTGTATTTTTCACATTAAAATATATTTTCTATTTCCTTTTGTTGAATGGTTTTGGGATTATTATTACCACCTTCTAATTAATTTAAAATAAAGCAAAATATTAAACTGATTGCTTTGTAAGCTCCCACAAGCAGGTCCCTCCTTACGCCCTTGTCTTAAATTGTATGGTAACTGTATAGTAAACTGTTAGTGCTATATACAGTCAATTCAGTATAACAACAACAATGGGTAACTGCTTCACTTTTGCTACATTTTTATTGCCTCAATTTATATATCACTGTTATGTTTTAAATAAACCACAGGCTAAATGAAAGAAAAATTCAATGAACTTAAAACGAATCTTCACCACTTCTCTCCTCCACCCCTCTACAAAAATAGTGTTTTGTTTTGTTTACTTTGAGACGCCAAGGCCTCCCCCATGCGCGTCACTTGCCTTGGCGAATGATGTGCACTGTAGTGCTTCCCTATGCCTCCTGAGATATACACGTCACATACCAGAGGAGGGCTAGTCTTTCATTCACAAAGAAGGAGGTCATCGGGAGGCCCACTGTCTGAGCCCAGAGGAGCCTGCAGCCTCCTGATGAAATCACAAAGAACATGGAGGAGTGGGACCCGATCAGTGGCAGAAGAGAAGAGGGTTCTGCAGGACAACGCTGGATCGTCTGGGTGGGTGAATATCTGAACTTTGCAGAACACACCACCTGGTAAGTAGAGGTAAAAAATAAAAAAAATGGGGGGGGGGGGGGGTAAAGAGACACTTTAATAAGCTACTGGTTAAAAATGACACAGTACAAGATCTTACTATGGAACAGGTTGTTATTTTGTGTAACTTACTAGAGTAACTACAAAATGTAAGCTTGGAAGTTCAGACATGACTAAATGGAAAAAGTGCTTAAAGCTGCTTGCACCACTAAGAACACTTGCTTTGTCTCCAATTAACCTATGATTAAAAATTTTTCATGCCCAAAAAATAATAATAACGGTGTAAAATGCAGACATACCAACTTATCAATTAATGTGCATTTTTAATAATATCTCCCATTATGTCAACACACTGGTAAGTAAGACACTGTCACCCTGCCCATTCAGGAGACGTATACACGAATATTCCACATTATTCTCTGTATTTTCTTGGGTGTATATTCTATTTGACCATAATGATCGTAAACATTTTGTTTGATAAAAAAAATACATAAAAAGCCATCTTGGTAATACAGAAAGCTTGAACTACATAACAGCAAAAGGTTATTCCTAGACTTCGTAAGCTGTAACAATGTGCTTAGGAAGTGATGGAGCAGCTACACAATGTAAAAATGTAACCACTATTTACAGTCAGAGGCATGGGGATGCCATAGCAAGTACATTTCTTTTTCATAACTCTTGCTAAAACTTAGAAGTTTCTATATCGGTCCATTTCAGATATATGTAAAAATGGAGGTCAGGTATTCATGATAACTAAAGGGTCTTCCCAAATACTGGTATTTTCTTTCCACCTATATAAATAATTGCATACATGTATAAACTCCACTACTTATAATGTCAAAATGAATGTGCATAAAATTGTATTAAACAACAACACATAGTAAATAGCAGCGGAGTTGGTTTACTAAAACTGAAGCGTGCAAAATCTGGTGCAGCTCTGCATAGGATCCAATCAGCTTCCAGTTTTTTTGCCAAATCTTAACTGAACAAGCTGAAATTAGAAGCCGATTGGCTACCATGCACAGCTACAGCAGATTTTGCACTCTCCGGTTTTCTAACAACCAGGATTGCTTGTCATTTAAACAAAGGCATGGTACAAGAACAGCAAGCATGAATGTGGTTCAAAGCAGCATAACAGATATATAGGTTTCAAGTAAAGCAGAACTAGCCAGATTAACCACTTGCCAACCGGCTCACGCCGATATACGTCCACAAAGTGGCACAGGTGCGCATAATCACGTACCTGTATGTCTTTTGCGGTGATCGGATTCATAGCAGAACCGATCAGTCTTCAGGTCCAGGCCAACGATTTCTGGTCTGGACCTGATGATCGGTTCTGGTGAATGAAAATGCTTCCCCTGTCTGTAAGTGTAAACATAGATAGGGGAAGCGATGTCTTCTCCCTCTCTGGAATTCTTTTCCGTTCCAGAGAGAGGAGAGAGAACATCTTACCATGAGTTGCACTACACTAACACCAGTACACCCAGGTACACTTGTCACCCCCTGATCGCCCCCCCCCCCAGTTAACCCCTTCACTCCCTGTCACTGTGTCACCAGTTGCAGTTTTCAGATTTTTCACTGATCACTGCATTGGTGTCACTTGTGACTCTAATCAGTGTTAGGGCAATTAGTAGTAGGCCCCGTTAGGTCTAGGGTACCCCCCAAACCCCCCTAATAAAAGGTTTAACCCCTTGATCTCCCCCCCAGTTAACCTTTTCACCCCCTGTCTCAGAGTCACTAATAGATCTTTTTTCTGATCGCCGTATTAGTGTCACGGGTAACGTTAGTTAGCCAGTTAGTTGATTAGGATTTTTTTTAGCGTCAGGTACCCCCATGTATTACCTAATAAAGGTTTTAACCCCCTAATTGCCCCCTAGTTAACCCTTTCACCCCCTGTCACCAGTGATCACCGTATTAGTATCACGGGTGATGCTGGTTAGCCATATATTACCTAATAAAGGTTTAACCCCTTGATCACCTGGTGGGTGACATTAGTTAGGTTTTAGCGTCAGTCAGGATCTGCGTCGCCCCAGGCAGCATCAGATTACTGCCAGTAGCGCTAACACCCACGCACGCACCATACACCTCCCTTAGTAGTATAGTGTCTGAACAGATCAATATCTGATCAGATCTATACTAGTGTCCCCAGTAGTTTAGGGTTCCCAAAAACGCAGCGTTAGTGGGATCAGCCCAGATACCTGCTAGCACCTGCGTTTTGCCCCTCCGCCCTGCCCACCCAAGTGCAGTATCAATCGATTACAGTCGCTTACAAAAACACATAGTTCACTAGATGTACCAGTAAATTTAGAGGCCCCAATGTACAATCGAAGATACAGTAGTGAAGAGGCCTACACGTTTCTGAGCATGACAGATGAGAGTGAAGAGGAAGCCACCCATCTGTCAGATTCAGGCTCAGAATACGATCCTGTAGAAAGCAGTGGCACCCTGACAGATAGCTCTGACGACAGAGTAGTGGTCCCTGCCAAGGTCAGGCATACCCGACCCCGGTCCACTGCTGTTGCTGAGGTGCAAGCTCTCATATGAAGCAGAGAGCCAGTACTAGTGGCGCTCATCCTTCTGGTAAACTGGCAAGCACCAGCGGCCTAGTACACCCTGGTCGTAGTCAAACCAGCACTGCAGTATCACGTGGTGACGTGGCGAGTCCCATAAGTGCAGTTCAAGCTGGTGAGGTGGCTAGCAGCCACCAAGAAGACAAAGACAGGCCTGTCGAGCCCATAGTGCCCTTTCTGCTGCATTGGCCAATCCGAATTGGGAGCCCACCACTTCTGCAGCACCCGTACTTCCCCCATTCACTGGCCAACCCGGAATTCAGGTGGAAACAGTTGATTTTATGTCACTTGATTTTTATTTGCTGTTTTTCACGGAAGATCTCTTTAGATCTATTGTGGACCAAAGCAATTTGTATACTGGTCAATTCATTGCCGCTAATCGCCAGTTGACTCTTGCCAGAGATTAGAGACCTATCACGGTCTCCGAATTTCTGGGCCTATCCCTCCGGTCTCCTTGCAGTCATATTGGTCCAATGACCAAATTCATCATATGCCCATGTTCTCTGCCTCCATGACCAGAGTTAGATACGAGCAGATCTTGCGATTTATGCACTTCAACGACAATGAACTCTGTCGTCCTCGGGGGGCCTTGAATACGATCGGCTCCACAAAATTCGGCCCCTCGGAAACCACTTCAACCAACAGTTTGCAGCCTTGTTTTCGCCCGATCAAGTTGTCTGCATTGAGGAGTCTCTGATTAGGTTTTCCTGGCCGCTTGTCATTCAAACAGTATCTTCTCAGCAAGCGTGCCAGATATGGGGTCAAGATGTATAAGCTTTGTGACAGGGCAACAGGCTATACATATAGTTTTATGGTTTACGAGAGAAAAAAATAGTCACGTGGAGCCGGAGAACTGCCAAAACTACATAGGGAGCGCTGGTAAGATTGTGTGGGACTTGGTGTCACCCTTATTTGGAAAGTGGTACCATTGTATGTGGACAATTATTACACATGCGTGCCCCTTTTTAGTAATTCGTTTGATCATGGAATTGGCGGATGTGGCACCATACGATCTAATCCCTGGGGCTTACCCCAGCGGCTTGTAGATTCCCGTCTTAAGCTGGGGGAGAGAGCCTGCTTGAGAAGTAATAATTTGCTCGCAGTAAAGTGGATGGATTTACAGAATGTTTTTGTTCTGTCCTCCCTTTACGCAGACACATAAAAGGGAGGACACGGATTGTTGTGGTTTTACTGTTACCATCGTTTGCTTTTCAGGTACACCATTCAGCTGCAGCACCGATTTATTTATCTTGACAGCAACAGCATTTGCTCTCACGATACGTAAATCAGCGACTCTGGCACTGTAGGAGAGGATTTGACCACCACAGTTACAGTAAAAAATGGTGCATGTATGCCCATCATTAGAAGTGGGTGGATGCAGGGCGGTATTCTAATGGTGAGCATACCCACCGATCAATATCTTTTTTTCGTTCAGCCCACAGGCTGCATGAAAAAAAAAAAAAGAACATTACAATATATGCCCAACAAGGACCAGCAATGTACTGGTATGTTGCTGGAATTTGAGTGGTTATACCAGAATGATGCCTGCAGGTTTAGGTATCATCTTGGTATTTTTCTTTTTATCCAGCGGTTGGCTTTCATGTAAAAGCAATCCTAGTGGCTAACTAGCTGTTAGACTGCTTTTACAAGCAGCGGGACAGAAGGCCCCCCCTCCCGTGGTCTTCCTTGGTTTTCTCGAGCTCTCCTGTCCCACCAGGGAACCTGATAATGCAGCCGATGGCTCCGCCAGCTGACCAAAGAGCTGATCAAAGATCAGAATAGCTCCAATCATCTCTATGGCCTAAGAAACCGGAAGCTATGAGCATTTCATGTCTTGGGTTCGCCGGATATAAACAGCGCCATTGGGAAAGCATCTTATCACATCGATCTTGGTGTGGTCAGATGCTTTGAGGGCAGAGGAGAGATCTAGAGTGTAATAGACCCATTTAAAAAAAAAAAAAAAAAATAAGTACCTGTCACTACCTATTGCTATCATAGGGGATATTTACACTCTCTGATAAAAATAAAAATTCTAAAAAAAATGAAAGGAACAGTGTAAAAATGAAATAAAAAAGCAAAAGCACCCCTGTCCCCCCGTGCTCTCACGTAAATGCGAACGCAAGCATCGGTCTCGTGTCATATGTAAACAGCAATTGCACCATGCATGTGAGGTATCACCGTGAACGTCAGATCGAGGGCAGTCATTTTAGCAGTAGACCTCCTCTAAGTCTAAAGTGGTAACCTGTAAAGGCTTTTAAAAATGTATGAAGTTTGTTGCCGCTGCATGGTTGTCGTGTTTTCGTGTTTGGTATCTATGTACTCGGCATAAGATCATCTTTTGTATTTTATTAAACATTTGGGCAATGTAGTGTGTTTTAGTGCTTTAAAATTAAAAAAAAAAGTGTTTCCAAAAAAATTTTGGTTTGAAAAAAAAACGCTGCGCAAATACTGTGTGAAAAAAAAAATTTGCAAGACCCACCATTTTAATCTGTAGGGCCTTTGCTTTAAAAAAAATATTTAAATAATGTTTGGGAGTTCAGAGTAATTTTCTAGCAAAAAAAAAATATTTTTCCAAACAAAAAAAGTGTCAGAAAGTGGTTAGAAGAGTGGGTGATGTGTGGCATAAGCTTCTAATGTTGTGCATAAAATACCAGGACAGGTAACACCCCTAACACCCCCCCCCCCCCCCCAACGACCCCTTTTTGCCACCCCCAAGCTATTTGCTGATAGGCATATTGAGTCCATGGAATATTTTATATTTTGCCACAAGTGTCAGGAAAATTACAAACTTTTTTTTTTTTTTTTTGCACAAAGTTGTCACTAAATGATATATTGTTCAAACATGCCATGGGCATATGTGGAATTACACCCCAAAATACATTCTGCTGCTTCTCCTGAGTACAGGGATACCACATGTGTGAGACTTTTTGGGAGCCTAGCCATGTACAGGACCCCGAAAACCAATCACCGCCTTCAGGCTTTCTAAGGGTGATTTCACTTCCTCACTGCCTATCACAGTTTCGGAGGCCATGAAATGTCAAGATAGCACAAAACCCCCCCAAATTACCCCAGTTTGGAAAGTAGACACCACAAGGTATTTTCTAAGAGGTACGTGAGTATTTTGCAGCTCTCATTTGTTTTTTAAAAATGAAGAAAAAAAAAGTTTTTTTTCTTTTTTCAATTTTTAAAACTTTGTGACAAAAAGCGAAATCTGCAAAATGCTCAGCATGCCTCTCAGCAAATAGCTTGGGGTGTCTACTTTCCAAAATGGGGTCATTTGGGGGGGGGGGTGTTTGTGCTATCTGGGCATTTCATGGCCTTCGAAACCTTGAGGTAGTGAAATCAAGAATTTACGCCCTTAGAAAGCCTGAAGGTGGTGCTTGGTTTTCTGGGTCCTTGTATGCGGCTAGACTGCCAAAAAGTCCCACACATGTGGTATCCCCATACTGAGGAGAAGCAGCAGAATGTATTTTGGGGTGTAATTTCACATATGCCCATGGCATGTTTGAGCAAAATATCTCATTGACAACTTTGAATGCATTAATAGAAGGCTCCCATGAGGCCACTGGGGGAGGGAAGGGGAGGGGAGGTCCATTTACAAAGAATTTCCTTCTCAGCATAATACATCAGGTAAGAGATCAGTAATTTTGTATAGCAGGGCCTTTGTTTATCATCGTGTATACCCAAGGATATAATGGAAGAGTCAGTTGCAGAATGCAGACAGGTATCTATAAGAGCAAAGACGTCCGTCCAGAACTGTGCCACCCTATGACAAGATCATAACATATGAAAAAATGTACAAACAGAAGAGTGACAACGTGTGCAACTGGGAGACCACTGCAGGTAGATTCTATGCAATCCCAGAGGCATATAATAGACTGTGCTAAAACTTAGTCTGAATTAATTTGTCTCACGAAGAGATAAACCAGCTTACAACTATCCTCAAAGCATTCCTTTTAGGACCCCCTATCCAAAGTCAGAATATGTGCTCTACACTGATCCCTTAATCTATCCATCTTAGAGGACCCTACACTAAGTAGAGAACCAAATAAAGGGAAGATAGAGGCTTAGAGAGAGAGAGTCCTGCAAAAGAAGACCTTCAAAAGGATCAGTTTCCAGGGATGGTTGGAGAACTGTGATCGAGCTGCATGGTGTGATTGGTATTAGCGGAAGTACATCAAGGTATGCAGGCCAAACCTAGAGGAGATCTCCCAAAAGGATAGCAGAGTACCCGCAGGAATAATATCTCTAAGTGTCCTAACACCATAGCGGGCCCAAACCTGGGGATTTGGTAACTGTCTAAAATGTGACAAAGCAGGATTACCTCACGGAGGGCGATACAGGGACCACTGGTTGGGCTGCAGAAAGCGCCATCTAGCTGCGATCCAAAACTCAAAACGTAACCTTAATATGGTGTGGAAGGGAGGCATAGGCCCCAGAGCTTCTATAGACCAGGTTACCAAGTTCCATAAGGGAGCCCAGAAGGGCAGCTTCTGGACAGAACACAGCATTTGCCCTTGATTACATAAACCACCATCTAACAGTGACCAAGATAGCTGCCAAATAATAAACCAAGTAATTGGGCAATGGCAGACCCCCGCAGCTCACTGGCAAGTGCCGAGTGGACTTCAAGCTCACAGCAATCTACATCGCAGAAAAAAAGACCCAGTTATCCAAATAGGGTAATTGCGAAACACATAGTTGAATTTAGGGAGATAAATCTTTTTATGTATATTTATGTGACCCATTAGGTTCAAGGACATGTTACCCCAGGAGGAGCACTCCTCTTAACTGCAGGAACAAGGGATGCTGATTGAGACTATAAAAGCTCCCGAGATCTCGGGTAATCTGAATACCTAGGATGCCGCTCGTGGGTTGTTTTTTTTTTTTTTACTTACAAATGAAATGTGAGTATGCCTTATTACTTTTAACAAATAAAAAAGGTAGTCTTCAAAATACTACACTATCCGAAATCCTCCCCTTTCTTCTTCATTCACATTACATATATATTCATTATGAGAGAAAAACCACTGCTTTTACTAGATCTACATCACTGCTTTGCAAGTATGCCACCAAGAAGCAAGCATCGTGAACACCATTGATCTTCATTATTACTTACACATGCGGTTGCCTCATAACCGTAAGGTAAGAGGCCATCTTCACTAAGGTGTGTTGCACAGAAGAGGAGAAATTAGTTTCTGCACTTTGAACATTGCGTTTATTGCACTTTGCATATATTTGCACAACTTTCTGCACTTTAAGGACACGTCACTTTATATTTACACTTAGTTGGGGAGTGTATACATCACTGTATTTTTTTATCCACTTATAAGACTGCAGTTATTTATTTGGGAATTTTTTTTCACGTGCACTACTACCTTTAGCATTTACTGTATACTTCATTGTTTTGGATATTTTTAAACATATATTGCTTAGGTAGTTCTAGTTTGACTTTAGCTTTATCTTGTAACAGCGCAGCACCATCTATTTCATTCATTTCAGTATGGACTGACCCTTTTCGGTGCTTGCAGCAGTTAAACCATCATCTTCATACTAGCGCGGGAATATATATACACAATTTATTGACACACAAGGTTCGCTGTCATTTAAAAAGTCTTTACCTAGTCTGTCCCATTGGGGGCTATTATGGGATAAATTAGTCATCATGAACGCACCATAAAACTAATGTGCAATGGAAAAGCAATGGACAGGTATGTCTGTGTCAGTACTTCTTTGAAAGAATTCAATACTTGCCTGCAAACGCTGTTATCAGCCTCAAACCAGACATCTATCTACTGGCATGCTATTATCTTGTGGCTAACCACACATTTCCCAAAGCGAATAAGTGATGTAAACAATCTTCATTCAAATTTAATCTCTATAAACTCCATTCATAGCTCATTATACATCAGGGAGGTATCTATTGATCGTATGGGTGATGTCCCAAGTGAGATTTGTCCATTGGCCAAGTCTTGCATGAAAGATAACCCTGCAGTACGATAAACCAATCCTTAGACATTGCCTATACGGATACACCATTTTCAGTAATGTATTTTAAAAAATTAGCACTAGTCATCAATCGGATTACGCAATCACTGCACCTTGTAATATAAATGTCCACTAAGTCCAATGGACAAAGTTGTGGTATTTAGTGAAACATAACTCAGAGAGCCATCATCCTGGAATGTCCACTGTATCTGTGTATCCGCAGACATATAAATCTTCATTAGCCTGTGGTTTCTGGAAATGTGAATAATGTTGCTGTTAAATGTTTATTGAAATTACTGTCTAGGCTCATAGCACACCTAAAATACAATTAATCTTCATAAAACATATGTGTTTATGAGAGTAGCTCACATTAACACTCTAGAATAGGCATTAAAGGGTTTGGGGGAGCGCAAGGTAGAAATATATATATATAGGCAAACTGTCAGCCTGGGAAGTTTATGTGGCCATGCTAGCAAACATTACTGTAATACAAAAAATACAAAAAAATGAAAATAAACTTAGGTCATTTTTAGTTTTCATGTATTTCATGAAAGAACGGTTCTCTCCAAGAACCAAACTAAAAATCACTGGGGTGGGGAGGCAAAACACTTCACTCACACACTTCTGCTTTAGTGACTCATCCTCCCCAATTCCGATTCGAAAGACCTCCCTAACAACTGCATGTCTTACTACAGACAGATAATCCACCTAGATGAATCTCCCTTCTTTTTTCTGTATCATTAGGAGCCAGCAAGCTCAGCAAGTCTTGCATAGGAGCATCATTTCCACTGACATAAGGGAGGGAACTAAATATCATTAAAATAGTTCTCTAAAAACAAATACACATGAAGATGACATGTGTGTAATAAAAAGCATGTGTACATTTTAAAGTGCAACTAAAGCCCACTTCAAAAAAAAAAGAAAAAAAGATTTTTTTTAAACTGAAACACTTCATTACTAAAATCTTAATCTGTGCAGATTAACAGGGTGACAGCACTTAAAGTGGGAGTAAACTATCTCTGACTTTTACCTATAGGCAAGTCTATAATAAGGCTTACCTATAGGTAGTGTAATTATCTCCTAAACGTGGTTTAGGAGATATTTACTGTACATGCAGCCAGTGACATCACTGGCGCATGCGTTCTAAAGAATTGGCCACCCAGGCCATTCCTTGAGAGCCCTGTGATGTAAACTGTGATCCTGCGCACATGCGAGGGAGTGACCACATACAGCTGCAGTCCGTGAACCCGGAAGGAAGACGAGTGAAGATAGATGCTCCTGCAGCTATAACAGCTTGGTGCTTGAAGGGCTTCGTTTTAAGGTAACATAATGTTACGCATACCAGCACATTATGGTTTTACTTTGCAGGGTGCAAAAAAAAAAACAAAACAAAAAAAACGTCCAGCGGTTTACTACCGATTTAATGGCCTGCAGGGAATTAAATCCAGAGTTATCACCCTGCTGTAGCTGCACGAATTACAAGGCTGCACTCCCATTTACGTTTAAGAAATCACTGTGGTGGTCATGACTGACAACCCTTCTCCTTACTGCCACTCCTGATTACTATACATAGTTCCAGCATTGAAACTGTGACAGATATACCAGTCTATAATGTCTGGAATGAAGACAAGGTGTAGCTGCATATCAGCAGAGCAGGACCCCCACTGCCTGATGAAAGTGACGCAGGCACCCACCTTAATCACTTTTCACAGTTTTGGTGAATTAAAGGTCAAAAGAGCTCTTATGATAACTTTACATGGGCAAGAAGGATTTTGTACTGCCCAAGAGGAGGTATGTTTAAAAAAAAAATATATATATATATATATATATATATATATATATATATATATATATATATATATATATATATATATATATTCACATGCATTATTATACTCATTTAAGGATGATTATAGAGAGCAGTGGTCATCAACCCTGTCCTCAGGGCCCACCAACAGGCCGGGTTTGCAAGAAAACTGAAATACATCACAGGTGATATCATTTGCTGCTCAGTGATTGCAGAATTCTAGTCTGCATCTCCCCAAGGTAATACATAAAACCTGGCCTGTTAGTGGGCCCTGAGGACAGGGTTAATGACCACGGATATAGATGTTAGGATTTATAGGGCGTCAACAGTTTGCGTAGGGCTTTAGAATATAAGGGAGACGCTACAGTTACAATACAATTCAATTCAAGAAAAAAAAAAAAAAAAAAAAGAGGGTTAGGAAAGCCCTTCTTGTGAAAGTTTACAATCTAACAGAAAATCTTACAAACTAATATTCCTAGCACAAGCCTATACAGGTAGACAAACCAAGGTTTTTGCATTCATTTCTTTAAATAATTTAGTTTTGTATGTTTAAGGATTCCATCAAATTTGGAGCAAATTCTCTGCAATCACGTTTATCACTAAAATGAAGCTCTTAGCAGATTTTACATTTTTAAAGGGCCTAGTTTGAGGACTATATATTATGCTGTTCAGCCTTTCACGCGGCAGGAAATCATTTCCAAAAAATGCAAGTTTACTTTGCAAAAAAACAATTACAATGAACAGATTCACTGTAAAAGTTGTATTTTTTTTTTAAACTCAGCTTTATAGTGTGACAATCATGCGCTTTGTTATGCCTCTTGTATTAAATAAGTGATCATAAAGGAGCTTATGAAAAATTCTATCATGAAAGTTAAATAAATACAGAAGAATAAGCTACACTGATTAAGCTACTTAGTGCAATCATGTCACCACATTACATTAATACAGGGAGCACAGAGGTTCTGTGCTGCCACTTTCTATATAAGAACAATGGACAGTGGTGCCAACATAGGATAGCTATAAAAGAAAATTGCCTTGTGACAACTCCCAGTTCTATAAATACATTGAGGTCTAGTTTATGATGTCAGCTAATCACAGTTTCTTGTCTAGAGTTCAATGTGTCAAGCTAGCACTGGAACAACCAATGAATTATATGGGGCTACATTTCTTAAAGTGTTCTGTAGCACATGGGTCATTTTTCCCATTTGTCTTAGCTTGT
Organism: Lithobates clamitans; assembly: GCA_037952925.1. Lineage (NCBI taxonomy): Eukaryota > Metazoa > Chordata > Amphibia > Anura > Ranidae > Lithobates > Lithobates clamitans. The sequence goes on along the minus strand of JBBGZY010000932.1, from coordinate 1,034,058 downwards.
TGAACAATAACACAAATTCGAACCTAAGAAACTGATATTATCTACTTTAATCATTCAATCTAAATCACAAACCAAAATAATATTCTCATCAGACCTTGCCTAAAAGGGCAACTGTAGAGTGACCAAGGTGACGGTCTCATAGTATTTTCTTCATTTTGTTCTGTTCCAACATTGCATTAAAAGTTCCAATGGGACTTTATATGAGGTATTACATAACCACAGGATAAATGTATAAACATATTTTTATTAAAAAAAGTATTTTTACATATGACATGTATCTATAAACACACCAAGTTGATTTTCTGTGATTGTAGTTACATTAATATGCAGTTTTTTTTTCACAGTAGGAGCCGTTATTTATCCATCCTTCATATCCTATGCAGCATGCTGTGATGTGGTGTAATAGGTTTCAGTGTGTTGCACTGCATTTAAATAAGGTAACAATAGCAACATTGATGTAACAATAGTCAAAGCAGCCCACATGGCTGCTATGGGGCCTAGGGGTAAAATGGGGCCCCATTAGGGGGATCTTGAGGCAAATTAAACATAGACATGTTTATGTTCATGTGATCAAGATAACATAAATTAAGTACTGTATCATTCAGGATTGCAGAGGTTGCTACTGACCCTTACCCTGTACCCCCTGTGCCATTTTCAATTGGGAACAGCTGACACCAGACATACTGGAAGAGACTTCAGGAGTGTTGTCACTAGTCACAGATCTCCCTGTGAAGGTGGTGCTGCGAGAAGATTTTTTTTTTCTATATTGGTAGTGTAGATGTATTATCCTCAGAGCTTCTGGTCATCCTGGCCAGCACTGAAACTAGCCCTGTATGCCTACTGCAGTCTCAGGTTGTGAAAAATGTTTGTACTAGTGTTATAGAGCAATTGTGTGCAGGAATGCCAATTATCGCATCATATAAAATATTGTAATTGTCAATATTATTGGTACAAGAACTCATGGTTTTGTTTTTTTTTTGTTTTTTTTTTAATTACTACTAGGCCACCTCTTTCAGCACTTGTAACAGCTGAAGCAGAAGGGGTAAAGGACTTAGAATTTAACAGATGCTTTAAAAGAGGCCCTGACATCTGAGGTGCTGAAGGAGACTGGGGAGATACTGAGAACAAGTTGAAATGCATATGAATAAAACATTTAAGATGCATGTCAAGCTCCAAAAGTTCTTTAAAATAAATTTCAAGAAAAAAACATAATGCTTATTTGCCCAAAAAAGGACTGTTTTATTAATAACAGCCTCACTTGTATTTGCTGTATGGCTATAATGACCTATATTTACCCTACTTTTTACCAACTGTTCTCAATTTCTTTGCACTACACCGCACCAGTCCATTTCCACTATGCCCACGCAGCCTTTTGCCCACTCTGTACACTCTGATGATTCTATCTGCTCCATTTCATGCATGCATTTCACTCTACCTGCTCCATTTTTTGCCCTACACCACCATTTTTCCAGCTTGTGTTCTACTCACACTTGTTTGAGCTTGCAAGAGAACAGCACTGATTGCCCTCATTCCCACTCGAATACTGCTAATCAAAGGGAATAGGATAAAAGCAGGTATGACCACCCTTCCATGGAATTTTCCCTCCTCAAAATGACAAGAATCAATCTCTCCAGTAACACAGATGGACTCAGAAACAGTGGGCAGCCTCTGGCTGACAATCATCTGTAGGTCTGCTCAGGTTGCATGCCAGGGGAATCAGGACACCTCAGCAATAAAGCACACAAAAACTCACAGTTTAAGCAGAACTGTTTTAAAGCATACTAAATAATACATCAAATTAGGTCCTGGCATAACTCAGATGAGCACTAGAATTTGAGATTTGCTAATGGTCAATTATCACAGTGTATGTAGTTATGGTATAGGAAAGCAGTATAGGTGCATCTAGATTAACAGCTCAAGGGTTCAGCCTCTGATAGAGTCATGAGTTTTTATTGCCTGTTGACATGGGTAGCAAGTTACTTTAGATTATATTGTTGCTGGTGAAGAATATTCTTTTTCAAAATTATTTTGCCTTTCCCTTCCCACAGTCATGTGTGTTTTATTGGTGATATAAATGAAATGTATGACATTTGTAGGCCTATATGAAAATCTCATTTGTTCTATGGGGTTAGATTGCATTTCCACTAATGCAAGAAGAGAGAAAAAGTAGCAATGGCACATGGTGACCAGGACAGCAGTGCGTAATAAACATGAGGGTAGTCCAATGAGATATAAGAGGTAATATTCTTGCTACCTTAAGGCTGAGACCCAGTCATCTGTGTTAAGTAACCAACATCCCTGAAGACTCAGGTAAACAAGCCTTTGAAGCAGTACTACTTCAGCTTGCATTTTTCATTCCCCCACTCATTAGTGTTTGATAGACCTCAAAGAGCTATGCTACATTCCCATTCCCACTATTTCCAGCAGCAGCAGAAGCCAGGAGGGCAAAGGGCTAGTTGGTTACCATAGCAACAGCTCAGCCTCCTATGCGTTCCTTGGTGGCTTTGCTATAGAAAGACCAAAAACCCAAAAGGGAGACTATTCCAAGGTTATGGCTAGTTTGTTTTATTTAGTCAATAATAATATGAGAAAGATTAATCTAAAGCATTAACTGCATTGTAGCATTAGCTACGTTCACATATGCTTATTAGTTTGTGGTCATTGGAACTGTATATGATTTTCTATAAAGGTAAAATGACAGTTTTGCCATATACACAATGTAATTCCTCTTTAGGAAAATTCTATGTTTATGGGACTAGCTCAGATTCAAAACACAAGGGGTGGGACAGCTCAAGGTAAAAATATATACCAATTATCAGCCAGGGAAGTTCTTGGTGGTTGTACAAGCAAGTTATCTAAAATAAAAACACAAAAATGTACATATATACAGTATTTGGCTTTGTCTGCATTTTACTGGAGGAGTGCAGTACAAACATGAATTCTGCACTGAGAGATTTCTTTCTCACCATAGAAACTGGTGGTTTTGGGGCACTAAACAATTACAGAGTAGTGCTTAATTTTCACTTATTGGTTGGAATATTCTGCTCTAACATAGCCTGATTACATATCCAAATTATCCAGGAGGTATTTTTTTTTTTAAATATACCAAATAAAAAAAATTTAAAAAGCTACTAATTTACACAATAGCATAGTATATATGAAATTTACACATACATTTTAACCGCACTTGCTGACAAACTGTCTTCCAAAAATATTTGAAAATTTGTTCGAAAGAAGTATCTTTGGTATTAAAAAAATTTAGCGTGTCCCTCTACAATCATAAAAAAGTACTTTTTCCGTTCAGTTTTAGTACCTTGTTAATGGCCACAGAACACATTATGTTACAAAATATAATCAAATTCTTAGCTAACCAATTCAATATTCTTGTCATTTACAGAAACCCTGTGGGCTTTCTGTGAAGCATGTAGAATTTGCAATGATCAAGGGAAAATCATTTAAACTGAAGTGTCCAAATCACAGTGAATATGTTTATAATAAACACTGTTATGGTCCAGGGAAAATGATACCGTAATTTTAAGTTCTAGAACACGAGTAATATTTAACCAACTGTTATTCACTTATATTCCTCTACAGGCAGAACACCTGTGAATGTGTTATATGACCATAAAACTGATGAAGTGCAGTTTTCCTCTTTGGATGGTTTCAGGTTTTGTTTTTTAAAATTAGACCTTTCATTAAAATGCACACTTTATGTGAATTACCAGATCAGCATTACTATATCACATTATATTCAGAAAATAACTACTTCTAGTTACAAATAAATAATTGCTGCTCTTGAATTTTCTCACATGAAGGCTCTAGAATACATGGCAATTTTATTTTTACATAATACATTTTTATTCAGTAGTAAGATATGAAAAAGAGTACAGCATATGTGCCCAACACGGTATCCCGGTACATTATATGACAAGTTTAACCAAAAGATAAATGCAACAATGTGCACTACAGTTCAAACAAATACCAACAAAAGGCAGGAATAGTAAGATTATTAGAATTATGGTAGGGAAGAGGCAGTGGGGAGATTTGAGGGGAGTTGAAAAAAGGAACACAGCAGGGTGAGTTGTGGGGCTAGGCGTTGGACTGGAGGAAGAGGGCTGTCCCAGGGAAATACAGGCAAATGTTGAGGCTAGGAATGTCCACTTAATAATGTAGGTCAGGACATGGAGGGGTTACGGGGAGAGTCAGGATGTAGAAAAGTTCAAAAATATGTCCATATACAAAATCTATAAACTCCTATCTATCGTGTAATTAGGCAGTCAAATTCTCAGTGCTCATGCTATGACACTACTCACTGACCCAACTGAATATTGACACACTTTCAGGGGATTTCCAATAGTAGGAAATGACTGCACAGGCCACTAGGTGTAAGAAATGAAGTGGTGCCTTCCTACAATGAGAAAAGGGTCCTGAGAGAATTAAAATTAGGTCTATTTAAGGGGTTTTAGATATTGAACATGAGGTAGCTTGGTGAAATACCTATGTGAAAAAATTTAGATCAAAAGATCAGACTGAGTGGGAAATCCCACCAAAATATGGCACATGGTGGCCTTCCTTCTCCTCACTTCAAACATGTCTGGGATGGAACTAATCATTCCATATAATGTGTAATGGCATTTATAACAAATGGTCAAGAATTTAAAACTCCTTTCAGGTGCCAAGGTGGCCATTGTAAGTTTATGCATAAGAATGAAGGTTTTTAAGCACATCAGAATCCGTGAGAGTACATTGGAGTTTGAGTTTCCATTTGACCATTTGAGTTACCATTTTATAAAGCTTGGGGGGAGGGGGGCATGTTTGTAAAGCAGCAGGCCATACAGACCAGTAGTAAAATAAGCAAGAAACAACCAGAAAGCAGAGTCTGCACATGTAATGACTAAATTATGGCTCCCCTCATATAAATATAAAAATTATACATAGAAACAAAATGTTTTAAAACATTATTCATTTTCCAGAACTTAGTGGAAGGTGTTCTGTAGTCCACAATGATCAACTGTGTGCTGAAAACACTACTTGGATTTAAAACGTTTGTTACCCCAACATTTCATATTCCTGTCATGTGCCTGCTGTACCATGTACTTTAATGAGAAGTACCCTGTTATCTTTGTATTGCTTCCTTTATATGAAATTCCTGGTGTTCCTGCCACTCCCTCTGCTTTCCTATTAAAAATTGGCCACGCTAAGCAGGAGAACACATTGTGGTCAGTTCTCTAGCCATGCTAGGAAATCAGCCTGCTCTCCTCCAATGATCAGACCTGTCCTGATATGTCCCCCGCTGCACAGCCATTCAATGGGAAGCTGAGTGTGCTGCTGCTTCTCCTCCCCCCTTATGCAGCTAAGAAAAAAGGGAACAGAGGTAATGTAATCACTTCTAAAAAAGGGGGGAGAAAAAAAGGGTATTTGTAATGTTTTTTTGTTTTGTTTTAATCTATACACAAATGCCTTGCCTTCCAGTGTTATTTTAAACTCAATAAGTTGTCTTACAAAGGTGTTGGTTCACAACCACTTTAGGTGCAGCAAAACCAGGCAACACATTGACATTTGCGTACATTTCAGAGATGTACTGAATGTGTTTTTTTTTCTGACATATACTTTGGCACAGCTGCAGGGGGCTAAACACTTCAAGTGTGCTCACTGTTACCTGGAATCTACCTTTAAAAAACAGAATATTGTTTTTTAAAGCAGGGAGCCACTGACAAAGACCACCAGCAGCTTGTGGACCAATTTGAAAATATTTTTGTTCCATGTTGTATGTTCAGTTTCAATTTTTTTAATGAATGTGAAATTTAAAGAACTAGTTATAAAAGTGCAATGTTTACATTTGAAAAATATACTATGGTTCTATTGCTATAGAGGGTTGCTGAATATTTGTAAAACATGACTGTAATGCATTTTCCCTTTTACTTACAATAGTAACACTAACCTAATTTCAGAGGGTGCTAGAAGTCCATTTTGCCCTGGACAAGTTAAGAAATGAGCATTGCAGCAATATAGAATAGAATAACACACTATATGAGAGGTAAAATACAGCACATTATTATAAAAAGGTAAAATACAAAACAGGTCTTCTCAAACTCAGAATAAGTTCTGAAAAGACCTGTTTGCTATTGAGGTGATACAAAGCCCAAAGATGCAAAAGGAGGTAAGCACCAATGATGTGAGAAATGCTCCATAGACTGAACCTGTTTCCAACATGATCTACGAATGTTATTACTTGGTTACTCTCAGCAAAAATTCTGAACTCACAAGCAGCAATAAAACTACGCAACACTAAAGCAATGCCTGCACCAGATCATTCAAACAAACCGATACAACCTCTGGAGCATGGTTGTAAAAGTCCAAGATCTTTAAAGCCTGCAAGCACATACCAGCAAAAATGTATGTCTGGTTAAATTCCTTCTAATAGACTTCTCAAGGGTGTACTATCCGAACTGTATAGCTGAAAGATTAACAGACACAATGGAAGAGTGTACAAAGCTAACAAGCATCACTGACATGAGCACAAAACAATACAAAACAAAAACAATTTATTATACTACCATACAAATATATCCAATCAGATTAACAATGTGATACTAGAATTAAAAACATCTTATACATATATGACAGTAAAAGTATTGTATGTCTGATTCTTCCTAAATACATTTCAAAATTGCTATTTCTGTCTGGGAGGCTTTTAGTCTATTGTTAGGTACACCCCTAAAAGTTTAAACTCATAAGCAAATGGGTCAGGCAGGGAGGGACAACTGAGCAAGTGTCAATATTTGCTGATACTTCTTGTATGCTGTACTTTGTGCATCAAGATGTAAAGAAAGAAAAAATACTTTCACCCACTTCTACCAGAGAGAACGGTCATTTCCCTGGACAATTTTGCTTTTTAAATCAGTAAAAGTGAAATCCTTTACTAAATGTATCATATCAGCGCATATCAACATGTGGCAACGCAACACGCATAAACCCAAGCCTTTCTGGTGTGAAACCAGCCAGGATTACATCATCACCCCTCTGAGGAATTCCCTTGTACAGTTTATATTTCCTGCCATTGATTTTTGACTGCCTGTTTCTCCATTTACAGAATTCAATCACTCCATTCACTAGTAGAACACTTCAATCATTATTCCATTACTTTGGTTACCATTTTACAAGCCTCCGTGTTCACAGTACTAACGTAGTGAATGATTTTGTATTGCATTTAGTTTTCAGTTTTAAGTTCTTCTTAAAACTGCTTGTGGCTATATATTCATTAAAAAGACCACATTACGATGACAATGAGTCATGTTATACAGGTATACCCCACTTTTAAGTACACATGTATCTATGTATGCTATGCATGCTTTTCTAAGTTATTATAAGGCCCGTGATGGCCATGGTACAAAACGGTGCCCTTACACCCAATACAATTTCGAAGAAAATAATACAGATATAGGTTTGTTGTAATTACCTATCAAACATTTAGCAAAAAAATATATTTTATACACTACCATTTGGCACCAGTTTTATATTTTATACACTACCATTTGGCACCAGTTTTATATTTTATACACTACCATTTGGCAACATTATTGGTAATATTATAGTAACAGGATCATTTTAAAAATTAAAAAAAAAACATACCCACGTCTATAACCTTATAGTCTTACATTTGAGATGTTATCACATTACAGTGTTTTATAACAAAGCATATTTAGAAATGCTAATTATATCATTGTTATACTGTTATTTTTAATAATTATTATCTGGGGGTTACACATCTATTTTAAATATTTATGCCTAGGGTTCATATGTTGGAGCGTAATATCATGCAACAAATAAGCAAACACTCGCTGTAATTCATAATGCAGTAACTCTTTACTGATTGATGAGTAGTTTACACTACTGCCCTTTCACTGGGATCTTAGATAAATCCATTCATGAGATAAAAGTTGATTTTTCTATTAAATGCCCTTAACAGAAAATTTTTATTTTGGTGGGAATAATACCACATAAAATAACCTTCAAAATACTCTTTTCTTTTATAGCAGTACATAACCAATGTTATCCAAGGGAAGAGGGGTAGCCCCCGGATACCGTACATCTACAGTGCCTTGCAAAAATATTCACCCCCTTGGCTTCTTACCTATTTTGTTACCCAACAGCATTTAGTTCAATGTTTTTTTTATCTGAATTATATGTGATGGACCAGAACACAATAGTCTAAATTGGTGAAGTAAAATTAGAAAAATATATACATAAAACCATTTTTCAGAAATAAAAAAAACTGATAATTGGCATGTACGTATGCATTCATCCCTATGTTATGAAGCCCATAAAAAGGCTCCGATGCAACCAATTACCTTCAGAAGTCACATAATTAGTGAAATGATGTCCACCTGTGTGCAACCTAAAGGCCCATACACACGATAGGACTTTTTGACAACAAACATGCAAATTAGCTGTTTTAAGGCAACATCCCACTGTGTGTACGCTCCATCGGACAAACTTTTTCGGTTTTCATCGGACAAATGTTGGCTGTGCAAACAGACAAACTTTCCGGCAACAAAAGTCCTATGGTGCAAAATCCTATCGTGTGTACACAAGTCCATAGGACTTTAGTCCAAAGTACAAATACGCATGCTCAGAACCAATGCAAAAGATCAGACAACAATACAGAAGTTGACCAATGGGTGGCGGTAAAGAGCTGAAAAACCATGTGATTTGGTGAAAGTTGGCTGAAAAAGTCCTGCTGTATGTATGCTTCGTTTTCGCCGACGCCCTTTGTACAAAAATCCACGGGAAAGTTTGTACAAAGTCCGATCGTGTGTATGAGGCTTAAGTGTCACATGATCTGTCATTACATATACACACCTTTTTGAAAAGCCCCAAAGGCTGCAACACTTAAGCAAGAGGCACCACTAACCAAACACTGCCATGAAGACCAAGAAACTCTCCAAACAAGTAAGGGACAATGTTGTTGAGAGGTACAAGTCAGGCTTAGGTTATAAAAAAAAATATCCAAATCTTTGATGATCCCTAGGAGCACCATCAAATCTATCATAACCAAGTAGAAAGAACATGGCACAACAGCAAACCTACCGGCTGCACACCAAAACTCACGGACCGGGCAAGGAGGGCATTAATCAGAGAGGCAGCACAGAGACCTAATGTAAACCAGGAGGAGCTGCAGAGTTCCACACCAGAGACTGGAGTATCTGTACATAGGATGACAATAAGCCATACAATGCATAGTGTTGGGCTTTATAACAGAGTGGCCATAAGAAAGCCATTACTTTCAGAAAAAACAAAACAAAATGGCACGTTTTGAGTTTGTGAAAAGGCATGTGGGAGACTCCCAAAATGTATGGAGGAAGGTGCTCTGGTCTGATGAGACTAAAATTGAACTTTTTGGCCATCAAAGAAAACGTTATGACTGGCGCAAACCCAACACACCACATCACGCAAAGAACACCATCCCCACAGTGAAACATGGTGGTGGCAGCATCATGCTGTGGGGATGTTTTTTAGTAGTCGGGACTGGGAAACTGGTCAAAGTTGAGGGAAAGATGGTGCTAAATACAGGGATATTCTTGAGCAAAACCTGTACCACTCTGTGTGATTTGAGGCTAGGATGGGGGTTCACCTTTCAACAGGAAAACGACCCCAAACACACTGCTAAAGCAACACTTGAGTGGTTTAAGGGGAAACATGTAAATGTGTCAAAGCCTAGTTAGACCTCAATCCAATAGAAAATCTGTGGTCAGACTTAAAGATTGCTGTTCACAAGCACAAACCATCCAACTTGAAGGAACTGGAGCAGTTTTGCAAGGAGGAATGGGCAAAAATGCCAGTGGTATGATGTGGCAAGCTCATACAGACTTATCCAAAGCGACTTGGAGCTGTGATAGCTGCAAAAGGTGGCTCTACAAAGTATTGACTTTAGGGGAGTGAATAGTTATGCACATTGACTATTTCTGTTATTCTGTCCTATTTGTTGTTTGCTTCACAATTAAAAAAAATAAATAAAATCTTCAAAGTTGTGGGCATGTTCTGTAAATTAAAAGATGCAAATCCTCAAACAATCCATGTTAAGTCCAGGTTGTGAGGCAATGCCAAGGGGGTGAATACTTTTGCAAGGCCCTGTAAAAGGGTTCTATGAAGGTGTATAGAGTGGCAACTTCAGCCCAGACTCCGACCAAGGCTCGGTCACATACCTTCATAGTTAATATCTATCATATGCAAAAACACCATTAACAATGTGACAAACTTATGAGCATCTTTTAACTCAGCAGTACTTTGAAGATAGGAGACAGAATATCAGTATGGTATTTTTGGGGGCCCCAATATATTGGTATACACTACAGCATATAAAGCCATTTCACACAATTGTGTGCTTTCAACATCAGCTTAGGGAAGGCCCTTTTCTGTTCCAAAATGACTGTACCCATGTACAAAGAAGCCAACTCCATAAAGACATGGGAGTTATTTACTAAAGGCAAATCCACTGTGCACTGCCAAGTGCACTGCAAGTGAACATGGAAGTGCAGTCGCTGTAGATCTGAGGGGGACATGCAAGGAAAATAAAAAACAGCATTTTTGCTTGCACATGATTGGATTATAAAATCAGCAGAACTTCCCCTTATTTCAGATCTCCTCCCTCAGATCTACAGCAACTGCACTTCCAAGTGCACTTGCAGTGCAGAGTGGATTTGCCTTTAGGAATTCAACCCTATGGCTTGATTAGTTTGTTCTAAAGAAACTTGAGTGGCCTGCACAAAACCCTGATTTCAACCCTATTAAACACTTTTAAGAGAAATTAGAAAGTCAATTGCAAGCCAGTTCTTCTCATCCCACATCAGTACTTGACCTCACAAATTCTGGCAGAATAAGCACACAATTTTCGCAAACACACAAATCTTGTGGAAAGCCTTCCCAGAAAAGAGGAGGCTGTTAAAGGTTCAAAAAGAGGGTGGGTGATGGGAAATTCTAAACTCATGTCCATGGTTTTTCAATGGGATTTCAAACAGATGTGATGTACAGTGCATTGAAAAAGTATTCATACCCCTTGAACTTTTCCACATTATGTCATGTTATAACCAAAAACGTAAATGTATTTTATTGGGATTTTATGTGATAGACCAACACAAAGTGGCACATAATTGTGAAGTGGAAGGAAAATGATAAATGGTTTTCAATTTTATTTTACAAATAAATATGTGAAAATTGTGGTGTGCATTTGTATTCAGCCCCCCTGAGTCAATACTTTGTAGAACCACCTTTCACTGCAATTACAGCTGCAAGTCTTTTTGTGGATTTCTCTACCAGCTTTGCACATCTAGAATGTGACATTTTTGCCCATTCTTCTCTGCAAAATAGCTCAAGCTCTGTTAGATGGAAGGAGAGCGTCTGTGAACAGCAATTTTCAAGTCTTGCCACAGATTCTCAATTAGATTTAGGTCTGGATTTTGACTGGGCCATTCTAACACATGAATATGCTTTGATCTAAACCATTCCATTGTAACTCTGTAAACACAAAGATCCGGTTCTCTCAGGGGAGAGGAGACAGATCGTGTGTTCATACTATGTATGAACACCGATCTCTCTCTCTCCTCCTAGACAGTACCATCCCCCTACAGTTAAAACACACCTAGGGAACACAGTTAACCCCTTCCCTGCCAGTGACATTTATACAGTAATCAGTGCATTTTTATAGCACTAATTGCTGTATATTAGTCTATGGTCCCAAAAATGTGTCAAAAGTGTCCGCCATAATGTCGCAGTCACAATAAAAAAGAAAAAGAAAGAGAAAAAAAAAAGAAAAAAAAAAAAAAAATCGCAGACAAAAATGCCATAAATCTATCCCCTATTTTGTAGACGCTATAGCTTTTGCGCAAACCAATCAATATATGCTTATTGCGATTTGTTTTAACAAAAATATGTAGAAGAATACATATCAGCCTAAACTGAGGAAAAAAAAAATTTTTTTTTTTAAATGTGGGATATTTATTAGAGCAAAAAGTAAAAAATTAAAATTTTTTCAAAATTGTCCCTCTTCTTTTGTTTATAGCGCAAAATATAAAAAAATGCATAGGTGATCAAATACCACCAAAAGAAAGCTCTATTTGTGGTAAAAAAAAGACGTCAAATTTGTTTGGGCACAGCGTCACATGACCGCGCAATTGTTAAAGTGACACAGTGCCGTATCGCAAAAAATGGCCAGGTCATTGAGCAGCCAAATCTTCCGGGGCTGAAGTGGTTAAAGTTAGTAGCAAGTTCCAGGTAATTCAAAAATGTATAAAAAAAAAAAAAAAATCAGGGGTGATAAATTACTTGGTGCCAAAACCGATAAACACAAACCACTCACACAAATTTTTTTAACCAGGGCATCTATGAGCCATGTACGATTTGTTAACTGAAAGCTCTGCTACCTCCATGTACTGCCATTTAAACAGAGTCTCCCCAGATTTTTCTTTCACAATACTATTTTATTTGAAAAGATTTTTAAACAGGAAAACGAGTCACAAATGGAGAAGAGCAGTAGACATGACCATCTACATCATAGTCAAACATGCATTTCGTGGACAGTGAACATCAAGCAGCACCATAGGTTGAGTACCGATACAACAGTTCACTCCACTTAGGAAGTAAGAAGTTCCACTCTTAAAAAGGTAAATGAATAGAAAGTACTGTATATGTTTCAAGAATCTAAAGGGTTATGAGGTGAAATAAAAGTGGTATTCAGAACACCTGAGGTCTCCCCAGATTTTTCATTAATTAGCACATGTACTTTACAATAGATCACTAGAAAGCACAAATAAAAAGACACAAAAGGTGAGTTTTAGTTTCAGATGTATTTGTTTTAACTTTATGTTGGTGTTCCTTACTAAGTTCTGACAAACTGAAGATTATTTCTTTATTTATTCATTGCACCACATAATATTTTAGCATCACTGCTTGGTTCATTACATAAATCTAGCCTCCAACCGCATGAAACATTCTGCATTAAAACTCACTTTACTGCTATCAGAATAAAATAAAATATAGGTCATGGACATACATTGCCAATAAGGAATACGGTTTAGGTGGAATACTTTAATCATTTTTAAGATAGTCCAGTCGTAGTCCTGCAAGATTTGAATGTGCTTCATAAAAAATGGTCACAGAAAAAAATCCAATTAAGTCTGCTTAACACAAAAAATCTGTTACATTTGTTTAACACAATCTCTCTGCAGCAAATCTCTGGCTTTGATCTCATAACTCACGAGATTTTAGATATTCAACAATCCTTTTTTTGACATTGTCTGTATTGATTTTCCAGTAAGTAACGTCAATATCTTAGATCTGTAGTTAAAGGAACTTCCCAATGGGACATTTTATAGGGTGGTAGTAAACCATTATGTAGTCCTGTGGGGTATATCCTCTCTATAGTTACTGTTAGAAATAATTTAAAGTATTTAAGTAAAATGGCAATGAATAGGCTAGGTTACCCTTACAAGAATCCTGTGCTGAAAGAAATAGCCAATGCTTGCTTACATCTCTTTTAAAAATGCTAGTTGCCCGGTAATCCTCCCGATCCTCTGGTGTCAATACTTTCTGAGGCACTGACCTGAAACACATCAGGAGTTCTGCCACTCATCAGAACTCTCACAAAAATGTAAATGTATCCAATCCCCTGGGGGCCAAATGCATAGAGTGCCATTCTGATTGGTGGCCCTGTTGCAGTTTAAAACCATCCCTTTTGCTGGCTACAGCTCCACCCTATTCTGAATCCCAATTTATAGGTGCTCCTGTGAGGAGGAAACCCCCCCCCCCCCCAAGCTGACTATTCTTTTATTCTTATGAATAAGCAGTGAGCACTGCTTGTTCATTCAGAATAGTAAAAGGTGTTCATTCAGAATAGTAAAAGGTGATTACCGTATTTATCGGCGTATAACACTCACAGGCGTATACCACGCACATTCATTTTAAGAGGGAAGTTTCAGGAAAAAAAATTAAATTTTAAATAAGGAACTTTGAAGCAAAATAAGGGTCAGTGCCCATCTGCAGCCTCACCATTGCCATCAATGCAGCCTGATCAATACCCAACTGCAGCCTCGCCATTGCCATCAATGCAGCAGCCTCGCCATTGCCATCAGTGCAGCCTAAACGATGCCCATCTGCAGCCTAGTGGGGACAGGGAGGGGGTAGGACGAGCGCCGACAGATTACATACAGATACAGTGAGAATCTCCTATGATAGACAGAACAGTGGTCCAATGGTGGCCCAGGAGATGGGACTTCCTATTACAGAGGCCGCCGAGTAAACAGGAGATTCAAACTGTATGTATTCTGACGGCTCTCGTCACACCCCCCTCCCTGTCCCCTCCGAGGCAGCTAAAATTGAAGTATTGGCGTATAACACGCACACGCTATTTGCACTCGATTTTCATGGTGAAAAAGTGAGTGTTATACGCCAATAAATACAGTAATTTGTATGGGGCTGTGTATTCTGTCTGCCAGGGCTGTTTGATCTACCTCTGGCAGACAGATTACACAGCCTTACAGCGCTCCATGAATCATCTTTTACTATTGTGAATGAACAGGCAGCACTATTATTCTTTCATAATAGTAAAATATCATTTAGCGCTGCTGGGCTGTGTGATCTGTCCGTGGCTGCTCATAAAATACACAGCCCCAGCCAGGGGATCACAGGGTGCTGAGGGTCATTTTTTTTATGAATGAATGACTGATGAACGATGTTGAGACTAGTGTAATGTATGACACAGCACAATGCCCCTCAGCACTGCAACGCTACGATCCACCTGCTGAAGCTGTGTACGATTACAATCAACCTCATATAATTGACAACACTGCAGGCTGTGTCATATTTTGTGAATGGCAGCACTGGTCATCAGAGCGCCTCTGCTGGCAGAGACCAGCACTTTCAATCACAAATTTGTCTTCCTTCTAGCAGCATGGTCTGACAACTACCAAATGCTAGATCTACTTAGTCCCCTAAGGCATACTTACTAATAGTCCTATATTTTCCAGGACAGTCCCCCTTTTCAGTCAGGTGACGCGTCTCAGGATGTGTCCCAGAATCAGAATCCTATTACTACAGTGTCTAGATTCTTCCCATTTCTCTTTGCAACTCTCGCTGCTCACTACAAAGGCACCTCCCGTCTTCCTACTATGCAGTCTATATGCGTTCACGCACATTACTTCAGCATACTGGCTAGAGCATACCCTACCCCTGTCCCCACTCACATTGTCCTCACATCTGGGTACATGTTAGAGCTGCACAATTAATCGTTTAAAAAAAAATAATACATTAAAAAAAGGCAATCTCAATTCAACCCTCCTCACCATCTCTATGCAGCATTTACACCATTCATCCATGTAAATGCAGAGGCATTCTCTACTCAGAGCTGTCAAAAAAAAAAAAAAAAAAAAAAGCCGGCAAATGTATCAACATTGTCAGTGCTGGGAGAGAACTATAAAACAAAGTATCTTTTAGTTCTTTTAGATCAAAACAATGACCTTCGGTCTGTAAATGAAGTCAGTTTAACCACTTTAAAGCTGGATACACACTATACTTTTGTTGTTTGATTTCTTTTAGGCTGCTTTCACACTGGGGCGTCGGCGGCATCAGTGGTAAAGTGCCGCTATTTTTAGGGGCGCTTTACCATTGTTTCTGTGGAGGTTTTTGGCCACTAGGAGGCGATTTTAACCCCCCCCCCCCACTAGCGGCCAAAGAAGGGTTAAAATGACCCGCAAAGCTCTGCTGCATTCATTTCAATGGGCAGGAGCAGTGTATACATTGCTCCTTCACCGGTCCAAAGATGCTGCTTGCAGGAGTTTTTTTAACGTCACCTCAGCTTCTTCATTCCATTGTTTGTTGTGCATGACCATAATTATCCTAAGAATTAGAGCAGACCTTCAGTCATTTTCTCATCTTTCCATCTATTAAATATTCTGCCCTTGTTGTTTTAACTTTGGATAGTTAAACATTTTTTTTCTGCCAGTAAATACCTTATACAGCCCACTTCCTCTTTCCTGTCTGGTCATTAGCCTAGGCTTATGACATCATGCACAGCTCTCACTCACTCTCATGAGATTTTGCCCAGAAGATAGGGGCGATGAGTCATAAGAGGGCCAATGAGGGCTGCAGGGCTGGAGGTGTGCCCCTTTGTGTCTGTCTAAATCCAGGAAGTGAACAGGAAGCAGCATCAGCTGCCCACAGTTAGAATGGTTACACCCAGACTTAGTGAGGGGAGATTACTTCAGCGTATTTGGCAAGTACAGGATCACAGTATATATAAAATAATATGCAAAGTGGTTGGAGGGAAACTTCAGAATGGCAAAGTTTGTATTACAAATGATGTGAGCAGACTGCAGTTCCTCTTTAAGCACATTGTGTGAAAGGCACCAAGGCTTCTTCTATAATATCTGTTCATCCGTGTATGCATGACTTCAGAATAAATATAACAGTCAAACAAGACAAATAAGACAATGAAGCGTTTTCATGCTTTAGAATTTTGCTGTGTATATCAGGACCAGGCAAAGTCTGAAAGCCACAATCCTGAAGCATGGAGGTAAAGTATGTAAACCGTCCTCCATTGCAGCAGTAAAGTCTTTGTTGTCATTTTGTTTTCTTTTGTTTTTCTTTAGCCATGATAACTAGTTCTCTTATATATGTTTAACGAAAGTATGGCAATAGAACCATGCCCATGTAAATGATTTCCCCATTTCCAATTACAGTACATTGGCTTGCTGGATGCAAAATGTGTCCCTGGAAAAAAAAATGTTTTCAAATGTTGGCAACAATGCCCATTGAATTAAAGTTTTTTTAAAAAATGTGGGGGTTCTTCTTTTATAGTACTTTTTCAATCAACCTCTATGGGATTTTGAAGACAACCAAACCAACTAAGCAAAAACATAATATTAAAAGATGGAATTTTTAATGAAATAAGTAAAAATACAACATTTTTTAAAAATAATTAGTTAGTTAATGAAATAGGATTTTGCTTAGTTGGTTTGGTTGCCTTCAAAATCCCATAGAGGATGATTGAAAAATGACTATATGCGATTAGGGATGGTGGCAACCTTTTCCCAGAACAGAGTGAACAAAACTAACAAGGGTTCTTCTTTTAAGCCACACTGTTGAATACAATTATTTTCCATAACATGGCAGTCGTGCAAACATGACAGCTAGCATTAACTGAAAATAATCATTTTGACCGATATCACGTGTGCAGTAGCTTAATGAACTGAACCTATTGTCAGGTAAGCCAACAAATCCCTGTAACCAACACCTTGTATTTTCATTGCTTTGGCTGGCCATACATTATTTTTTTATTTATTCAACCAGCGGTCTAAATGAAAAAATGACCCAATTCCCCCATCCACACATACGATGTGGATGGGGTAATCATTCCTGCTGCGCTTTTGTGTTCTAACATTGGGGAGCCTTCCCCCCATCAGAATACACTGACCGGTGTTTCCGCCTACAGCTGGCCGTACTGATCATTCGGGAAAAACATAAGACTGGTTGTACAGAAGTCGATCCCTGCTGAACCAACCACATTTCAATCTATGCATGGCCACCCTTTCAAATTATTGTTTTCTACTTCTTCCTAACACACACAGTACAAAACAGACAACGAGCATCAAATTAGCTCTGCTGTTTGAGAAATCAGATTAGAATACAGTCAACTGGCAGGCCAATTCAGTGCCATTTTTAGTAGCCTTTCTATGGTTCTTCATTTTACCTGTCAGCAGTAAAACTTTAGATAGTATGATGACATCTATACAAATCAATTTTTAAGTAATTGTATCTTTCCATTTGTCTTCCCAGCTTTTTTATTCTCTTTTACACTTTAGTCTGCCCATATCTGATTATATTTAGCCTCTAAATGCACTGAAGCCAGCTGAGACGATATGCATTACACCACAATGGAAACTCAGTAGGTGCAGGTCAGTTGATTCAGAAACCAGCATACGGGTTCAATAAATGCACTCAACAAAACTAGCCTTTGGCTGCAAAAAAAGGTTGAGTCATTGCAAAAGCCATCAATTTGTCATTTTGTATTTAACAAAGCAAGCCATCTAAAAAAAAAAAAAATGTAAAAAAAAGGCATTAAAAAAAATGAAGTCTTTATATAATATGTTGGGTAGATATTATTTGTGTTATTTTTTATGAATAAAAATGATCAATAAAATGTGTCAAACAAAACTGGACACCAATTAGTACTTATTTTAAACTTTAAAAACAAAACAAAAAATGATATGCCTACTAAAGGGCATCTGCAAATACATTTAGCTGGGCATTGTACCAAACAGAAATATTAGGTGAGCCCACCTAATCCGTGCTACTACACCAAGTTTGTGCTTTATACTAGATCAGAACACGTAATGCCAAAAAGAGCAGTTTTTATCACAATTATGGGGAGATAGTTTAAAAAGGTTAATACTTCTAATGATCCCTTTACTGCAACATGTAGGCCTGTGGCTGCATTTTCTACTGTTGCATTCAGCCAATCACTGTCCACTGTGCTGCCTCTGAAAGTTAGACACTAACAGATTCTCCACTTTTTTGGGACCTGTAAATGTAATCCATTCATGGAAAAAGCTAGGTTTTGGGCAGGGGCGGACTGATAACTCATGGGGCCCCTGGGCAATAGGAAATTATGGGGCCCCCAGGCAATCAGATTATGGGGCCACACAGTATACAATCACACAGTATACACATACATGTACACACAGTATACACAGACAGATGTAAAAAAAAAAACAGATTTATACATACTGTCCCTGGTTTTACTGAGGCTGGCAACCCTGATGGGGCCCCCTAGTGGCCCAGGGCCCTCGGGCAGTGCCTGAGTGGCTCAATGGTCAGTCCGCCCCTGGTTTTGGGTCAACAGTAAGGCAGAACAATTTGAGGAGATCTAAGATTATAGTGAACAGGCTGAATTCCCAACAGGAGGAAAAAGTTTTTTATATAGTACATATACAGTGCATGCATATCTGTGAGAGAGAGTTTATGCACACACACACACACACACACACACACACACACTCTCTCATGTAAAAAAGTTAATGCACTCCATTTTTTTCAACATATTTGAACAGGCAACCATTAGATATCCAGTTAAACAGCACCTTCAGATAAAGGTGGTATATTTAAATAAAACAAGATAAAAATATGGCTTTTCAATCATGTATTCAACAAAAATATCATTAGATGTAATAGTGTACGGTGGAAAAGTAAATACACCCTTGGTCTCGGAAGCCATTATTTCTTCCTCTAGTCTAGCAAAAATACCCTGGTTTGCTCCATGACAGACCACCAATCTCTGAGATCAACCACTTTCAGTCACAAAATGTTGGTGGGATTTTTCTTGTTTGCATTACCCTTTTCAAATCCCGCATAACATTTCAATGAGATTCAAATCAAGGCTTTGACAAAGCCAATCCATAATCCTCCATTTTGTTTTCATTATGAGCCATTCCTTGGTGGATTTGCTAGTGTTCTTTAAATTATTATCTTGAAAGATCCATTTCTGGTTCAACTTCAACTTTTGAATGAATGGCTTCACATTCTTATCAAGCACAGTTTGATAAGATGCAAAATTCATTGCTGATTCATAAGTACAAATTGACCAGGCGAAGCAGCAAAGCCACCACAAACCATAACATTTTCTCCATCAGGCTCCACAGGTGGCACAAGGTTTTCCTTTTAAAATGCAGTCTTTGGTTTGCACCAAACATCTACCTACTGTGGTCAAACAAACCTATCCACCATTCATCAGTCCAGATGGCCAAGTCTTTGCCTATATGTTAAATAGCAAACTGTATTCTCGCTAGAATGTTCTTTATGTACAATAAAGGCTTATGACAATGCAAGTTAAATTGATTGTCTAATTGTAGCACTTTGCATACAGATCACATGATGAAACTTTGTGGTTTTTCTTTCAGCACCGAACTGTATGCACTTGTGCTGAATTTGCTGGGCCAGCCAGTCCTGGGCAAATGAACAATCATTGAAAATCTTGTAGATTATTTTCCTTACAGTGCAAGGATCGATTTCCAATAATTTGATCTTTTCAGGTCCCTTGCCAGAATTATAGGAACCCACAAACTTCTGAGGACCTTAGATAGCCCTTTTGATCTTGGCATGATGACACCACACATCAGTAACGAACAGAAAAAAAGACCCTAGATATCAGAGGTTTAAAGTAGACAGATAAAACCTGCGTAGTGCGTACTCCCTTAGCCTTTAATGGAACGCGACTTGTCATGTGACTTTGAACGCTCAAGTCACATGACAAGTTGCGGCAGTGTGAACCAGGGCTAAAGACGGTGGTGATCTAATCACTGGAACCTTTTCTGGAATACCCGATTCTAATTTCATAAATTTGAAGTGGAAATGGTGGTAGTAGTTGTACATATTTCCACTTGAGAGTTCTGCATTTTCCTTAATTTAGATCACGAGAATGTACATGTCAATTTTATGTGTCATTTTTCAAATATATCACCTTTATCTGTAAGCACTGTTTGAATGAAGATCCAATGTTTGTTTGTTCAAATATGCTGAAAATATCTATCTATATACATACAAACATATACACGCACACACATACATACATACATACATACATACACACAGTATGTTTTATCTTCCTTGGATTAAAAAAAAATCTTTAAAATACAGTTAAGCTCAGCAATTATTGTGAGACAAACTTAGTAAACCGAGACTTCTAAATATCCTGTAAAATAGTCCATAAATCAAGAGGTTTTATTGCAGTTTTCGCCATTTCTTTACTTCTTCCTGGATATATCTGGCCAAAACATTATGATATGAATCTGTGCTATGGAGCTATAAACAACTTTGTGAATTGTGAATTGCTTTCTAAGAATTTCAGATCTGCAACTTTTAATCTCTTTAGGGCTTTTTTCTGTCTTCTGACATAAATAATTGGCAACTAAAAGTGAATGTTGCGGTGTCCAACTTTCTGTAAGTTGAGAGTTCCTTTTCTTAATATGCCACTTTTTTGCCATGCAACTCTTTTTGTTCTCATAATAAAATCCTTCTTTGTTTTTTTGTTTTAAAAGCGGTAACAGATATGGCCTTACTTCTATATCTACAGTAATCCATGTTCCAGTGAGAAAGATTTCTGTCCATGCTTTTATATGTTGGAAAAGTATGCCAGCAATAACCATTTGTTTTCTGGGGAATATTTGTCAAAGTCAAGTCATATTCAGCAACTTGAACATTTTTGGTAGCTTATTTGAGGTTGACCAATAGGTCTTGACAGAATAGTCTGCAGTGGTTAATTTCAGAATGGATATTTACACTGGCTCCATATTCATTGGTAGAACAAAATCACTAGCAATTTTTTTTAGTCCATCTATAATTGTGTGTGGCACTTGGTAATATTTTATTATATTTTGTTCTTTCATCATACATGCCCCAAGTCTTTTTTTTAATCTTGAAGGCATACTTTAAAAAGGCAAAAAAAAACAATTTTCATTGGTTTGTACAGGACAAATAAAAGCTCAAAACATGAGCTTTTCTTGTTTCTATGTCACAGAATATCTCATTTAAACTGTATAGTAAGTATACTGAAAGGTGCAGTCAGGGAGGCTTCATGGGGAATATATTGTCCATCCAATGCATTACTAAACTGGTTTGGTTCTTTGGCATACAATTCCTAATATCATCAACCTTTATAACTTTTTGCTGATATCTCCAAATCCATCTCTTCCTGAAACCAGAGCCAATGCATAAAAGTGTGAAAAAAGTAAAAGGAAAATGCCCACAGCATCAACTCAGATTTTTGCTTTTGTTTTTTAGTACCATACTGGAATGACAGAGAGAAACTTACTGGTTGATAAGGACAACACTTTAACCGCTTGCCGACCAGCTGCTGTAATTTTACTGCGGCGGGTCGGCACGATCCCACGAACCGTCATAGCTATACGTAGGCTCGCAGGATCTGGATAGCAGGTGCGCCCACTGCACAGCGGGGGTGCCGATGCTTGTGGCCGATGGACGCGATGACCGCCCGCCATGAGCGATCGTGAGCAGGAGAGACAGAACAGGGATGAGTGTGTCTAAAAACACACTCCCCTGTTCTGAGAGGAGTGACAGATCATGTGTTCCTATAAGCTAGGAACCATGATCCGTCAGTTCCTCTAGTCAGTCCCCTCTCCCTTCAGTTAGAATCACCTGCCAGGGAACACAGTTAACCCCTTGATCGCCCCTAGTGTTAACCTCTTTACTGCCAGTGACATTTGCACAGTAATCAATGCATTTTTATAGCACTGATCGCTGTATAAATGCCAATGGTCCTAAAAAATGTGTCCGCCATGTCGCAGTCATCATTTTAAAAAATAAATAAATAAATAAATAAATAAATAAATAATATAAAAAAAAAATAAAAAAAAAAAAATCGCAGATCTCCGCCATTACTAGTAAAAAAAGAAGAAGAAGAAATTATATAAATTTGTCCCGTTTTTTGTAGATGCTATAACTTTTGTGCAAATCAATCAATATACGCTTATTGCGATTTTTTTTACCAAAAATATGTGGAAGAATACATATAGGCCTGAACTGAGAAAAAAATTGTTTTTAAAAAATAAATGGGGATATTTATTATAGCAAAAAGTACAAAATATTCTGCTTTCTTCAAAATTGACGCTCTTTTTTGTTTATAGCGCAAAAAATAAAGACTGCAGAGGCGATCAAATATCACCAAAAGAAAGTTTTATTTGTGGGGAAAAAAAAAAGGACGTCAATTATGTTTGGGTGCAGTGTCTCACGACCGCGCAATTGTCAGTTAAAGCGACGCAGTGCCGATTCCTAAAAAATGGCCCGGTCATTCAGCAGCCAAATCTTCTGGGGCTGAAGTGGAGTTAAATTGAGTTAAATAAATGAGTAGAAGTAAAATACAGTACACATAGCATTGTGCAAGTTATACATGGGTGCAAGCTTGGTTACCCTGATAATCATTGCCAAATATTCTTGCTGATGTGTCATATGATCCATTTTTTTAAGTTTTTGGAACAATACTTTTACTAATTGCCTTTGCTCTGTAGAGATGTCCTCTGCAAAGAGTTTTAAAGGTCTTTTTAAAAAAAGTATAAAAACTGTGCAATAAACATTGTTCAAGGAAACTAATGTATTTCATAAAATAATCTCTATATTAAAATACAGAGTTTGTATATTTGAGTGAGCACATTTCCCATCAGAGGAAAAGCTATCAATCATTGCATGCTTCTATGTTGACTGCATAATGTATTCAAAGCTTTACAGAATGCTGTGTGCTTGAGTAACATTTATGAAAGACTGAGCTAACTGACAGCCAGGCACCCAGCTAAAGAGTGTCCGCTGTCCGATATTGTAGACACCTAGAAATTTACACATAAAAGACATCTAGGACCTCTTGATTGGTGCTGCTCAGAAGAAGAATAAATCAAGTATCAAATGCATTAAATAATGTTGCACATAAAGGAAAGTGGATTTTAAAAGATTAGAATCTTTAGCTAGATTTACATTAACAGTAACAAAAACAAAAATGTATTATGTATACTTTGCAATATTATTTAATAATATTTATATTTAATAATCTTAATATTTCATAAATCGCACTGTTGTCACCATCTCACCAAGCTGCTTGGCGATGGTTTTGCAGCCCATTCCAGCCTTGTGTAGGTCTACAATCTTGTCCCTGACATCTTTGGACAGCTCTTTGGTCTTGGCCATGGTGGAGAGATCGGAAACTGATTGCTTCTGTGGACAGGTGTCTTTTATACAGGTAACAAGCTGAGATTAGGAGCACTCTAAGAGCTTGTTACCTGTATTTAAAAAAAAAATTAAAAAAAATAAAAAAAAATTAAAAAAAGACACCTGGGAGCCAGAAATCTTGCTGATTGATAGGGGATCAAATACTTGTTTCACTCATTAAAATGCAAATCAATTTATAACTTTTTTTAAATGCATTTTTCTGGATATTTTTATTGGTATTCTGTCTCACTGCTAAAATAAACCTACCATTAAAATTATAGACTGATCATTTCTTTGTCAGTGGGCAAACGTACAAAATCAGCAGGGGATCAAATATTTTTTTCCCTCACTGTACATATATCCAAAGAAACACAGTTTGCAGTTTCAGCTCTACTATACAATCAAGTTATTCACTTAAATTTGAGCCTTGTTCATGTTCACACTTGGCAATTAGGAAACGCTGGCAGAATCACAGTAAAATCAGTCACAAGAGCGTTTGGGCGCCATTTATTCAGCATCCCAAACTTGGTGTGATTTTGCCATGATTGTTTATGAAAATCACTGCAAAATTAAAAAACGAGCCTGGCTCAGTGCCGGAATTTGGCTTCTCAGCCGCACTTTTGTAGTGGAGGAAGGTTCATTCAAAATGAATGGTGCCACTACAAAAATGCACTACAAAAATATGCAAAAAAAAAAAGTGAAAAAAACGCAACATGGCAGCATTGCTCAGGTGTAAAACATTAAAAATAAGTGTCTATACTGTTTAAAATCCAGTAATAAATGGTCTCGCCCTGCTCTGCACCTGCTCAGTTTCTCTCTATTTTTAGGCACTGCCAAATTGGTAGAGGCTGATCTGCTGACAGCATTAAAGTGGAATTAAACCCTCCTATTCTTTACAGCCAAGAAGGCTGCTTCTGTTTGATCTGCAACTGCCATGGTGCTGCACATGTGATCAGTCTATGACACCAGCCCTTTGATGGTTTGACAGTTTGATGGAGGACACAAGCAAATGTGACAGTTTATACAGAGTATTTTAACAAAATACATAGAATTGAATAACTTAAGCAATTTCATACAGATCTCTTACTTCAACATAAGCTCTCACAGAGCTTCAAGGCCCTAGATGTACAATGGGTAATTCATTTTTATTATTACCCGTGTTAACCTAATAATAACACATACTGCAATACAGTACTTTAAAGGAGTACTAATACACATCTAATAAAGAGTAATCTGAGCCAGTTTTTGTGTACATAATCCTTTCCTCACTAGAAGACACTCTTTCCAAAAGCCATTCCTTCTGTATTTTCCAGTGTGTGGGAGTAGCAATACATCACACAGTGACCATAACAGGAAGTTTAAAATGTAACAAATGTTTGATATATTATAAACTAAAGTTTAAACAAGTCTAAAGAGCTCACAGTTTCAGAACTGTTTTCTCAGGAGGTTAAACAATACTAAATCTGAAGGTTTGAACATATCTTCAGTAAAAAAAAGCAGTTTCAAAAACAGTATATAAACAGGTAAAGAATAGTAAAAAAAATAAAATAAAATAAAAAAGTTCAACATAGCATCATCCTTGATGCTTATCAAAACAAACAATTGCTGAGCACCCTCGCCCATTCGTTACGCTTAAATTGCCACTTAAGAACCTTAGCACAGGCTAAATCCAATAATTTGACAGTGGCGGACTGTTTTGAGGTTGCCCAGAGTTCTTGGGCATGATGCCGTGTCCAAGGGCTACACAATGTTTCCGCTATAAGAGTACTTGTGCCTTGTCCTCCACATGCTATAACAACCTTCAAATAGGATTGAGGCAGCCTCTTTGAAGACTGGACAGTGTCTGTCCTACCACTGAAGATACAGTATGTTCCAATATCGAAAGCTAGTTTAGCAGCAATGCTTTATATAGCAAATAGAAAGAAGAAAGCTGGAAGGTGGCCATTGGTTTTAATCTGCTTGAGTAAGGATGAGTAAACACTTTTCTAAAGAAAAAGTATCTCACCCTAGATTTCTCCCCAGCCTGGAAATCACAGTATTATCATCCAGTACCCCACCATGACTGAAAAGCAAAGTGGACACCTACTTGGAACCAAGGTATTTATGCTAACTGTGATGTTGAGAAATATTTATCACAATAACTTGTTAGCTCTCAGACAAACTAGTATTTAATTTGGCGTTAATGGACTGGGGAAATTATACAGCTCTTGCCTACATACTGAAGACAGAAGCTCCAGTGTTTTCAGACTGCAGCAATCCTGGCTATATGGAAATAATGTCAAACGGAGCTGAAGCAAATAACAGGCAGATCAATAAGATGTGACAGGTTCTCAGCTGAATGCTTGCCCTGCGTTGACCTGTCACTGCCCTCTGCACAAAGAAGATTTAATGAATGGTCAGAGGCACATCAGATAACTGGTGATTCATTCTGGATACCTGCATGTGTTGGGAATTTAAAGCAGATTCTCGGAAAGTGTGTTTCTATCCACCGAACAACTTTCAAATTGCACCATATCTGTAAATTAATGTTTACTATAAGATCTTACTAGTAGAGCAATCCACAAATTTATGAGCTGTAAATCCTATTACACTTTAACCCTAGAATGTCAATTGTTTCACTTGATGCTTTGCAAGAATGAAGAGTTGAAATCTACCTTTTTTATCTTTTATGGTGGCCACAAACTGGCAAATCTGTCTGAGAACAATGTAAAGTAGGATATCTGCCCATAATCATCTTTACTAAACTGCTTAGACCTGGCACAAACTTCCTCTAATTCTGCTGATTGTGCAACACTTTTCTCTGCTAAAAAAAAAAAAGGAATTACTAGTTCTCATTGTCACAATATCTCTATTTTTTACGGATGCACAGTTTTATTTATTTTATTACACAATATGTTATTATAACTAGGGTTGCACCAATACCATTTTTTTTTAATCGGCGTGTGTGTCCGTGTGTGTGTCCGTGTGTGTGTCCGTGTGTGTGTGTATAGAAAGGGAAACCTGTGGAGGTGCAAACAGGGGAGGAGGAGAAGTTCTGCGACCATGTGGTTATAGGGCAGAAATTATGTCAGTTTGGGGGTGGACCGCCTCCACAGCTCCTCCAGCCCTGTGAGCACCTCCAGTGACCCCGATTTGCTATCATCGGCAGACTGGGACACCTATGTAGATTATTTTGCATGTGGACAGATACGTACTGTGAGTTCTAACATTTTTTAAACTGACCACTAGATGGAGCTTTTCCCTTTCTATACACACACAGGAGCGGTGCGGGAAATCGCATTCGATTCGGACAGGAATCACACCACATTCCTGTTCAAATAGCATTCTATTCTTTGCAGTGCGATTTGCACCCATTCATTTTGCATTGACACAAATCACACTGCAAAGAATCGGTTTTGGTGTCGGGTGCATTTGGGGCGAGTACCGATACCTGTGCAAATGCTTGGCATTGGCACCAATACCAGTATTAGTATCGGCACTGATACCAGTATTGGTATTGGTGCATCCCTAATTATTACCCTTGCATGGCTATTCGAACAGTATGTATGACATTATAGATTGGTACATATTCCTAATTATTTCAAATTCAACTAGATTTTGCAAAGCAGAATTTTAGCTGTCCAGTGGATTGTAGGTTTCAGCAAGGGCATGCCTCAGATCCTGCACAACAAATGGGAAGTGGATACATGTGTAGAGACATCCAGAAGGCGAACATGGCGCCATCTAGTGCAGTTACATATATCAGGTCCACAAGCAATTTACAGTGCCTTGAAAAAGTATTCACACCCATTGAAATGTTCCACATTTTGTCATGTTACAACCAGAAACATAAATGTATTTTATTGGGATTTTATGTGATAGACCAACACAAAGTGACACAAAATTGTGAAGTAGAAGAAAAATGATAAATGGTTTTTAACATTTTTTACAAATAAATATCTGAAAAGTTTGAAGTGTATTTGTATTCAGCCCCCTTAAATCTGATACCCCTAATTAAAATCTAGTGGAACAAATTGCCCTCAGAAGTCACCTAATTAGTAAATGGAGTCCACCTGTGTGTAATTAAATCTCGGTATAAATACAGCTGTTCTGGCAAGCTCTCAGAGGTTTGTTAGAGAATCTTGAACCTTAGTAAACAAACAGCATCATGAAGTCCAAGGAACACACCAGACAGGTCAGGGATAAAGTTGGAGAAGTTTAAAGCAGGGTTGGGCTATAAAAAAATATCCCAAGCTTTAAACATCTCGCTTAGCACTGTTCAATCCATCACCTGAAAATGGAAAGAGTATGGCACAACTGCAAACCTACCAAGACATGGCCGTCCACCTAAACTGACAGGCCGGGAAGGAGAGCATTAATCAGAGAAGCAGTCAGGAGGCCCATGGAGGAGCTGCAGCTCAGATGGGAGAATCTGTCCACAGGACAACTATTAGTAGTGCACTCCACAAATCTGACCTTTATGGAAGAGTCGCAAGAAGAAAGCCATTGTTGAAAGAAATCCATAAGAAGTCCCGTTTGCAGTTGGCGAGAAGCCATGTGGGGAACACAGCAAACATGTGAAAGAAGGTGCTCTGGTCAGATGAGACCAAAATTGAACTTTTTGGCCTAAAAGCAAAATGCTATGCGTGGCGGAAAACTAACACTGCACGTCACCCTGAACACACCATGCCCACCGTGAAACAGGGTGGTGGCAGCATCATGTTGTAGGGATGCTTTTCTTCAACAGGGAAAGGGAAGCTGGTCAGAGTTGATGGGAAGATGGATGAAGCCAAATACAGGGCAATCTTAGACGAAAACCTGTTAGAGTCTGTAAAAGACTTGAGACTGGGGAGGAGGTTCACCTTCCAGCAGGACAACAACCCTAAACATACAGCCAGAGCTACAATGGAATGATTTAGATCAAAGTATATTCATGTGTTAGAATGGCCCAGTCAAAGTCCAGACCAAAATCTAATTGAGAATCTGTGGCAAGACTTGAAAATTGCTGTTCACAGACACTCTCCATCCATCTAAGAGCTTGAGCTATTTTGCAGAGAAGAATGGGCAAAAATGTCACTCTAGATGTGCAAAGCTGGTAGAGACATCCCCAAAAAGACTTGCGGCTGTAATTACAGTGAAAGGTGGTTCTAGAAAGTATTGACTAAGGGGGACTGAATACAAATGCACGCCACACTTTTCACATATTTGTATAACATTTTGAAAACCATTTATCATTTTCCTTCCATTTCACAATTATGTGCCACTTTGTGTTGTTCTATCACATAAAATCCCAATAAAATAAATTTAGGTTTTTAGTTGTAACATGACAAAATGTGGACATTTTCAAGGGGTATGAATACTTTTTAAAAGGCACTGTAAAACAAATAATATTCATATCCTTTCGGTTCAAAGGAAGAGAAGCTAATTTGCAATCCTCCATATTATGGCTTGAAAAAAAAAGTGCGTCCAGCTCTTTCACTACAGAACACTAAATAGCAGAACAGCTTGCAGAGTTCAAACTACTCCTGATTCAGATTTGCTCAGCTACAGTATATACTGAAGAGGAGAAGTGATGACATAGAAGTCATAATTATTTCCTCATCTGACTGCAAGAGACTCAACATCCCCATCAACAGTATTTTTATTTTTTGTGTGTGTGGAAGGGATTGTTATATTTATGACATTGCCCTTGGATTAGGTTATCTGGTTAAAATACTTAGAAGAAAAGTTATTAAACAGAAATGTAAAAATGTTACCCTGCTTTATAAAATGTATACGTTCAAACACAAATAAAACAGGGTTGTGATTTAAAAAAAAAAAAAGCAGAAGCTGTTCACTTAGCAAAGTGAATGTTCAGTCTGCAAAGTACATGGTCACTTTGCAAGGTGAATGTTAGTTATTACGGTACACTTGGATTTATTTTAATATTCCATTCATGTGTGAGTAAAATGAAAACAGGATTTTTGCTAGTTCGTGAATGCTTGATTGAAGTGAATACAGCTTTCGCTTATTTACTACGCTCAGTGAATAGTCTCTATTTTTGTAAATCAGACCAAATTTGTAGGAGTTATGCCATAGTCTTTTAAAAAGGGAAGTAAAAGAATTTTTTTTTTTTTTTTAGAATCATACTTGACATTGCGGTGACTGAAAGGTTTTATGTTCTAGATAGTATTTTGTTTACTATGACATTAATCTTTTTACTAGATAGGAAAATGATCTCAATGATGAATATATACCTTGACCAATGTGTATTGTGCACTACATTGGTGTTTGTTTTTTTTCCTTTTAAATCAAAAAAACTAAGAAACAAAAAAAAAAAAAAAAAAAAAGAATCATACTTACCTTGTTGGACGCAGCATCGGTCCCCTGGTGCCTCTGCACTGAGAAACGAGCCATCGAACACCCCCGAGCAGAGAGCCGCAGACTGTCAGTCACAGCTCGATGCTCTGCCCCCCCCCCCCTCGCTCACTGTAGGCGACCAGTTCAGGCTCTCAGCGCTCACTGAGAGACTAAGACGGGTGTCACTCCAGGCACCTGGCGGATCCCGACCTCTATTGTTGTGATGACGTGGTGCATAGACTGAAATCTGTGACGTCAGCAGAGAGTGGACTTCAGCCCGCTCTCTGCTAAAAACAGTTCACAGAAGTGAAAAACGAATTGCACTCCTGTGATCCATAGGAGAAGTACAGCCAAACGAGCCCCTTTAAGGCTGGGTTAACACTGCAGCATAGAGCGGCTCACAGCAGGGGTCCGTTGCGTCCCTGTTCACCGTTTCAGGTCCAATTTCAGTCAAAATTTTGATGTATTTTGCAAAGGTGTATTCATTATTTAAAAGGCTTGTTTGTATATAAAGACCATAATTCTATAGCTACATGGGGCAGCCACATTTTCGTGTTCATAAAGATTCTTAATCCTACTTGGGTATTGCTGATCCTCTTATCTCACTGCAAACCTACCACAGTTTTTCTTATGATCATTTCTGAAACAATAGACTTTGCAGTCTCTAAGAATATAATGAATCCAAAATGCCAATTGAGGCCAGGGATCTTGCATAGGCTTGATTCACAAAGATAACACACAAGGATGCTTAAATTACCAGTCATTCGGTGAAATAAAGATCCTTGTGTTAAGGCCTAAGTGAGACTAATGTGCCCATTGCCTAAGTCCAGGACCGGCATTTTTTTACATCATGAAAAGAAAAAATAAGGTTTAAAATAGATTTTAAAATCATCATACAGAAAGCAGTGTCATCTCTAATCACTGGAGACTTCCCATTAGTTACAGTGCATACAAAAAGTGCAGTCAGCTGTTTGTAGATAGATTAATCATGCAAATGTAGTACACACCACAGCACATTTGATGCAGATGTCAGACCATGCATCGTCTGATGTAAAAACAATAAATATGGAAAAAAAGAGCCAACAATAGCTTGTAGCTAACAGCCCTGTGTACAACTAGCTTACCAAACCCACAATAGCAAATTTCAGTATGAATCATAAGCAACCGGAATACTGTAACATTTGCAGGTTTACTAAGGCAGTGCAAACAGCAAAGCAGATGTGTCAAGTGCAGTAACCCTTAACAAAGTAACATATTTCATCTCAATTAAACTTGCTGCAGAAAACTAAAATCAGATTGGTTGCACTGATACAGGCACTGCTATTGATGCATTTGCACATCATTCTTGCTCTCTTATTGAATAAACCTGCTGCTGACATGTGTAACAGGACAAAGTGTAGTTGCCCATAACTGCCAGTTATAATTGTAAGTATTGTATAATAAAAAGTGGTTTTAAAGGCTCAAGGTTGTATATCTCCATGCATTTTATGCATGAAGGGAAAAAAAAAAAAAAAACAAACCTGTGTGTAGCGGCCCCCCAGCCACCCCTAATACTTACCTTAGCGCCTTCTCGATTCAGCGATTTGTACGAGAGCTGAGCTTCTCACAGGTCTCTCCTTTCTCATTGGCTAAGACAGCAGCAGGAGCCATTGGCTCCTGCTATTGTCAATTACAGCCAGTGAACTAATGAGGAGAGAGCGGGGGTCGGCGGAACGTCGTGGCTCCATGTGTCTTATGGACGCATAGCGCAGGGCTCAGGAGCGAGCATGCAATAGTGCCCACAGAGCAAGTGGCTTGCTATTGGGGGCACTGGCTGTAGAGGAGGAGGCCAGCAGGGGGACCCAAAAAGAAGAGGAATGGGGCTGCTCTGTGCAAAACCACTGCATAGAGCAGGTAAGCATAACATGTATGTTTGTTTTTTCAAATGAGCCTTTAATGTCACTTTAATTTTGGAATGAAATTTGCAGTATTTATTATTGGCATGGGGATTTTGGAGCCAGAATACAAATTTTCTTCATAAATAGCTTTTGCTTTATTTTATTTTTTTTCTGTAAAAGCATGGTACAATAACTACCAGTTTCAGGACTTCCCCATTGGTAATTAAGAGCACTCCTTCATCTTAAAAGAGAAGTAAAGGAACTCCCCCCCCCCCCCCCATCATATTTACCTAGGTGGGTGCAGCATGGGTGCGATGCTGCATCTGTCCCCTGGCACCTCTGCACTGAGAACCGAGCGATCGAACATCGCTGATCGCTGTTTCATGAGCAGAGAGCGGCAGACTGTCAGTCACAGCTCTCTGATCTTCTCCCTCCTCATTCATTGGCGCGCTGGGCTGTGGAGGGGGTGGAGTGTCTGAGGCTCTCAGGGGCTCTCTGAGAGGCTGAGCCAGGTGTCAGTCCAGGCACCTGGCAGATCCAGACTTCCATTGTAGGGATGACGTAGTGCCTGGACTGACATTGGTGACATCAGCTGAGAGCAGACTTCAGTCCGCTCTCTGCTGAAAATGGGTCACAGGAGTGCAAAACAAATTGCACTCCTGTGATCCATAGGACAAGTACAGCCAAACAAGCTTAGGCTATACTTTTTCTTTAAAGGACCAGAAGAGAAGTGTGAAGGACAAAGTCAATGTCTCTGATTGGACAAAGGAGGAGAGGTGGGGTGGTGACATCACATCCTACACCTTGTTCAAATCAGAGAACACTTTGCATTTACTGAGCAAATGCAAAGTGTTGTTTGAATGGCATCTAGGCCTAGTGAGTGACCTCTTGTGTTCCGGAGTGGCTGCCCTGTTGCTTAGTGAAGTAATCGGCAATCCTACTACAGTGATTTCCAGCTTCCACAGGTTTTAGCGAGATACTGAACTTTTTTTATGTCACACGATTTTAGTGCAACGGTTTATCACACATTTTCAGGAAACAATACACTAACATTCATTTTCGTGCACACAAATGTGATATAGTATCCAATTTTTGGGTAAAATATAAAGGATTTTAGGTTGCGCAAAATAAATACATACCCTACATGTCAAACCTTAAAATTGTACCTGCCTAAAAAAGTTGCGTTAAACTTCGGTACCCAGCCCTTACAGTTCATCAATTTAGCGTTAACTGAGAATAATGATCCCATAATGTTCTTACTCCAGTGTGCACAGAGATAAGTAACAAGTGTAGTACAATCAATGTTTTCATGTGAAAGCTCCCCCAACATGTGCATGTATGTGGGGCTCAAGAATTTTTGTGGGAGGTTTCTAAGTGCTTAAAGTGTTTGTAAAAGATCATCTTGTAAAACAACCCATTCCGATTATAATAGAAACATTTTTGTATAGATATAAAAAAAAATTATAAATACCTTTTTTCCCCCTTTGTAGAAGTGATCACATTCCCTCTGTTCTCAGCTGCATAAGAACTAAGGGGAGG
Source organism: Lithobates clamitans (assembly GCA_037952925.1). NCBI lineage: Eukaryota > Metazoa > Chordata > Amphibia > Anura > Ranidae > Lithobates > Lithobates clamitans. The sequence continues at coordinate 1,000,567 of JBBGZY010000932.1, read as the reverse complement.
AAAAGCAGCGGCACACTGAGCTTCCCAGTGAATGGCTGAGTGGGGGGGGGTAAGTCTGATCATTGGAAGAGAGTACACTTAGTTCCCAGTATAGCTACCCAACGGACCACAGTGTGCTCTCCTGCTTAGTGTGGTCAGTTTTTAATAGGAAAGCAGAGGGGCTGACTGGAACACTATGGATTTCATCTAAAAGGAAGCAATACAAAGAGAACCGGATACTTTCTCATACAAGTACATGGTACAGTAGATACATAGCAAGAATATTAAGTGTTTGGGTAACAAACGCTTTAAGTATACCTTTGGTTTTTTTACACTTTTTTTTTTCTTTTGCACTTTAGGTTATTGCTATCACATAGGGGACCAGTAGCCCACTATGTGATAGCATTATTACTGTGACAGGTTCTCTTTACTGAGAAATTAGGGGTTGATGAGACCCCTGATGTTTCCCCTGCATACTAATGAAGCTAACACAGATCGCACTCCTTGTCGGCAACAGTGGCCAGGAAAAGTAACAGTAAAAGCTAGAAGTGAAGAAATCCTCATCGCTTCTGGGTTCAAATGGTCGTTCACTGGTCTTTCGCCCCTCTACTCAGTGACATCTGCCATATGGGTCCAGGATATGCTATCAAATCTGCTGGCCCCAGATCTGCATTGAAGGTGTTGCCGGGTAGAGGGGGGGGGCGAATGTACCAGATGTCTTTGAAGGCAATCTGGCAGCTGTGCAGCCACTGGATCACCTCCATCTGAAAGCTTACACTCGGCTTGTCAATAAACCCCGTATGTCAGTCGGAGTAATATGGTTACTGAACAGCAGCTCCTCCTGCCCTAAGACTTTTTATTGGAGTAGGCTCACAGAATGCTTGCATCAATCATGTCACCTTCTTTTAAAATAGATCTAAAGGCTAAGTAGTGTTTTTTTAAACTTTATTTTTTAAGGTATGCTGTATAAAAAGGGACACAAACATGATGGCGTTTTCTCAAATTTGACTGCAAAAGTGGAAACACTTCAGAGGCCTTATCAAAGGTCACAGTAAATTTGATCAACCTGCACCAAACTCTAAAGCTAAGCCTATTCTTGCCCAAACTATGCCAACATCAATGTCATGCTGAGCCACTGGATTGGTTTGCTGTGAACCCAGCAGGGAACTGACAGCCTGTCCTAGTGTCAGAATTCCAAGCTTTCAGATCCAAATAAGTGCTTTCAAGCAATAAATTACACTCTAGAGTTCACTGAAACAGGAATTGTTTTCCTGTGTCATTTTAGAAATTGTAGTTTCTGTAAAACATTATTAATACATATAACTCAGCCACTGCCGATGTTCATCTATTGGGCGCAGAGGAGATCACACAAAGCTGCTAAAGAGACTTTCAAAAAACAAAATATTCTGCCAGCAGGAGTCCTCTAGGTTTTTAAATTAAAAAAGTATCTCCAGATGGTCTGAATGAAACCAGAAATGTGAGCTTTACATTACCTTTCTTCATCAAAAGTATGTGCAAAACAAAGTCTACTGTCAGTCAGTAAAATCTTTTTTCCATTTAGTGTGCATATTCATAATATATACTGTAGTATTTGTATTACAAGATAAATGTATAGTATAAACAAATAATATATCATTTTCTACCAAACAATGTCATTTATATGGGCTTGTTTCATAAACTTATATAAGAATATGTATGTTATTTCCAAATTACTGATGTCTCTTCCCTTAATGTGAAAGAGCCTAGTAAAATGGGGCCCTGGACTGCACTTAAAGACCAGCCTCGTTTTGAGATTTTGGAGTTTACAAGTTTAAAACAGTTTTTTTTTTGCTAGAAAACTACTTAGAACCCTCAAACATTATATATTGTTTTTTTTTTTTTTCTAACACCCTAGAGAATAAAATGGTCATTGCAATACTTTTTTTTTTTCACACCGTATTTGCGCAGCGGTCTTACAAGCACACTTTTGGAAAAAAAATTCACTTTTTTGAATAAAAAAATAAGACAACAGTAAAGTTAGCCCAATTTTTTTTTATATTGTGAAAGATAATGTTACGCCAAGTAAATTGATACCCAACATGTCACACTTCAAAATTGCTCCCGCTCGTGGAATTTCGTCAAACTTTTACCCTTAAAAATCTCCATAGGCGACGTTTCAAAAAATTCTACAGACTGCATGTTTTGAGTTACAGAGGAGATCTAGGGCAGAATTATTGCTCTCGCTCTAACGATTGTGGTGATAACTCACATGTGTGGTTTGACCACCATTTTCATATGCGGCGCTACTCACGTGTGCGTTTGCTTCTGCACGCAAGCTCGTTGCACAGGGAGCTTTAAAAAAAAAAAAAAATTCTTATTTTACTTGATCTCATTTATTTTTTCACTTTAAAAAAAAAAAAAAAAAAAATTTGGGTCACTTTTATTCCTATTACAAGGAATGTAAACATCCCTTGTAATAGAAAAAAGCATGACAGGTCCTCTTAAATATGAGATCTGGGGTCAAAAAGTCCACAGATCTCAGATTTGGACTAAAATGCATAAAAAAAAAAAAAAAAAAAAATTGTCATTTGAAAAAAATGGCTCTTTAAGACGTATGGGCATCTTAAAGGGCCATGATATGGAGACGGGTGGGGGCCATCTTCCCCTCACTCGTCCATGGACAGGTCCCAATCGCCTCCACCACCGCCGACGGCTCCGGTAAGCAGCGGAGGGTGCGGTAGAGCGGCGGGAGGGGGGTGGCCCCTCTCCCGCTGCTGATAACGGTGATCTCGTGGCGAATCCGCCGCAGAGACCACCATTATCGTAAACACGACCGGCTCCTGAAGAGATGGATATATATGCCACAATAATATATATATGGACCAAAGCGCCAAAAGGATTACTACCAATATAAATCACCTCATGTATGTATTAATATCATGGATAAAAATAAGAATTACCACATTATTTGGGTAGCTGCCGTGTGAAATTGGTGTAAACAATTGATAATATTGATACATACAGAAAGATAAATGTAAAATACTGAAAACAATCAATAAATAAAACAGCCCCCAGTGAAAAGTGCTGGTGCTTATGGAACAATGATGAAAAACTCATACAGTGCTGTGACTTGATAAGTAGTTCAGTGCTCCTTATTTATCCTACTGAGTGGGATACACTCATTCACAAGATTGGGTGAGTACATTGATGTGTACCTCCAACTTTTGTTGAGTAAGAGTCCAAGTTATCTCAAGGACAGCAAGGATGTCATTAACCATCTACAGCAGATTCCAGTTGGTGCCAATAGCCGACTGGTCACCATAGATGTAGAATCTTTGTATACCAACATCCAGCAAAAAATGCTATTAAAGCAATCAGGTGGGCTATGAATAAATTTACCAAATTAAAATACAAGCAAAAACAGTTTATTCTCAGGGGTCTCAAATTAGTCATGATGAATAATTTCTTCTGGTATGGAGGGCAACACTACAACCAGATTAAAGGGGTCTCTATGGGAGCCCAATGTACCCCGAGCGTTGCCTATATTTTCCTCAGTAAGTGGGAAGATGAAGCAATATATGGTGAACTTTGGCCAGGCCTAAAGGCCTATTACATCTATATAGATGATATACTGACTGTATGGGAGGGACCAATTACATATCTTAACAGGTTCATTGAACATATCAATCTGAACAAGTATGGAATTAAGTTTACGGTTAATGTGTATGAACAGGCTGTCTTCCTGGACTTGCATATTTTCAAGGAAGGCGACAAACTTTTTACCAAAACTCATTTTACGAACACTGACAGGAATGGGTACATCCCCATTCAAAGTTGTCACCACCCACAATGAAAGTCTGCGATCCCAAAGGGACAGTTCATCCGTATTCGCAGAAATTGTTCAATATTCAAGGACTATATAGACCAGACTGATGTGTTAATCCTATGGTTTTTGGATAAATGCTATGCCCGTGACCAATGAGTGTTAGAGAGTCAGCAGGTCGAATACATAGAGAGGCCCTCCTTGAAACCAAAATAAAACAAGAAACCACACGAGACATTACGTTTATAACAGGTTTCAATAAACAGTATAAAGGTCTTGAGAAAATTTTTAAGAAGTATTGGCCGATTTTACAAAAAGACCCCACCCTGAGGGAAATTTTACCAAATAGACCTACGTTTATTTATCGTAGGGCCCCCGGACTCAGAACCAAATTAGTTAAAAATATTCCTGATCCCCCTAATCAACCAAAAACCACCATACTTGATTTTAAAGTATTTTACAGATGTGGCAAGTGTCTACCTTGTAGGAACACTTTGACTGCACCTAGGAAACGCACACATTTTAAATCAAACCAGACCCACAAAGAATATCCCATAAAAAGTTTTATCACATGCAACACCAGGCATGTCACCTATGTGCTGGAATGCAAGTGTGGGTTTCAATATGTGGGACGCACTTCTCGGACTTTGCTAACACACGCAATGGTTTCCCAAAACACAGCGTATCGAACCATTTTCTTCTAGTTCATGGTTGTGACCCCTCTTTATCTTTTTATGATATTGATCATGTGAACAGGCATTGGAGGGGTTCAGACATGATAAAACATATTTCCCAAAATTAATCCAGATGGATTTTTGAGCTCCAGACTCTCACCCCTCAGGGGTTAAATTTTGAGCTGGACCTCAATTGCTTCATCACCAATTATTAGATCCCTCTTTCTGTTCCTTGGTTTTTCCCCATGCTTATGTTTTTATCAGTCTTCTTGGAGTTCTTCAGAAGAAAGTCATTTGCAATTTTTAATTTTTAAAGTTTTAATTTTATTGTATTTATCCCAGACCACCTAATTTTGAACAGTTAATACCAGTGGCCAGCAGGTGGCCACCTAGTGGGCTGTAGCACACGAGTGAACAATTCACATCCAGGATGGCTTTCGAGCTGTCTATTAGGTTAATGTGTATAGATTAGCAGTACAAGCCTACAGCCACATCACCCTGAAAGCGCCCGATCTCGGAGGCTAAGCAGAGTCGGGCCTGGTTTGTACCTGGATGGGAGACCGCCTGGGAATACCAGGTGCGAGCTCACCACTAGGAGTCGCTACATTGGTACAATAGCGGAGTTATAGATTGTCCACATTGGGTGTCTGTTTTATTAATGTTTTATCATTTGCAATTATTTTACTGCATTTTTTGGTGAAGTTCTAAATGTATTTTATCAATCATATGTTCTACACTGCCTAAATGCATTTGTAGTTAGATTGTGAGCAGTCCCAAGTTAATAGCATATTAGCAATTAATGCTATTGGCATTACGGGGCGGCAATTTGACCACTATGCGATGCGATGCGATTGGCTTGCCTCCAGCATTACAACATTATGTTGATCCAATAATGCATTTTTTCTTTATTATAGTGGTTTTACTCTCTGCAGTACATCTCTACATTCCCCTGATGAAGCCAATGTTTTGGCGAAACTAGTTGGGAACATAAGACTATGATCACCCCTCAACATCTTTGGCGACGGTCATTTATTTGAACTGTATTTCCGTTTCTGTTTTTGCTTTGTATATTTTTTGTACTCTTTCATGTAAACATTTTAGATGTTTTTGATATCAATAAAATAAATGATTTTATATAAAATATTCTAGTAATTTTGAATTTTGGTGGCACCGCAATAATCCCATCATCCCCTTTTCCCCCATTTTTTGAGACCATGTTGTAAAGCTATATTAATCCTGAATAATAATAATAATACTAATAATAATAATAATAATAATAATATCACAGCAGATGGCTAATACTGAGACATGGAGAAGTGATAGGGAGTGGGGTAAGGCTACTCCTGTGCATGCAGCCTTATAGCTGTAGCGTATGATCTAAGGCACTGCTGCCTCTGACTGCTAGTCTCAGAAGATGTGGTGAGGTCACCACTGTTCCACTCACTATTCTCCCTCCTGGAGGCTGTAACGTGTAGAATGAAAATCTGCCTCTACCAAGATGGCTACCTCTACACAGACACAGCGCAGAACAAGCCATGTAAGTCAGTAATGGGGAAAGATAAACTGAAGGAAAACAATGTGCAATACCGATGTCTAGTCTTTTGGCCTCTGCCTGTCTTATTTATTTTTAAATATTTGTTTGGAACAGCTTCCAGTGCTCAGTTCATTTTTAGCTTTCAAATTGTGGCGATTTCTCTTTAGAAAATTTAAAAAGATTATTTATAAAGTCAGTAACTGAGAATCCATATATTTGTTAAAAATAAATGAACACTGTCTAAGCAGGAACTGTACCATTTAAAATTTGTATGGAAAATGTTTTACTTAAGCTTGTGAAGATCCATAAGCACGTATAGAAGTTCTGAAGTAATATAAACAGTAGCATGTTTTTCCCTTTTATGCCGTTCAGGACACGCCAAAAGCATTATAAGGATGTCAGATGAAGTATTGGTATGTCACATACTTTACACTAAACAAATACCTATACATAGCATGTTCTGGAAGTAGCATAGAGTATTAGCAGCTCAAGTAAAAGTGATACACTGGATCTAAATATGTCCTGTTAAAAAAGGGGTTCCACCCAAAAAAAAAAAAAAAAAAAAAAAAATCTACATGAAAAATCCTAAAAATACAAAAAAAATTGGGATATTTTTTTTTTTAGTTACCTCTAAATGCCTGTTGCTAGGGGGTCCCTCGTAGTCTTCCTCTTCCAGTGCCTGGGCTGGTGACATCACTTCCCCCTCGGCACAGGAAGGGCTCAGCTCTGCTCCCTCCCTCCCGTCAATCATCTGGGACCCATTACAGGTCCCAGGTGACTGAGCGGCCATTCACGCGGCGCCGCTCGCGCAAGCGCAGTGGGTGCCAGGCTGTAAAGCCACAGCCCGGCGCCCACAGTTGCAATGCTGGCGCCGCTGAACGGAGGGGGAGACGAGCAGGGCTTCGATCCCCCGCATCACTGGACCCAGGGACAGGTAAGGGTCCAATTAAAAGTATGCAGCTGCAGTATTTGTAGCTGCTGACTTTAATTTTTTTTTTGACGGGAACTCCTCTTTAATACAATATTTCAAGAACTTTTGACAATTATGGTTCAATTTACCCAGGACATTATACGAAGTCTGTATGTGTTTCCCAAAGGTGAACTAGCTTCTTCCCATAATCCAATAAAATACCAGAAGGTTACCTGTCTTTAAGCCTAACAGGCCTTACTGCCTATACACCTGGGTTTGATTGTGGTGAGGATATTCATTTTAAATATTTTAGGACAAGCACTCTTGCGATTTTATGAGGCTTGGTGGGAAATGTGTCAAAAAAAAAATAAAAATTATATATATATTTATCTAATGTGGTTTTGTTGCTCAAGTAGATTTTACACTGTATACCAATTGGTTTTGTCTAATATAAAAAGTGCTTCAGAGGACAACAAGGGCACTTTTATTGGACATAATACAATACCACAATAACACAATAAGCAAGGTTTAGCCCAAAAGTCAGGAAATTTAGATACCAGTAACAAAGTGAAACTAGTGCAGCCGAGGAGCACGGCTGAGGGTTTTTTTTCTTTTTGATGGGGGGGCTAAAATGTGGTATTCAACTGGGATGGAAGGGGGCTATGTGTTGAATGAGGCCATTTCAAGAATCTCCTACAGCTGTACCCTCTAGTACAGGTATACCAGCCACTTGATACTGATAAAGTCAAAATAACAGTGGGGAAGCTTGACCAACAGATTCCTGAAAAAGTTATGCCTGGACACCATCCCAAGATGGCATTGATTTAGATGTATAAGAACTCCATGCTGATGGACTCTCTCTCCCATACCCCTTGTATGACATCACTGTTCAACTGGAATTTAGCAAGTATACTACAGACCATGGTTTGCATCACCTAATTTCATTATTTTAAGTATATCTGTACCCAAAATGTTTGTCTAATTTTGGATAGTGTGGGAAAGTTTTACTAGAAACAGAGTCTGCATTTGAGAAATTTTCACTTCCTGTCTGATAAAAAAATAAGGTTGTCCCCAGATCTAATAGAGAGGGGAAATCTCTCTAACAGAGTACTGTATAGCAGTAAATCTGACAGAGTTCTAACCTTTCCCTATTCTATCCAAAACCAAAAAAAAAAAGGTTTTAGGTATAGATACACTTGTAGGCTTCATTCACACCTGAGCGTATCGTTTTATTGGCGTTTTCGTGGGTGTTTTTTAAGCGTTTTACAGCTTCAGGCATTTTTGTTTAGCCAATAGAAAGCACAAGGAGAAGGAAAGGGAGAGGAAATTAGGGGAGGAGAGCTATTGTTTGAGCAGAAAACGAGTGACAAAACGCTTAAGTCAGGCATTTCTATTGAAGTCTATGGGGCCAAAGACGCTTGTAATCTGCCAAAAAGATACTTGTGTACTTTTTGAACGACAGGTGTTTGGCTTCAGGTGAAAAAAATGCTCATATGTAAGGGGCCATCGAAATTAATGGGATTTGGCTTATTGAACATTTTATAGCTACAAGGTTCAAGCAGAAAATTGCAGGTGTGAACGGGGCCTAACTAACTATAACATACCAGCTAAACTACTAACACGTACACAGAAAAAAGTTATATTACCTATAACACAACATCCATACACAAAAGATCATTTTCACGCCTAGAAAATCTGCCTTTATTAATATTCAAGCTAAAATCCAGCCATAAGCTTTGAGAAATTGACATGGTTGCATCATATTCCCCATGTATGCGATGATCTTAAAAAGTTCACATTCATGGGTCCACAGTCCTACATAATAAGCTCATTCAGTTCTGTAGCCAACATCAAGCACATATGACTTCTAAACACTTCTAGCATAGGAAGATTTTCCACTCGCAGTGCCTTCTGCCCAGTTTATGGGATTCTCAAATGCACAATTTTAGTCACAGGTCATATCCTTTTATTTGACCCAATGTGACTTGCCATCCCACAGTCACCTATGGTAACCTTAAAATAGCCCTGTCACCACAGCATAAAAACTTTTACTTAAAGCACACCCAGAGGACAGTTTGTTAAACCCCCACTGATTTTCTTCTGTCAGTAGGTCGTATTAGACCAGTCAGATGGGTCTAATGCCTGTTACCACTGCTGTGCACTAGAGCTGCACGATTCTGGAAAAAATGAGAATCAATTTTTTTTTCCTTAGAATAAAGATCACGATTCTCACGGCGTAACATCTTTCACATTATACAAACAAATTGGGCTAACTTTACTGTTTCGTTTTTTTTTTTAAAATTCATTGAAGTGTATTTTTTCCCAAAAAAATTGCATTTGAAAGACCACTGCGTAAATACCGTGTGACAGAAAATATTGCAACAACCACCATTTTATTCTCTAGGGACTCTGCTAAAAAATATATTTAATGTTTGGGGGTTCCAAGTAATTTTCTAGCAACAAATGATTTTAACTTGAAACCAACAAGTGTCAGAAAAAAATTTAGTCTTTAAAGAGTAACTGCAGTCTGCTCACATAATTTGTAATAATAACATCTTTGCCATTTTGAAGCTTCCCTCCGACCACTTTGCATATAATTTTATATATACTGTGATTCTGTACTTGCCAAATATGCTGAAGAAATCTCCCTCCACCAAGTCTGGCTGCAGCCATTTTAACTGTTGGCAGCTGAAGCTGCTGCCTTTTCACTTCCTGGATTTACAGACACACAGAGGCACACCTCCAGCTCTGTAGCTCTCATTGCCCCTCTTATGACTCACTCCCCCTCCCCTCCTGGCAAACTCTCACGAGAGAGAGCTGTGCATGATGTCATAAGCCCAGGCTTTTTCCCAGACAATAAACAGGAAGTGGGCTGTATAAGGCATTTACTGGCAGACAAAAAAATGTTTTACTATCCAAAGTCAAAACAACAAGGGCAGAAGATTTAATAGATGAAAAAATGACCGACGTTTCGCTTTAAGTGGTTAAACTTCCCTCATTTACAGACCGAAGTTCATTCCTTTGATCTAAAGAACAAAATGTTACAATGTTTATAGTTGGCTCAGGCTGAGGAATGTTGTGAAACTTGGCAGACTGCCCGTTTAGTTTTTTTGACAGCTGTCGGCTTGAGCAGAAAACTGCATAGAATCTGGAAAATGCTTTGTTAAGATCGCGGGGGGGGGGGGGGGAGGAAATCAAAAGAATCTCGATTCTTAATGATCATTTGTGCAGCTCTACTGTGCACTGAAGTTCTTCCCATCAGCTTTTATGTCCTGTAGTGACATATGAGGAGATTAACGGAACCACTGCATGCTTTAGGGAAGAATGTATTGTACAAACCCAGAAGTGTACAATAGCGGTTTACCAAATGGCCCTCCGAAAAGGTAAGTATAGAGCATATGGTCACAAGGGTCATACACAACGCATTCTTCCAAGGAAATATTTATTCTTGTCAGAAAATCGAAATACACAGGTGAATATATATATATATATATATATATATATATATATATATATATATATATATATATATATATATATATATATATATATATATATATATATATATATATATATATATATATATATATACAGTAACGGTTTTATTTGTCAGATTTTTATTTGTCAGACTAGTAAAACTTATTTTGACAGAAACATTTGCGTGTTTTATAATAATTAGTGGTGTCAAACCAACATTAGTTTGACTGTAGCAACGAGAAAATTCAAAGGAGCAGAATGAAAAACTTAACAGTGTGTGTTTTTTGTTTGAAAAGTTAGTCATTCCAAAAATCAAAAAAGTAAACAGCAAGCTACATTTTAAAAACGACAATTGTCAAGTCGTTAACTGTTCTGAAATTTTTCATATGAATCTTCATACGATTTTTCATACAAATTTTCGTTCAAAGATTCACTAGTGTATACCCTGTATTGTGTATAGATGCATTGCTCCAGGTAGGTACCCAACACCCAGCAGACAGACCCAAAACTGGGTGCAAGCCCACTCGCAACCGAGAGGCACTGTGAAGCAAATAGGATGGCCGCACATCGAGATCAGAAATCCAAGTAGAAAACTTTATTGCAGTAAAGTCCACCGAACACTGTCACAGGAGCCGGGAACACATGTTAACTATGATTAAGCACTGATTACAGTGTGAAACGCGTCAGCGTCCCTGCATTTTTCGGCTGTGGCATGTATCTTTGATGATCTTTATTCAATAAAGGCAAAACATTATTTTGAGTGCGGCTGTCCAGGATTTTTCCTTACTACCTCATTGTACAAGCATTGCCGGCACCTGTTGCTTCCAGCATGGAGGAGATGTTCGCTCCTAATCGGCTTTCCTAGAGCGGTGATATCTTTCTTTCCCAACACATGTTAACGCGTTTCACGGTAAACTGCACTTAATCATAACATACAACAGCTGAGAGCATGGTTATTTAAATACACTCCATATGACACTCATACACCTGCGCTAAATCAGCAGTGCTAGTAGCTCCCACAGGTGAGATACCAACAAACAATTAACAAAACCACAAAACAAAAAAAAATTAAATAAAAAAAAAAAGAAACAAAGAAAAATCACATTTATAAAATCACAATCAAGAGACAGGCAAAAAGATACCAATAATAAACATATAGAATAATGTTAAAATCAGTAGACTCAAACAGGAGGGTAAACAAAAAAGAAAAATATTTATAGCGAGGTAAAAATGGGAAAATCCCAAGCAGGAGAGAGGTTATGTCACTTATAAAAATGAGTGACATCCCACGCAAAGTTGAGACTGTGAAGCATGTGAGTTTGTAAATAGAAAATTCAGTACACCTCTCTCCTGCACAGAAGCCAAAATACATCCCCACCCCTCTAGGGCACTCGTACCTTCTCTAATTTCTGTATTGATACAGTTGACATGTCCCCGCATGGCATAAATTAAAGTGCCGTGCTGCATTTGTAGAATGATTTTTTGCAATACAGTTCAGGTGACCATGCAACCAATTCCTAAGGCGTCCAATCGCTCTCCCTACAAATTAAAGATGACAAATGACAGGATCAAAAAGGTATTAGTTCTTGGAAGAGGGCCTCTACCTTGATTATGATTAAGCGCAGTTTAACGTGAAATGCTTTAGCATTTGTTCCCAGCTCCTGTGACAGTGTTAGGTGGATTTCACTGCAATAACATTTTCTACGTGGATTTCCAATCCCGGTGTGCAGCCATTCCACTTCCGCTTCAAAGAATACCCAGTATTAGTCTTGAAATCCTTGCACCCCAGACAGATAGCATATCTATTTCTGTGAGCTCCCGGCAGACTATAGGGCAGTTCAAAAAAGAACTTGTCTCAGACTGTCATTGGATAAAGAAGAAGCAATAGAACATTAATAAAATCATACTTGCCTCTCCCTTCTTATAAGCATGTTCACAGTGTTGGAACAGCATTCATTTAAAAAAACAAAAACAAAACAGGCGATACGGCACTGCGTTGATTTAACTGACAATTGCGTGGTCGGGCGACATTGCACCCAAACAAAATCGATGTCCTTTTTTTCCCCCACAAATAGAGCTTTCTTTTGGTGGTATTTGATCACCTCTGCGGTTTTTATTTTTTGCGCTATAAACAAAGGAGCGACAATTTTGAAAAAAAACAAAAAACACTATTTTTTACTATAATAAATATCCCAATTTAAAAAATAAATAAAATTTCTTCATCAGTTTAGGCCAATATATATTCTTCTATATATATTTTTGGCAAAGAAAACTGCAATAAGCGTATATTGATTGGTTTGCACAAAAGTTATAACGTTTACAAAATAGGGGGTAGATTTATGGCATTTTTATTTTTATTTTTTTGCGAGTAATGGCGGCGATCAGCGATTTTTATCGGGACTGTGACATTGCGGCGGATAGATCGGACACTTGACACTTTTTTGGGACCGTTGACATTTATACAGCGATCAGAGCTATAAATGGCTACCAATTACTGTATAAATATCACCGGCAGGGAGGGGGTTAACACTAGGGGGCGATCAAGGGGTTAAGTATGTTTCCTAGATGTGTTTCTAACTGTGAAGGGATGTAAGTGACTGGAGAAGAAGAGAGATCGTTGTTCCTACTTAGTAGGAACAGACGATCTGTTTCTCCTCCCCTGCCAGTCACATCCCCATACAGTTTACACACACAAATCCTCGTTCTGGTTCTCGCGCCCACGATCACGGGTGGCCAGCGGTCGATCGTGCCCGCCAGCCACACGCATCAGGTCCCCCGCCAGGCAGTGGGCACGTGCTCCTGCTATGGCTCTTAAAAAGGAGCCGCCGTACATATACAGCGATTCGCACAGGAGAGCCATCCTGCCGCTGTATATGTACAGGAGCCGGTCCGGAAGCAGTTAATGCATTCTATGGATTAAGGTAAAAAATCTTCTGCGTGTAGCCTCCCCCTCCCATTTATACTTACCTGAGCCTGATCTCGATCTAGCGATGTGCACAAGAGCAGCAGATATCTCAGCTCCTGCTGCTGTCAATCACAGCCAGCGAGGAGAGAGTGGGGACAGAGCCAAGCTACGCTCTGTTTGTCAATGGACGCACAGAGCCAGCTTGGGAGCGAGCATGCAGGAGTGTGCCCATAGCAAGCAGCTTGCTACAGGGGCACTCTGCAGGGGGGAGGAGCCCAGAGCACCAGCGGGGGACCTGAGAAGAGAAGGATTGGGGCTGCTCTGTGCAAAACTAATATACAAAGCAGGCAAGTATGTATGTTTGTTAATTTAATAACTAAAGTGACTAGCCTCAGGTGATAATTTGGACAACGTACGTTGTCCAAATTGTTTAAATTATTAGGGATGTGGCACTTTCAATACCATTTGGTCTAATGGAGGCAATGATTTATTTACCCTTAGGTGAAACACAGGTGAAACAAATCCACCTACATCAGTTGTGCCCGTTTATCTGCAGTCTTTATCCTCTACAGCTGTTCAAAGTGCACAGTTTACACAGCTTTTCTGAGCTTCAAGTGGGGGAAGGGGGGGGTGATGTCACACACTGCACAGTTGAGTTGAGTGTAATTTGAAACCTGAGTGGAGTGAATTGACACACTCCCCTCAACACAGTCTTAGAAGGAAACATGCACAGCTGAGGCTGCCAATCACCTGCTATGTGCTGGAGCGACACTAAAAAAATACTATAAAATAACAAAAAAATATCTTCCGCTTCCACTGCCTCTGCATTCTAAGACCAGTCCCCACAGCCTCCTTTCCCCTATGCTCTGGTGGTCAGATGCAGGGCCTATAGTCCATTGCTGGAGCATAGGAGGGGCCCATTTCCCGGCAGAAGGAGAATCTGGTAAGTAAAATTGCTTTTTCTGCTCCCTAGTTTTAAACCAGCTTTAAACCCTTGCAGTACAGGGCAGCCCAACTGCAAGGAAGGATTCATGCTTTGACTTTTAGCAAGTAAAAAAGGTAAGCAGCAATTTTTTAAAGGAGAAGTAGGGCCAAAGTTCCTTTGGCCTCACTTCTCCTGTGGGTCACAGGAGTGCACCACGATCAGATCCACCCAGATGCCTGAATTGGCAGCTGACTCAGCCTCTCTGCAAGCTGATGGGAGACTGAGCAAGCCACTCCTGCCCCTTCCACAGCCCTGTCTGGAGGGTCAGAGAAGAGAGTCAGTGACTGACAGTGACCAGCTCCTTGAAGACCGAGAACCAAGGGATCAGTGGTGTTTGATCGCACAGTTCTCGGTCTTAGAGGTGGCGAGAAACAGATGCAGCATTGGACCAATGTTGCATTCCTCTAGGAGAGCGTAAAATGTTTGGTTTTTTTTCAGAACTTCTTTTAAATAGGCCTTTAAAGTGGTTGTCAGAATGCTTTTTTAGTCAGAAATAATTATGTTAATGCAGTCTATGCATTAACATAAAAAAACCTTCTGTGTGCAGCAGCCCCCCTCAGCCTCCCTAACACTAACCTGAGCCCCATCTCTCTCCAGCGATGTCCACGAGTTCCTCAGCCATCTGGGACTCTCCTCCTGATTGGCTCCTGCTGCTGTCAAACTCAGTTAGCCAATCAGGAGAGAGAGGGGACAAAGGGAGCTTTGACTCGGGTGCCCCCATAGCAAGCTGCTATGGGGGCATTCGACAGGAGGGAGGGGCCAGGAGAGCTGAAGGGGGACCTGAGAAGAGGAGGATCTGGGCTGCTCTGTGCAAAGCCACTGCACAGAGCAGGTAAGTATAATATGTTTGTTATTTTTCTCCAAAAATAATGACACTTTACAATCACTTTAGGTTATGCTATGTAAATAGAAATGTTTAATATAAAGTAGGTGTCATCCTAATTTGGCTGCAAAAGTGAAAAACACGTTAAAGTGATATTAAAAGGGAATGAATAAAAAAAAAAAACATCCATCTTATACTTACCTGCTCTGTGCAGTGGTTTTGCACAGAGAAGCCCCGATCCTCCTCTTTTCAGGTCCCCTGCTGGCACTCTTGGCCCTTCTCTCCTGCCGAGTGCCCCCAGAGCAAACCGCTTGTTATAGGGGCCCCAAAGAAGGCTTGCTTTCAAGCCGCTGCTCTGTGTGTCCATTCACACACAGAACCATAGCTTGGCACTGCCCAGTCTCTCTCCTCATTGGCTCCCACTGCTGTCTCAGCCAATGAGGGAGAGTACCCGGAGAACCAAGGCTCTCGTGCACACTGCTGGATCATGACGGACCTCAGGTAAGTATTAGGGGGGCTACTGCAAACAAAGTTTTTTACCTTCATGCAAAAAACCTTGAGCCTTTACAACCACTTTAAGCCATTCTGATACAGTATATCCCTGTCTATCTGTGTAGAGTTATGTGCATTGTCTAGTTGAGACAACACTAGAATATATCTGTTTAGGAATACACTGAACTGTCTGAACGCTGTGTGGAAAATTGTTTACATGCTGAATGACCCTTAGCTAACAAACTGCAGGAAACATTGCTAAAGACCTTGTAATTTATAATGCTTGTTGGGAATTTAAAAAAAAAAAAAACACTTGACTGTGTGTATACAGGATAATGTGAGTTTACATAACCTAAGCAGTCATCCTTATATGTTCTAACAGCACAGGTTTGTAACAGTTGCAGCTCACCAGTAATAGGAGCTCTTCTGATTTGCAATGCTTAGGCTTTAAAGTTCTATAACGGTAGGACATAAAGGTCAATTAAGCCTGATGTCTTCAAAAAAAAGGTTTATTTCTTATGGCTGACTTCCACTTGGCACACCCCGGTCCTGTTAAACATGACTTTGTAAAATAACCTCAACATTGTACTGTGTGCATTTCATTCCAATATAGTGAACTTCGGAAAGAAATACGAACAAACTTTAAAAACGCCTAAAGGGAAGAATGTAATATTACACTGCACAGCTGAAAAAAAAAAAAAAGAAAAAAAAAAAAAAAAGGGGGGCAAGAGGAAGCTCCTGAATGAGCGCGGCATACCCCTCAGCTCTGTCTATTTCCTGACTGGAGGAGACTTTCTTGCTAATCCCTGTCAGATGAAGTTTCCGAAGTACCGGATGCAGCGGAATAGTCTAATGCTGGCACATCTAGGTCACTTCAAAGGCTCTTGCAGTTGGTGCACTAGTATTTTATTTGACCTTTAGTAAATAGAATTATAGTACATTGGCTACACCATCTTGCTAAAGTTGATTAGCTCTTATATTGTACTTACGATAAGTAACTGCAAAGAGCTTGCTGGCTACAAAGCAAATCGGCATGGAATTCATGTTAAATATATAAAAATGATTTTCCAAATGAAAAAGGATTTGTTAGATTTCACTGCAAATTTACTGCTATGTGTAACAAGAAAAAGTTTTAACACTTAAGTTTCAGTAGTTCTTATATTATTTTACAGGATTTATATAGCGCCAACAGTTTACGCAGCACTTTACAATATAAAAGTTATTTATTTAATGGTACAATAGTTATATATTATATTATAGTAGTTCATTCATTTCTGGATTGGAAGTTCACAGAAATTGTTTTCTGGATAGGAAGGTCATAGAATATATGGAGTTTACCCGGTTTTTTTTTACATACTCTTCAAGGACAGCATTGTATTAAATTAGCTTACAAATATAAAGTTGTTTAACATGTCCTTGGCCTCTATACCATCTTACTACAGAGGATAGCATGACTCCAACAGATTCAGAAACTGTCAATCTTGGGGTCAAAAACTGTAAAAATTACAATCCAAGTACAAATGCATTAGCAAAGGCAGACTGGATATATTAGTAGATGAGCATTGCAAGCTAGGAATGTATAACTACCACAAGCATCTGGGGTACAGGAGGATAACCCACTATGCTGTGGTAGAGAACCTAGCAGCATGTGCATATATTACTCTGATTGCTAGATCTGGATGTAATCAGCACCGTATTCATACACAGAACATGCATGGAGAATCAGAGTACGCTTCAGTGATGTCACTCCTGCCCTGTACAAAAGTGCGCTACATATTTATAAAAAAATGCATGAGTTTTTTTATATCCATTTTGGATGCCCTCTTTCAGATGTGGTTATTATTCTTACTATACTATATGCAGATTACGCCATTTAAGAAATAACCATTTAACAAATAGTATTCACCGTTCCTAAAGCGCCCCTTCCCATTGAAAACAAGTGGGCAGTGCTGCAAACGGCACTTTGCCGGCGGTTTTAACCCTTTTTTGGCCGCTAGCGGGGGTTAAAACCACCCCGCTAGCGGCCGAATAGCGCCGCTAAAACGACGGTAAAGCGGCGCTAAATATAGCGCCGCATTACCGCCAGCGCCCACCCCAGTGTGAAAATGGCCTTAATGTAACAGATTTTTTTTTTTATAAAAAGGGCATACGGTATCAATGTTGCTATTAGAAGAGTAATTTTCACTTACAAAATGTATTTTCATAAAAGGATACATAGGTCATAAATACAGCACCAAGCTACCTAGGCAAAAATACAGTGGTAAAAATATATTATATAGATTTAATTTATAATATGCATTTTTATTTTTCTTTAATATAATTTAAAGCGGAGTTCCACCCACTTTTTCATCTGCACACCATTCGCTTCAGAACTGGCCAAAAAAAAAAAAAAACAGCATTGGGCATTTTTTTCTTCTTCACCTTATTTCTAGAGCTTTCATTATTTCTTTGTTTCCTCACTCCATGGCGATGTACGTCATTTGCTGCAGTGCACTGGCTCCTCGGAGAGGTGTGTCATGAATCCCAGTCATCCGTGGGCATCGCCGCCTATTGACTGATTAGCCATCACAACGGGGTGGGCACTTCCTTCGAAGCCGCCCACTGTGATGGCAACCAGAGACATTTCCTGCGCTGCACCCTGTGTTAAATGCTCATGCGCGAGATCAGGAGGGGCGTGCTGGGTAGCCAGCAGCACTTTAGGCCAGAAAAGAGTCACATACCCACAAGCAAAATGGAAGCGCTCAACAAAGCAAAGGTTAGTTTAAAAAAAAAAAAAAAAAAAAACAGGAAATACAGCGGCGGTTTTACTGACAATATAATTTACAAAATGACATTAACAGCAGAACAGTTGCCCTTGAAAAAAAAAAGTGGGTGGAACTCCACTTTAATATTTTATTATCCTGGATTCTGAACTCTCCTTTCGGCCCCACATCCAAGCCCTTTCCAAAGCTTGCTGCCTCAACCTCCAAACTACGTCCCTTCCTAACCAATGAAACCCCACAGCTCCTGATTCACTCCCTGGTTATCCCTCGCCTCCACTACTGCAACTCCCTCCTCATTGGCTTACATCAAATAGGCTAATCCCCCCTTCAGTCCATCATGAATACTGCTGCCAGACTCATCCACCTTACAAAGCAGCATCTGCTACCCCTCTCTGCCAATCCCTCCACTGGCTGCCACTCACCCAACAAATGAAATTCAAAATACTAACAACCTACAAAGCCATCCACAACTCTGCCCCCAGTTACATCACTAGCCTAGTCTCAAAATACCAACCTAATTGTCCTCTTCGTTCATTCCAAGACCTCCTGCTCTCTAGCTCCCTCATCACCTCCTCCCATATTCGGATCTAGGACTTCTCCCATCCTCTGGAATACCCTACCCCAATCTGTCAGACTATCTCCAAATCGCTCTACTTTTAGGCGATCCCTGAAAACGTTTCTCTTCGGAGAAGCCTACCCTGCCCCCACCTAACAACTGTTCTTTTATTTTCTTCATCTGATCATCCCCCACAGTTATTACCCTTTCATATCACTTGACCCTCCCTCCTAGATTGGAAGCTTTAACGAGCAGGGCCCTCCGATTCTTCCTGTATGGATTTGTATTGTCTGCCCTACTGTTGTAAAGCTCTGTGCAAGCTGTGGGCACTAAAAAAAAAAACCATAATAATAATAATAATAATAATAATAATAATAATAATAAATATTGTCACCAAAGTAAAGCTGAAATAATAAAATATTTTAGGAGACCGAGGACAAGGTTTTTCTAAAGCTGCTTGGCAACACCTTCCACGATATCACTTGAGACATACGAGACAGGGCGCAACCCCAGCTGTGTGGACCGTGTTTCACATGAGCTGGCATTTCAGTGTCGAAAACGGAAAGCCCTGCGCCATTCAGAACGAAAGCAGCCATGGAATTTTTTTCTGGTTTGACTTTAGACTGCGGTTGTATGACTTCTTGTAAACAAAGTGACTTCCTGTCCCTATATTCTCATTGCTAAATCAGATTTAATCATGACATGGCTCCATGACCCTTCATTGCACCCGTGTGCTCTCATCCTGTAACAGTGTCTAGAAGTGATAAGTCTTCTACAGTAATGAGACAGCATACAACCCCCTCCTCCCCCAAATAAATGTAATTCTAACCAGACACACTTCCTCTTTAGCGCTGGCTGGTGTAACACTCATTTTTTACAACAGCTCTTGAAAACCGCCTTGTTACTTGGATGCTAATTTAATGTTTCTCACCATTAACTGCATGCAATGTGTAACACAATTCCTCGGTTTACTAATATATTTCTGTTTTATTGTACTGCAGGCCTGATTCTTACATTTCATCATCTACCTTCAAAAGTAGCCAGCTTAATGCTATATGAAAACAGAGACTGTGAATTTATAATAAAGTGCTTTCAGTGAAGTAATACAGGGGCAGGCACAACGAGCTGAAGGTGTTAGAGTTTTACAATTATATACCGACTGTCTGTAGGGAAAGGATTGACGCCACATGCAAAAAAGAATAGACAGTTTGATATTTTACATTCTCACCTTAAGATTAGGGTCAACTTACAACGTGTTAACACATATTGTGAAAACATACATACTGTATATCATAATCAGTAAACCAAGAAACTGCTTCTACTTTTTTTTTTTTTTTTATTTCTGTGAACTTTTATCAAGAGATTTGAAAATACAAACAAAAACAAACAAAAAAAAACAAACAAAAAAAACAAAAACAAAAAAAACAAACAAAAACCAGCACAGGCACTGTTTGAGCCACAGATGGTATTATGAACATCAGGTAAATTACATATTTTGGTGTCCGTTTATGAAACTGTAAACAGCGGTGATCCCGAGGATCGCCGCTGATCTCAGCTCATTAACGGTTTATGAAACAGATGATCGGGGGAGAACATGTTCACCCCCGATCATCTCCACACAGAGAAGCTGTAACTGGCTGACACAGAAATGGCCAGTTTATGAAGGTGCGATCTCAGCACTTCTCTGGCGATCTGTGTCTGAATTCACACTCCCCAATTCACCAGCTTAGAGGTGGGGAATTGGGGAGAGAAGAGAGAATCCGGGGGGGGGGGGGGACCTCTGCATGCAATCCCCTCCTTAAAAGCGCCACCATCTTCCACATGTCCAACTTTTGCTGCGGTGTTAAGCTGAAGCACCCAGCCGGCTCCAGAACCTTCCCTCACACTGTAGTTCCCCCGTCTTTCTCACTTGCAGGGAGATCATCCAGTGGGGATGTTGGCATCTGCACTGCACCCTGAACACCTGCATCTCCCTTCTCCCCATCCTGCACTCAGTGGGAGCTGCTCGGGAGATCAGATCTGTGGGAGCCTTTGGGAGACAACCTGTCTCTTGTAAACACAGAAGCCAGACTTCTGTGTTTACAAGTGATAGTGGTGAGCAGAGAACCTGAGCCAGAGGTGGTGGAACTGAGTTCCACCAAGTTCCAGCTGAAAAAAAAAGCCATATATATTTCTTTCACTCGTGGTTAGTGTTTGGCTGAAGCATTTATTATCAATCAACTCGGTTTACTCTTTTTAAATCAGAATGACAACAGAAACTACCCAAATGGCCCTGATCAAAATTTTACATACCATGGAATGTTTGGGCTTGGTATACACACAGAAGGTGGCACACACAGGTTAAAATGACAATTAAAGGTTAATTTCCCACATTTGTGGCTTTTTAAATCACAATTAGTGTCAAGTCAATGAGTTTGCTAGCTCTCACATGGATGCACTAAGCACTAACTCATTGACTATTTATACACAGACATGAATTGTGATTTAAAAAGCCACAAATGTGGAAAGTTAACCTTTAATTGCCATGTTAACCTGTGTGTGCCACCTTCTGTGTCTATACCAAGGCCAAACATTTCAGGGTATGTAAACTTTTGATCAGGGTCTTATGGGTAGTTTCTGTTGTCATTATGCTTTAAAAAAAGTAAACACAGTTGATTGATAATAAATGGCTTCAGCCAAACACTAACCAGGAGTGAAAGAAATGTTTGTGTGTATATATATATATATTTTCTCTGAAAAATGGCAAAGAAATTATACATTCTCCCAGGGTATGTAAACTTATAAGCACAAATATAAAAGAGATATAGAGATATATAGATATAGATACACACACACACATACCCTGACCGGTTTCGTCATCAAGGACTTCTACACTTCTCTGTAGAAGTCCTTGATGACGAAACCGGTCAGGGCGTGGCCTACACAATGATCTGGAAGTGACGCTTGCGCTCCACTGTCTGCTACCATCCACCAGGAAGATAGTGTGGTGTCTGCAGGGAAACAAACATCCCATCCTGGATGGCTAGACATGGTGACAGCGCCCTCTGGGCTTGCTTATTTGCTTTTTTTCAATATGCTACAATGTACGTAGTTAGGATTAAGGGGAACACTGCTGTATAGGGGATTTTTACATGAATAAACAGGATTACGCTATGTCGGTGTTGCTCTTGTGTTTTACGATATATATGGAGCCCCTTTACCAGTGAATCCTGCTGATGATGAGGACTGACTATTGAAGTGGATGCTGAATACCCATTCAATGCTGTTTTCATAGTGGCTTCTGGTGAGTTTGACCCCCTGGGGAGTGTGCATCACGTGGTGGAACATGCTTTCTTTCTGGTGAAAGGTGCACGCTTGGACATCAGTGATTTTATACCTATAAAAACCTTGAACTGTCTTCATCATTACCTTCTACATAGAGACTCTTATTCTTGTTCTGTCCACTTACTGTGACAATTCTTATGGCTTTTATTTCAGCGCTGTTTTTAGTATTTTATGATTCAGTGTTTGAGAGATAGAGATAGAGATAGAGATAGAGATAGAGATAGAGATAGAGATAGAGATAGAGATAGAGATAGAGATAGAGATAGAGATAGAGATAGAGATAGAGATAGAGATAGAGATAGAGATAGGAGATATATCTCCTCCCGCTGAGCTGTCTTGTTCTGACAGGGGACCCCCCCACCAGAACACTCTGATCAGCGCTCTCTGCCATTGGCAGAGAGCGCTGATCGGGAATCCTTTCAGCTGCTGGATTTCCAGCATGCATGTAAGATATGCACGTACGCCAGAACGGCCTCTGTCGGACAGACCGACACTCACGGGCAGAATGACGGCCGGTATTTTTTGTACCGGCAAATGTCTCCCGACATTCTGCCCGTGTGTGCACGGCTTTAGGAGCATTTTTGTGTGGCCGACAGTGTAAGAATAAAGTGGACAGGAATAGAAGTAGCTAGGATCTCTTGAAAATTGATCCCCCATGCCCATGTTTCTATGTAAATAGTGATTTTATCTTGTGCAGCCTAAAAATGTTTTTCCAGTTCTCATCTTCTCTTGCATACAGAGTTTTGGAATACGAATTTGTGCAGCATTGATTAGTCGT
This sequence comes from Lithobates clamitans, assembly GCA_037952925.1. Lineage (NCBI taxonomy): Eukaryota > Metazoa > Chordata > Amphibia > Anura > Ranidae > Lithobates > Lithobates clamitans. Next base: position 977,566 of record JBBGZY010000932.1, on the reverse strand, counting down.
ACCATAAGTGATTTCAAGTGCTTCACTAAACTAAGGGAAAATTCTTTTGCAAAGTGCAAATTCCTTGCAAAGTGAACAAAAACAAGCCTTTAGCAAATCAACCCCATTATGTTTGTTCCCAGTCCTCATCCGAATTGAATATGTCAAGATCTTTCCCCAGGATTTACTCAATGTGTTCATTTTGGGGGAAGGGTGTGTGGCCCCTTCAGCTGGCTTCTGTCGAAGGGGCATGACCGAAAAAAATCTGCCGATCGGCTCTAGATCAGCACTCTCAGCCAATGACAGAGTGCTGACCGAAGTGTTCTGGCAGGGGGGGGCTGTACTTGCTCAGCAGGGGAAATAGCTGTACTAACATCGGATTGCTAGTACAGCGGCTACTCCTCCTGAGCTGTCAGGTTTTTTTTCCCCATTCAGCCCTGCTGGGTTGAACACAAATAAAACTAGTAGTGTTTATCAGGCTTAAGATCCCCATGATCAATACTGTTGTATTGACAGATGCTCTTTCAAATAAAATACCATTCTCCCTGCTGTGAGTTCTGCTTCCTTGGGCCAGGATGGTAGGTAAACTAAACCCAAGCTGGGTGGGAAAAATAGAGTACCCCTTTTAGGGGTTAATCGTCTTCGCTGAGCCTGGATCTTAAATTTTCTGAAGGCTATGTGGCGGCCACTCTGTAGGTGTTTGCAGAAGGGGCAGCCGACAACGGAAGCCCCATAACAACTCTATCGGTGACCTCACTTCCCATTAATTTCCCTGCCATTGGCTGTCTCCTCTGCAAAGCTTTCACCGCTGGAGACCGGATCGCAGCGGCTTCAAAAAGGGTATGTAAAATTTTGTACGACAAACAATGACGATTTTACGGATCGTTAGTATGGTTCTTTCGACAGCAGATTACGAATTTTCAGACAAACTGTGTGCAGGCTATAAAATTTTTATCATACGTGAACACAACTAATACAGTTTTGGTCTGAAAAAAATACATACAAAAACAATTTAACACATGACATCACTTTTGAAGTTGAATTCTGTCTTACAAGAATTTTTGTATGAAAGTAACCTCTTCACTTTCGCCATGAGACTAGCATGCAACAGAAAACAGACAAAAATTAGTCCGATAATCTGATAGTGTGTACGAGGCTTTAGAGATTTTAGTGTTGGGGTGGACTTCCACTTTAAGAACCAAAAACCTTTGTGTTTTCTTGCAGCTGCTTCTACTTTTAACTTATCAAAAATACATTTTCCCTCTTGCTGCTGACTGGCAATTGTCTCCTTGTATACCCACTTATGAGCTGTTTCAAGTGAGCTATAAAGCAGTACTAAGTCTACTAAATCTCCATACTGCTTACAATGTCATTTCAAACAATTGATGAGTTACGGTACAATCATGAAAACCCACACCTGTAAGAAACATGAAGGAAAATATCAGCGTTTTTCCACTTTCTTTTTTCTTTATCTATTTGTAGCTCAAGGTAGGCTTCACAGGATTCCAGATAGGATTGTGGTATGTACCTAGTACATCCAATAATGTCCCCCTTACTGTGCACTCCTGTGTGCACCCCTATGGGACCAGGTGTGAGTTTGATAGCCATGGTATGAATCTACAAGCAGAATCATTTTAGACTGACTGCTATCACACACAATCAACACACACAGGCTTGTTCTGTAATCTGCTCTACCTAGCTGCAGCATACCCATAACGTAGAAAAAAAAAAAAAAAAAAAAAAGAAGAACAAACATTTTTCTAAATTAAACCCAAATGAACCACAATAAATGCTACAGGACTTTAACCAAGTTTGTCAATTTTTAAAAAAATTTTTGAACTTAATAAAATGCAAGAGTGTTTTTATATTTTTTTGTTAATTATGCCCTGTATTCTTTGTAGTGTTGTTTTAATGAAAAATACACAGAATTTAAAATATATAGTACAGTACACAATGCTGTGCTTTATAAATGTGACAGTATCTTAGGGCCACGCCACTGCTTTTTAATAAGGAGTTTATCCATTCTCTGTTGGATGTTTTATTCATCTCACATTGCAGAGAATGTGGCAGGTAAGATGAAAGGTCTGTTGACGAGCTTCAAATGGGTTTTGCATTCTCATGCAATTTTATGGTTATTTAAAACTAGTTTGGAGCAGGTCAAAAAGGAGGTAAACTGAAAATTTTCTTTTAATTAATTTTGAATGGGCTCAGAAGCATCTAAAAGCAGGGGTCTCTTAACATTCCAAACATTGGGCCAGTTTATTGTCCTTCAGACTTTAGAGGAGCCGGACTATGGCCAGTGGTAGTGGAAATTTTCCTAGCATCAGTGGGAGTAAACATATTTTGTATTAGGGGGAGGAACAGTACTCCATCATTGGTATCATCGGGAGATATGGTGCCCCATTGTTTGTGTCAGTTTGGCAGAATAGCATCTCGTATCCATGAGGAATAGTGCCCCAAGGGCTAGGTAAAGGCAAGCAAAGGGCCGCATCCAGCCCCAGGGTCACAGTTTGGATACCACTGGTCTTAGGCGTCACATTCTGCATCAGTGTTGATACCAGGGTTGTACTGAGTCACTTCTAGACAAAATTAAAACGTGCTATAAGTGGAAAAATGCTGAATGGTTTAATTCGGTCAATGAAATCTGCAAGGAAACACATTTCTTTCAAACACATCTCTTAACCTCATCTAAAACTTCCACTATTTTTCTGATCAATAACTTGTCTGGACAAGAAATAAATAATTTTAGGTACCCATTAATATTAGACACCTGTCAACAATCCAGCTGATTTCGCCAAGATTTTTATCATGCTCACCCACTGGGGCACCTTCAGATCCTAGAACACCTTAGCTACAAATTTTTTGTGGGAAAAATCAAATGCTATAGCTCTGTACATAAATGATGTGACCCTGTGGTATCTTAGTGTACAGACCTGAACACTTGAGCCTCCGCACAGAATATTAAAAGCATAAATATATTTTCCAACATCTATAATCCATAGACAGATTTACAGTTCTCACATCTAAAATTCGGTTTACAAATCCTATTGGATAGAATTCCAACCACCCATTAAAGACGTGTCTGTTCTAAAGGTCCTTTTTTGACATTTGTAAATTCCCTCTGTCATATCCTCAAGCAGATGGAGCTCTAAAGTGTTTATGAGAAAATAATGCTGATAAACAGACCTTCAATTTTCTGATAACCATGAAGGCACACAGATTACATTATCTTATCTTCAAGGATGAATGTATATCTTGGAAGCCTGTAGGCACAGAACCTCCAGTGCCTTAAGTCTTACCCATCAAAAGACCATGTTTTATTTCTTATATTTCATTGTAGTATAAAGCAATATAAAGTGCGCACCATGCTACCACAGCTATAATTAGACAGCAGGTGGCATGTTATAAAAACCTCTGCAACTGTAATGATATCACTCAACCTATTTATACCTATGCATGTTTCTTTAATGCATTTTTATATTGCAAGCAATGCATCAACACATTTTGACGCACATCAACATTATACAACGCGTGTTAAAGAAAGTGTGATTAATGTTAATGCATATCAACATGTGTTGTGATGCCGTTTCATCAATTTCAGTGGAAAATGTCTGTGGGAAAACACATAGGTGTGATGTATTTCTAGGTTACAGAATGTATATGATGGTTCAATTTGGCCACGTACATCTGCTGTTATTAGATAATTTGTCTACTACAAAATGTCAGGTGCTTTCACTTCATTATCATAGCCTATGCATCACTACTGTAAGTGTCTAGCCCAGAATTTGGTTAATTGCTAATCCATGTAGACTGGGGGTCAAATTATCAAACATGACCTCGTTCGTGACGTCACCCGCGTCTCTCCATGCTTATCCTCGCAGATACATTTTGTTTTACATTGCCATTCATCCTTAGCACTGGGATACAGTGCAAGCTTTGTGAGTTTTATTCATCTTTTAATAAACAACAGCTTTATATAATATACAGAGAGCACTAGATATTGTTACTTTTATTCCATGTACCCATATTTTGGAGTTGAAGAGGAATCCATATCTAGACACTTACACTACCAATCCACTGCACATGCTGAGTGAGCTTGCTGACCTTATTACCCATATGGGAATGCTGTTATAGACCTGATTGATTGACTCAGGGGTCCATCGAATGAGGTGAGGGGCCATTCCGTTCATTGGTGGAGGGTGTCACAGAAGTCACCATATATGTTTAACTCTAAACTCTCATCACTGGATACTCACTAGTACTCTTGGAGTCTTGTTCCTAAAAGGACTTTTAAGACTGTTTATAATTCTCTATTTCTTTGGTGCTCATTATATTATGATTATATTTGTTAGTTTTTATTTTGTTTAGCGCTGTACTGCCTTTTATAATTCATGTATACTGCCTAATATTTTAGATTCAAACTGGTTTTAAAAATGTTATGTCCCAGGTCTCCAATTAGATTGCTCACGTGGCACCTAGAGTTGGAGTCAATTTACTAACAGTGGCAGATATCCAAGCAGTTTATATGGAACATAGCAAACCACAAAATGAAGAATCCACCCCATTACTAGGTCCTTGCACAGACATCTTCCTTCATTAGAAGCTGGTTTAAAGCGGGGTTCCACTATCTCCGAGATTTTTTTTTTTGGCAAAATGACAATGAATATGCTCTATGAATATAGAACTCACTTGTTCGGTTTTTAAAGATGAGTGCTGTCCGTTTTCTCCTAATAAAGAAACGTATAAATTACGATCTAGATGGTTGTCATCTTGCCTGTGGACATGTGAAGCTCACAGGCATCCTCTTCCGGGATACGGTGCTGCTGATCAACCAGCATGCACCGCCCGTTCTGTTCCAGATCTCGCGCATGCGCAGTAGATTGACATCGCAGCGCCGTCAACAGCACTGGTTGCCATCACAACGAGCGGCGTCATAGGAAGTCCCGCCCCATTGTGATGGCAATGACGTCACTCCCAGGATTGAAATCTCAAGATAACTCTCGCAACAGGCCGCTGCACTGACTCTTGGGAACAATGACACAAGGAAGGACCATTTAGCTGCAGAAAACACGCCCCTATCCGCAGCCTGTACATCCTGGAAGACACAGATACTAGCAACAACAAAGGTACAGTATAAAAAAAAAATTTTAAAAAAGTGCCGTTTTGTCATTAGGACATTGCGGTAATCCTCTGCAGCTAGTGTTGTAAAATCGGGTGGAGATCCGTTTCAAGTGATAAAAAAAAAAAATAGTAAAAAGGTTTTTTTAACTGCAGTTGTAATTCTTATTTTCTCAGACTTTGCATGGCTTTGAGACCTAAAACGCCAGGTTTTTCTAAAATTGTGCTGTCGCCAATGAAAAGGCAAGAATGAAAGTCTGAAAATGGAATGAAGACCGAATTAAAATGGACTCAGCATTTTTCATCCGCTTTTCATAGATTACGATGTAGAAAGACACAAATAGCAAGAACAGAACTACAACATGTTGTATTTTCAAGCAGGGAAGAAAATTAAAAGGTAAGAAAACACATGTTCATGTGGACACACACAAGCACATAGTAAGTGTTCTGTAGAATCGCTCTTGTTATGGGATCAATAAGTAAAGATGGATTAAAACAGATCAAAGACGTAAAAAAATGCCCTTTTGCATTTATCCTAAAAGCTCATCTCTAAGCAAAACTTAGGCCCTCTCCCAACCACCTCTCATCAATTCTGCATTTTTTAATACCTTCTTAAGCAATCTTATACTCACCTATAGGGCTGAAACAACTAATCGATTAATCGACAACTAATCGATTATGAAATTAATCGATTACTATTTTCATAATCGATTAATCGGCCAGTAACATAATGGGGTTAAAAATAATAAAATTAGCCCTTTATAGTACAAAAAGAGCAAATAATTGCTACTGTAAATATTACTTTCACAGTTCTACAGTAAAAAAATGAACCCCTTACAGGAGCAATTATTTGCTTTTTTTGTACTATAAAGGGCTAACTTTAGTTTTTTTAACCCCATTATGTTACTAAACGTCTTAGATCTGGTTCACATCTTTGTGTTTTTTGGTGCTTTTTGCAGAAACACACTACAGTTCATTTAACATGGTTTTCTATGGGACACGTTCACATCTATGCTTTTTTTCAGCCGCTGCGTATTTGGAAAGGGTCAAGGACTTTTTTTTTTTTTTTTTTTTAAACGCAAAATGGTGCTTTTTTGGTTCATTATACTTCAATGGAGATGCTGCAGAAAAGTATGTAATGCGTTTTTGCAGCAATTTGTATCTGCCCAACAACAAATTGGCCAAAAAAATGTATTTCTGTGGTTAATAGTGTATACAGTATATCTCCTCTAATAGTGTATATACAGTATATCTCTTCTGTCTGTTATTCTCAGAGTGGATTCAATATTTTGCTCCCTAACCATATAGTTGGTTGTTTATATTTACCACTGCATAGAGATATTTAAGAATAAATTGCTGTTTTTTTAAAGCTTTACATATTAACTAAATTATACACCACACTTTTTTTTTAAACGTATTAACCGATTAATCGAAACAATAATCGACCAACTAATCGATTATGAAAATAATCGTTAGTTGCAGCCCTACTCACCTAATCCACCATCCATGTCCCTCGCTGGTGCTATTTCCTGTTGCAGGGGACCAGTAATCCAGGGCTGCGGATGTGCCCGTGCCAGCCAGTCCCCTTGTGCTGACATCATCACTGCAGTCTCTCTTCCAGATCCTAAAAGGACCTTGCCATACATTGCAAAGGTGGTGAGGTGGACACACAAAGAAGGTCTCCACCTACTGTGCACATAAAAGAGAATGCCATGTGATCATGGATGTTGCTATTATTTATACTATGCCATATTTTATATACAGGGTACAGTTATATCATTATTAACACATCAGAAGTTGTATCTAAATGATTGCCATTGCTTCTACACCTGTCTTTTACCTTCATTTGACAATGCTATTACTGAAACAAGACAAAGATATTACACAATTTATGGCTATCCTGCAAGATATTGACCGTTTTTCTGAGACCGTCTATAAAACTTCCCACATTGACTACAACACTTCATTATACATAAAGAAAAAAATAAGTGAGAATATAAGAAGGAAAAGTGGAAGAGCAGGAAAAGAGAACATAAGGATGCAGTGAGAATAATTTGTATGTAGGGGACAAAGATAAACTGAGAGCAAAATTAAGGGCCCAATCACACCCCAATGTTGTGCAAAGTAACACGTTGTCACGCGATGTGTTACACAGCCCAGTTAAAATTAGTAAACTAAAAAGTACAGCTACACATGTTAAAATAGGGCAGGCTGCATTATATTGCAATGCAAAGAATGGAACACTAAAACATGACTCAGTACACATGCATCTTAGAGGATTGTTGGGGGTGCTATTCACAATGTATGGAATTGTACTAAAACAGGAGTCTCTAAACTTTCTAAACAAAGGACCATTTTAATGTCCTTCAGACTTCAGGGGGGGCAGACTATGGCCAGGGGGAGTGAAAATTTTCCTGGCATCAGTGGGAGTAAACATCGCCACATTTGGTATTAGGGTGATGAATAGGCCCCATCATTTGTACAATTGGGAGGAATAGTGCCCCGTTATTGGTGTCAGTGGAAGAAATTGTACCCCATTGTTGGTGTCAGTTGGCAGAATAGTGTCTCGTATCAGTGGGGAGAATAGTGCCCCAAGGACCGGATAAAAGACAAGCAAAGGTCTGCATCCGGCCCCTGGACCACAGTTTGAAGGCCACTGCACTTAAACATGTAATATGCATTGCTGTGTGTAACATGTGCATTATCACAATGCAAAGTCATGAATGGGTCCTAAAATAATAAGATAAACAGAAAATGTATGCAATATTACTGGAGTTCTTAGGACACAAACTCCGCTGATGGACCCAATGGTAGTGTCTATGGCACCAAGCATGTAGGAAAGAACAAGACATCTCAGGACCCAGCACTTCACATGCCTGCGGATTTAGGGGAATATTTGGGACATTTACCTTAGCTTCTTTTAAATCTCCAGATAGAGTCAAATGACAAGTCATTCCTACTACAATTTTTGACTCTATTACCAACCACTTAAACCATTTGGGCGTTTCAACCCATTTAAAGTGTTTCCACTTCCCGTGTTGCATTCGTCATATTATTAAAAATAATACAGATAAAGCAAAGACAGAATCCCTGACAGTTGTAGGAAACTGCTTTGGAGGGCTGACCCTTTAAACTTCTCACATTGCCATTCCCAGGTCATTCAATTAAAAATAAGACACTGGCATGCACAGTCAGGAAAATTAGACAGTCATTTTTAGATGAGGTCCAATAACTGAGCAAACAATATGGCTGCCAGTTCCTCTATATATACACGCCAGGCCACTATACAGTATAGCTCTGTTGTATTGTGTAGATTGTCCATAAAATTTATGTAATATAAATCCACCATCTGAGAGCAAAAGGGTATAGAAATAAAACAAAAATATAAACCACAACGAAATAGCTAAATAAACCACAGCTTTGTCAGCTGCCATTTTGATTACCTGCAGAAAGCTATATAGTTCCATCTGCAGTTTCTGTAACTCCACTCACCCATGTGTAAAAGTGTTCTGGCTCAGTGCTTTAGATTATCTATTAAAACTGCTCTGTTTCAACCTTTGTTCCAATGTGCTGTCAGACTTTCCTGGACATGTCAGCACATCAGCAGATTGCTGATAGTTATAAAGAGGTAAATATGCTGGCACTTTAAAATTGTACATAACCGCTCAAATTAATCTTCATTGCGTTTAACTAACTGGCTCCTGCATCATCTAAACCTGAAAACACCCAGTTTAGGAAAGTAAATTTCCAAAAAGCTATGAGTTTCTGCACTGGAATAGAATAGTACTAATGCCAAGAGCTAAAGCCTGCCATAAAGCAACTCGAATTTCACCCGATTCCTAGTGAATGGGTCAACTTTCAAGCCGTGGGTGCCCCTGTGGTAGCTGTCAGAACACATGAACAGTGGCTGCATCTGAATAAATGTAATTACTATTTAACCAGCCATTTCCCACCAGGCTCCTTACTCAATCAAGTTTTGTTTGAATCAGGTGGGAAATTGTTGGCTGAAGAGTAAATACACACAACCAGATGCAGGTATTCTGATAGCCGTGAGTGTCAACTGTCAAAATAGTCGGCAGGGGAGATTCATTCATCCACATGGAAGAATCTGTTAGATTCCTTTTGTTCAGCCCGCAGGTTGAATGAAACAATTCAATGCATGTATAGCTAACTAAATGTATGTACACATGCACAGATATATACATGGATACATAATATATATATATGTATGTGCTACCTGTATTACGATATCCCTGATGCATCAAGTTCACAGCATTAAAGTAGTTGTAAAGCCTAAACATGTTTTTATCTTAATGCATTATGTATCAGCCCTTCACCCCCCTTATGCTGACCTGAGCCCTCACTCAATCCAGTGCAGTGCCCATCTGAAGCAGATTTCTCCTCTTCTCCGCCCTGGCTGAGAGCAGCAGGACAGGAGCCATTGGTTCCTGCTGCTGTCAGTCAAATCCTGTGTTGAGGGGGCAGGGGTGGGGGTCAAGCCTCATTGTCTGTGTCAATGGACACAGGCTGCACAGCTCGGGATCAAGTACGTACCATAGGAAGCTGCTTCCTATGGTGGCACAGCAAGAAGAGGAGGCGCCAGAAGCGCCAGCGGGGGACCCAAGAAGAGGATCGGGGCTGTTCTGTGCAATTCCACTGCACAGAGCAGGTAAGTATAAACCCATTTGTCATTTACACTCACTTTAAAGCCTCCTCAGCACCATCTGTCAGAATCTTCCATGTCATGCTTGCACATGCACAACACAATTTCCATTCAATCCTATGAAGAAGTTGTACTCCAAGGCCTCTTTACATAGGCGTTGAGGCTGTACATTTATACATGAGCCACAAGATGCTGCATGCAGAGATACCCCATACACGTATATGGGCTGCCTGCATACAGAACCTAGAGGCTCAAGCTGCATAAACCATATACGTGGACTGCAGGCCTCAGCGCTCATATGAATGAGGCCTAATGGGAGCACAGTGCTAACTGTAGAAGACTGAATTGAGATTGTAGAACACATGTGCAGGCCTAAGTGAGAGGATTCTGATGGGGGGGCTGCACTGATGATCAGTGGATCAGGGACAGGTGAGTAGAAGACTTTGAAGGGGTTAGGAGTGTAAAGCATAAGTTTGTCTGAAGGGTTACATTGTTTTTATTTATTTTTTATTCACTTTTCAGAAAGTGTGAAAAAGTCAGAATAGAAACATATGCATGCAGCAGTGGTTTTGTTCAAATAATATATGTAAAATACTAGTATCACTCATAAAATCACCATCATTCAGAAGCATATTGAAACGCCTAATAACACACTGCGATTCACAGTCCAGTAGACAGATGCTAGTATGGGAAAAAGGAGGCAGAAGGGAGGCGTATAACACGCACCCCAATTTAAGAGGGAAGTTTCAGGGAAAAAAAAAGCTTTTTTTTTTTTAAATAAACCACTTTGAAGCAAAATAATGGTCAGTGAGCATCAATGCAGCTTGATTAGTGCCCATCTGCAGCCTCAATGCAGCCTAATCAGTGCCCATCTGCAGCCTTGCTCCTCACTGCAGCCTGATAAGTGTCCATCTGCAGCCTTGCTGAAATAGACAGACCTGGATCTCCTGTGTACTCGGCTTGGCGTGACACCTAGTCCTACCCCTTGGCCCGGATCCTACGATGGACATAACGCCCGTCCATTGCTAGGAGCCGTCCAGGGGGCGGGACTTAGTGTGAATGCGAGCAGAGCCGAGTACACTGGAGATCTGGCACTGTCTATTTCGGCAGGGCTCATCCCTTCCTTCCCCTCGGTGGCAGCCTATATCGGCGTATAACACGCACACACGATTTTCCCCCTATTTTAAGGGGGAAAAAAAAAAAAAAAAATGCGTGTTATACACCGATAGGTTCACAAACGAGGAAGCCATGTAATCGCACTCCTTCCTGCACCTGCAAAGTAAAATGCGTTGCTGGTTAGGAGATGCGTGGGGGTATCATTAATCCTAATGGCATCGCCATGCACTGGAAACTGCAGCATGCTTAACCACACTGCACTGTGGTTTCTCTGTGACCATATTTTTAGAAAAAAGGTGCAGGGACCTTTTCCCTGCATTTTTAGGAGGTACAGCAGCCCGTTCAAATGAATGGGCTGCTATGCCGGAGCAAACGCAGCTGCTAGTAACCACATAGATGTCACCCGGGGGTAACATTACATGATTTTGTTACTGTAAAAGGAGATTGTAATGTGTATGGCCTGCTTTACTGCCAAAAAAGTTAAACTTTAAAGTACATTTTTCAAGAAAGGATCATTTGGACCTGTAGGAGTTCACCGATTAAAATATTGCTTGCTTCTTTCAAGCCTGTTAACAGTGCTGCAACATGTAGTACATTGTATATAACAGTATCGTAATACATAATATAATCATCTGTAACTAAGTGTGGGCTGTGATTCCTGTGGCTTGCAGCAACTAATTGGAAGGGTGTAGGTTCAGTCTGTATGAAGTACACACCCTTGGTAACAGCAGCTATGAATATCCAGGGGAATGCAAGCTCTAGCAACTAGACTATTTCATCTGTCAGATGGCGGCATTTTGTGAAGGGTATAAAGCAATAGCAATGGTGTTGAAAAACTCCCAAAAGAGAGAAATGCGGTGGCAAGGAAATGAATACAGGTGGCAGCCTCAGAGTGGTCAGAACAATAGGGAAGCTGCCTACTTACACAGTAAAGTGGTAATTACAAATGATAATGGCCCTGACTGAAAAAAAAACAAGTTCCAAAATACAGCCTGTACCTTTCTAACAAATAAATGTCTCTAAAACGAAGCGAAGGCTTGTCATTTCCAAATCTGATGCAATCCACAAAAATTCTAGATTATAGAATTGAAACATTTTATTTAAAACATTTTTTACAAATGCATTTTCTAATACAAATAAAAGCTGTATGCAAACAAGCTAAAATCATCATGTTAAACAAAATTGCTAAAAGCAAAAATTTGGTTGCTAGTGGCAGCTATAGATTGTAGGTCTGCTTTTTGCCCAATTATACAATGTCCTGAGTTTCCTAAAGCCCCATTCCGGGCAACTAAAAAATGACCCCTTGCAGTGGAGCGTGGTGGAGAAGAAGTTGTGGGGACCAGTCTAGCTGCGGGAGGGGCAGAGGATCAGGTAAGTACATTTCATTTGTTCCCATATACTAAAACAAGCAATTAACCCTTGTTGTGCATGCACAGCCCCAACCCCCAAAGGATAATTTTTTTAGTTGCACGGAGTTGGGTTTTAAAGCTTAAAATGTGTTATTTTTGCTCTAAATCACCAGGGACATAACTCACCTCTGATGAAGTGTGTCATGTGTCCAATTGGCTGCTACATAAAATGTAAAAATGTTCTAATGCCACCAGGTCCTCAGCACAGCACTGATTTTCCAGAACTGTGGGGGTTAACATCAGCCACTGCCCACCTCCTCTGATCAGAGATGACAGCTTCCACCTTCTCAAAGATGGAACACGTTGCTTGACCTGAAAGAACACTATGAATTCTATGAATGGAGGAGGTGGGTAGTCAAGTGAGCACAACTTTTTCACACTGTAAGTGGCTGATGTTAACCCCGATGTGGGGAGGACCCAGATTTCTACATTATGCTTCAGCCAGTTGGACACAGAACATACTTCATTACAGGTATGTTACGTTCCTGGTGCTCAGTAACAAAAAATAAAAACAAAAAAAAAATAATAATTAAACTTCAGCTTTTAACCACTTGACAATTGAGCACTTAAACCCCCCTCCTGCCCAGACCAATTTTCAGCTTTCAGCGCTCTCACACTTTGAATGACAATTACTCAGTCATGTAATACTGTACCCAAATGATTTTGTTGTTATACAAATAGCTTTCTTTTGGTGGTATTTGATCACCTCTGGGTTATTTTTTTTGGCGCTAAATGAAAAAAGACTGAAAATTTAGAAAAAAAAAAAAAAAAAAAAAAAACACGCTTTTTTTAGTTTCTGTGATAAAATTTTGCAAAATCTTAATTTCTCTTCAGAAATTTTGGCCACAATTTATACTGCTACATATCTTTGGTAAAAATAACCCAAATTACTGGATAATTATTTGGTCTGTGTGAAAAGTTAGAAAGTCTACAAACTATGGTCCAAATCATAAAAAATTGATCACACCTGAAGTACTGACGGCCTATCTCATTTCTTGCGACCCTAACAAGTCAGGAAAGTACAAATACCCCCAAAATGGCCCCTTTTTGAAAGTAGACATTCCAAGGTATTTAGTAAGATGCATGGTGAGCTTTTTGATGTTGTCATTTTTTCCCACAATTTTTTGGAAAATTCCCCCCCCCCCACAAAATTGTCATTGTAATAGGTTATTTCTCTCACATGGCATGTGTACACCACAAATGACACACCAAAATACATTCTGCTACTCCTCCTGAGTATTATGATACCACGTGTGGGACTTTTTCACAGCCTGGCCACAGAGAGGCCCAACATGCAGGGAGCACCATCAGGTGTTCTAGGAGCATAAATTTACACATCTAACTTGTTGACTACCTATTACATTTTTGAAGGCCCTGGAGCACCAGGACAATGACACTGATGACAGAGGGCACTGATACGTGGCACTGATGACAGCTGGCACTAATACGTGGCACTGATGACACATGACAGATGGCACTAACGACAGATGGCATGTAACACTGACAGGTGGAACTGATGACAGATGGCACTGACAGGTGGCACTGGGGACAAATGGCACTGACAGATAGCAGTGGGGACAGATGGCACGGTGGTCACTTTATTTTCAGTTTTTTTTTTTTTCTGACACTCACCGCTGCAGCCGCTAGCTCTCCCTCCTCACACGTGGTCTGTGTGAGGAGGGAGAGCCGGTAATGAGAGATGATCTCATATGCTTACATATGAGATCATCTCTCATTGGAAGCTCCGATTGCGCTGTAAATGGCCACTGTGATTGGCCATTTACAGCGATCTGTGACTGGCTGTGTCCAAGGGACACTGCCAGCACAGAATTTCCCCGATGCGCGCCCGCGGGAGCACGCATCGCGGAAGAAAACAGGAGGACGTCCAGGGATGCCCTCCCAGCAATTGGCGTCTGCGCTGTAGCCATCTTTCGGCTATAGCGCGGGCGCGAAGTGGTTAAAAAGGTACATTCCAGTCAAGACAAACTTAAAAAGGTTTTAAACCCCTGAAATGAAAAAATAACAAAGCCTATCCCTCTATAATGTGTGCTTGCCTTGATCCAAAGCACCTAGGGTGATTTGTGTCTGCCGTCATTCCTCTGCTGAATCATTTCTAAAAGTCTATGCTGAGACAGGACAATCCTGGTAGATGGCCCTGCCCCTCCTCCAGCATACAGCAGGTGATTGACAGCTCCAGGTGTGCATTTTTCCTATAAAACTGTGTAGAGGGGTGTATCCTTTTCTTCCACCAAGGTCTCAGATTACACTCAGCTCTGTGCTGTGTGGTGTGTGATATCAAATCCCCACCCCTTGCTTTCTGACACTAAGAAATTCTGTGTAAAATGCTTTATGAGGACATGCAGGTAAACAGGTATACAGATACAACTTAAGTAGGAGGATTTGACTTATTTCTGTGTATCACCTGAGGCTATTAACTTGGATGGGTAAATGTAAGTAACAATAAGTAAGAGTTTACAGCCACTTTAAACCTTGAGATAAAATACAAATACAAGGAGCATGACCTACTGGATGAGTAATTTAACTTGTTAGTTAGATCCCACTATACTGTTTTCAGTCCACCCACTTGTTGATCTGATCATCCTGGAACACATATGCTGGGGATGCTGGAATACCTTCTTGGCTCTCCCCTATGTAAAGGAAACCTGATGTAATAAGCCTCTTACAGTAGCCAGATTCAAAATTACTCAAACCTACATTGAAAGTTAGATTGTGATTGGTAATGCAGGGAGCAAAGAGGAAATGCGCATGCTTCAGGAAGTACAGTCCAGTGTAGGGATGTACAGTAGGTGCTTATTCTGCATGAATTGTAGTCAACCAGTTCCTAACCGCAACACACACATTCTTTCTGACATGGTGCCCCACAGACTCATCCCTCAAGTTGTCCAATGGCGGTCCTCGTCTGGGTTGGATGATAGCCAGCATCATGCAACCCGCTTTCTGTGAGAGTTGTACTTTGGATTCAATTAAACTGAGTGTTGCAGAAAGCCATGTGTCAGTTCTTCCTTCTGAGGTTATTGTGGATGCGGGTGGATGTTTAAAAGCTACAACAAAAATGATGGAGATGGCACTCATAGAAAATGATGAGTCTTCCCTGTTTTCCTCAAAAAACAAAAACTGCAATTATTTTTTTATTTTTTTATTTTTTTTGTGTTTTACGTCCGGGTCTGTGTTTTTTTGAGGGGGAAGTAAAGGAGTATGCATATTGCCAGATGTTAATGCCTCATTCACACAGGTTTACCGATCTGTACACCCGTGTGAAGGGACGTCTTCACCCGCACGGGGTGCACAGGCGTTCCATGCAGACACATGCAGGCAGCATTACAGTTGGGTTTAGTCTTGCCAACCCCCAGCAGCATTCTCTGACAAAACATGGAAAATTTACTGACGGAGCCCATTTTTTTACTGAAAAATGACAGAAATCCTATTCAAAACTGAGACAATTGATTTTTAAACACAATATGTAAACTCTGGCAATATCAATATCAAGTTATTTACCTGCTTTACAGGTAAAAAAAAAAAAAAATCACAGCGTGACAAATTATCAGCCCCTGATATTTACAGACAGTTTATAAAAATCACATATTTTTATAAACTGTCCATAAATTTACTGAGGGTTGGCAACACTGGTTGGGTGGCTGCATGTACCGGTATGAATCTCCAAAGGCATCCCCAACTGTATATTTGTGCAGGACTGATGGACGGATCAGAACACAGTCTGTCATATTTATGCCAAAAATACGCCTTTATTCAAAGGTTTTGATTTGGGAACTCATGTAGTTTCCCCATATTGATAGCCTATGCAGGGCAGCAGGAGAACTCGGTGGCCACTGTCTGCATGCCTCCTGTAAGTCAGAACTGTGCAGCCACAGGAGAAAATTCCCACTATCCCCACAACTCGCACCCACAGCAAGGTTACACATACATTGATAGAATTAACCAAAAAAAAAAAAAAAGGGTATACTTGCCAGCTCTGTGCAATAGTATTGCACAGAGGGACCCATTTACCTCCACTTCTAAAGTCCCCTGCTGGCGCTATCCCCTCCTCCTTTCCGGTGGGTGCCCCCTCAGCAAGCCGTGTGCTATGGGGGCACCAATACAAGTGTGTTCCTGAGCCAGGCTTTGTGCGTCCATAGACACACACAGCATGGCTCGACCATGCCTCTCACTGCCTCCTTACAGAATTTGACTGACAGCCTATGAGAGCAGAGAGTAGCTGGATTGATAGAAGATAGAGGACTCAGGTAGGTGTTAAGGAAGGAACAAGTGTTGAAGTGATTTCTAATTTAATGCATTCAGGTAAAAAAAAAAAAAATTTCTCTCATTCAGACCGCAGGCTTTTAGCTGAAGTTTAGGTATGCATTTTTTTGCATATTTGCATGGGTCCAGCTTGGACCAGAGGGTCATACCTGGAGGATCCCTGCGGAAGCTAGAAGTCCCTCTCGTAGCCATTGCTACTATAGTGGCTGTCATTGTCTTCCAGGTCCCATGCCAAGTGGCTGCTTAGTGAACACAGGAGGTTGCTTGCTTGGCACGGGTGCCATTCAGAGAACATTATGCATTGATTGGACCTTGTCCAATCAATGAATGCGAAGCATTCTTTGATTGGACAAGGTGAAGAGGCAGTATAATTACATCACAATCTCCATTTATTCCAATCAGAGAACACTCTGCATGTCTGAATACCTGAATGGTGACTGCATCTGATAGGATGCAATCACTGTTTGGCTGACAGGGCCACCCACCGCTTGAAATCGGGCAAATTTTTCATGAATTGGCTGAATATCATGCCACGTAAGGCAAGCTTAGCACTGCAGCCACACAGAGACCAGTTCTTGAAAAGTAAATGAAACCAGCAAAAGGTAAGGCCTCGTTCATATGGGCATACCGCGTGATGGGCTGTATTTGTTTACACATGATGCAGAGGTGTTCCGTGTATCAGTGTGCAGGCATTCAATGAATGTCTATTGGGATGCAATTTGACATCCTTGGATGTGGGGGTGCAACGTGAGTGTGCGCCCCCGGACTCACATTACCTGCATTCAAGGACACTCGTCCAGATCCATCCACACACACGCATGTATGTCAAATTAGGAACAGTGGCTGTGTCCATGTAGCTGCTATGTCCCAATAGACATGAATGAGAACTGCCTGCCTACGGATAAACAAACGCCTGTACATTTCCATGCGGGTGAACGTGGCCCTTCCAACAGATGTATGCTTAAGTACGCCCGTGTGAACGAGGTCTTAACATAAATTAGAACTTATTTAGAAAAAAAATGCTAGTCCAGCTGCCTTACAATGTCAATTCAATGTGGCTATAATTCCGTATTGGCGGAACTTTGTCTTTAAAACCACTCATAAAGAAACATTGATGATTACAATAAAGATCTGTTTCACATGCTTTATATAGCATTTTCAGTAGGAGTAATTTAATACACGCTGCAATCTAGTACCACTATACTGACAATATAATTGTGCGGATTTATTTTTGAACTATTTTTATATTATTTGTGCTCAAGCTGACATTCTGGAAGTGAAGTCATCTTATCAGGTTGTATTTTCCTCTTTTCTCTCTTTCTCCCGTCATTCCTCTTGATGTTTCTCTTCCACTCTTACTTCCAGCATGCAGCACAAGCTGTCTCTATGCACTGAGCTAGTGTACGAAAATAGAGCAGAGCAATGACCTCACTCACACATGCTGCCATTTGGCAAAATGTTAAGGCTGTCTCCTGGACTGGAAATGTAACTTTCTATACGTTCTCAAATGCTCTACTAACAATTAAAATGGCAAATATTTAGTTCAATGATGATGACAGCATAAACAACTTTAATACAGCACATCAAAAACTAGGTTACTCAGAATATTAGTAAATAGTAATATAAAAACCTGCAAAAGCTGAACTTACCAATTTAAATTAGTATCTCAAAATAACAATTCTTACAATACCCATCACATTCATATTTAATCTGGCTATAACCTGGTTATAAATAGCCAGTATGTAGTCTAAAGCAGGGGTCTCCAAACTATGGCCCTCCAGTTGTTGAACAACTACAATTCCCATCATGCCTAGTGTGACAGACCTAGCTGGGACAGAGGCTTTTGGAGGGGACTGAATGCCAGCCTCTTGCCAACCGATTATGGGCCCTGGCATTTGGGGGAACGGTGCTCTTTGTGAGCTGTATGCCTGGGGACCGTTTAGCTGTCATTACTTTAGATTCAGGTCCATGTCCCCCAAGAAACACAGACTCTGGGGACCCTGGATATGCCATTGCGATTTGAGTCACTAATAGGGGCACAAGGTGAATGAGAACCCCACTATGATCTGTACTAGTCAGACTCAATGCTGTATATATAATGTGTGCTGTCTCATTGTGTTGTATACTATTTGCTGTGCTAGTTTGGGGTGGGGCTGTATTCCAATGTTATATCGTGTCTGTCTGCCTTGGATATCACAGGATGTGTATCTCTATGGAGGGAGGGGGGATTCCGCCAACAGCTCTCCCTGCTGATAAGACTGTTTTCTGATGAGAAGTTAGACACACCTGACCTGTGTGTCCATTGTCATTGGACAGTTTTACCTGCCCTGTTTTCCAAGGGTGGGGGGGGGGGGGTGTTTTGAAGTAGGATGTGTATAATGTGTTTGAATAAAGATTTTAATTCCTGCTTGAACCTCAAGACAGAGCCTTGTCTCGTATTTGAGGGAGAATTATTTGTATGGGTTCCTTGTTTGGCTGATTGAAGTGTTCGGTAGCTGCCTTTGTGTTCGGAAATGGAATGTCTTAAACGACTTTAACCCCTTTCATACTCGGGGTGTCGTTACACCTAGTCATGTCTGTGAATGTCAGATTTTTAGGTTGAATATATTTTTATTCTGTGATTTTCAAAAGTAACAAAGGGGTACAGAAAGAAGAAAGGGAAGGGGAAAAATGATGAACAGATGTCAAAAATACACAAAAAGCTAACACGGGTAACTAGCTGGTAGCAAA
The DNA here is from genome assembly GCA_037952925.1 of Lithobates clamitans. Classification (NCBI taxonomy): domain Eukaryota; kingdom Metazoa; phylum Chordata; class Amphibia; order Anura; family Ranidae; genus Lithobates; species Lithobates clamitans. Next base: position 958,273 of record JBBGZY010000932.1, on the reverse strand, counting down.
ATAATTGCTATTAAGCGATGTCCAATAGAAAATGCTCAGAGCACAGAAGGGAATGAAAAAAAGAATGGGAAGGAGGGGAGAAGAGAGGCGGAAGGGAGATACAGTATTCAGCATTATTTTCCTACAGTATATGTAGTTGTCACATTGGCGTTGTGACGGGCATCCAGACTGAAGCACCTCCCGTGGGTATAGGTAAAAAATGAGGCGGGGGGACCCAACCCCAACTGCTCGGAGAGCTTCCAAGTCATGTAGAGATTCTCCTCAAAAATCTGTCCGAGGAGCCTCAAAAATCTGTCAGAGGAGTGTGAATGTCAGTTTTACAACGCCTCATGGGACTTGTAAATCCGCAACAGCTGGAGGGCCATAGTTTGGAGATCCCCGGTCTAGAGAGTTAAAGTTAAACACTGCTGGGGGCAGCTTCACAGAAATATGTTTGGGATTAACTGCAACAGCCACATTACTGTTGTTCTTCTAACGTTATCAGCCACTGGCCAAGCTATTGTCTCTTGGTGGGAAACCTTCCTCCCCCCCCCCCCCCCCCCAAGTTTTCCTCCACAATAACTTAATTGCAGGGCTGTTTACCACTCAACATTCATTCTCACGCATGTATTGCCATTCACTGACCTATTTAGCATAGGCACCTATTTAATCTAGGCACCCATTCTGCAACAGAAGAAGTGGTAGCTGCATTAGTTTTATGACATTGCAGTTGGAAATTAGCCTTACACCATCCCTTTAATCCCAGCAGTACCTTGAACTGGTTCTTACCATAGAGTGATCAGTAGAATAGGGGAGGCCGGAATACCTCACTCCAGGTACCCTGGTATAGCAAAGACTGCACTGGAGTATGCCTAGCTTACCTGAAACCAGATATGCATGCACAACTGAAGGTCCTCACAGATGGATTGAATTTATACTGATATGGAAGTTATGGGTGGACCTGCAAGCATCCCCCCCTTTTGCTCAAAATCTAGGAATCAATATTGAATCCTGACCATGTACTAGCAGAAAGTAATTGTAGTACTAGGCAACTGTTATAGAGTATTCTTCTAGGAATAGGCATTTTCACAAATAAAAAAAAAAAAAATTGGTAAGAAATTAAACTAAATTATTGATTTTGTTTAAAAAAAGGGGAGTGTTAAATATACAGAAAACTAGGGTAATATAAAACTTTACAGAATAATATAATCACGATCTAGACACACCCCCCAATGTATAGGTATAAATTGATACTTAAATTGCCTTGTACCAAGATCTAATAAAGCAATACATTCATCCACTCGCTTAATAAAAGATGACCAACAACAGATGTAAATTCTAGTCTGGACAACACTAAGTTTGCCAAAGCATTATGCATCATAAATAGGGATGAGCCATTTACACAAAGAGCATGGCTTTTCCCCGCCCTCTGCTCTCTCCTCACTGGCTGTGATTAGCAGTGGGAGCTATTGGCTCCTGCTGTTATGTGAGACAATGAGGATAGAGAGACGTGGGATAGCTGCTGCTTTCATGCACATTGCTGGATCAAGATGGGGCTCAGGTAAGTATAAGGCGGGGGGGCTGCACCCTGATTGTTTTTACCTTAACCACTTCCTGCCCGTAGGCAGTCATATGACGTTCTGGACTTTGAGTGGGGATATCTGAATGATGCCTGCATCTACAGGCATCATCCACATATCATCTTTTTCAGCCGGCGATTCTGTGCATCGTAAGAATAATAATAGCGGCGGTTCAGCTGCTTGATCGTTCTTACAGGCGGCGGGGGAGTAGATGTCCCCCCCTCCCGCTGCCCTCCGGTGCTTCTCCTGGCTCGCCCCTGCGATCGGCGAGCCAGAGTACGAATCGGTCACTGCCGGAAGCTGAGCATAGAGAGTGACCAGATGGTCCCCAGTCATCTCTATGACCCTGGGAGGCTGGGCGCAACATTATGACATCACGTCCGGGCCGGCGGAAGTAAACAATGCCAGGGACGCAGCTGGAAAGGCCGAGAGAGGTTTTTTTTTTTTATCTCAGCCCTTCCAGCCTGCAGGAGAGATATAGATTATAGACCCCATATCTCTCAATAAAGAGGATCTGTCACAAGGGATGTTTACATTTACTCAACATCTTTCACATTATACAAAAAATTGGGCTAACTGTTTTTTTTTTTTTCTTTTCATTCATGCATTTTTTTTTTTTAAAACAGGTTTGAAAAATTTCTGCGCAAATACCATCTAACATAAAACGAACTCCATTTTATTCCCTAGGGTCTCTGCAAAAAATTTTTATATGTGTATAATATATATATATTATATATATATATATATATATATATATATATATATATATATATATATATGTGTATAATATATATATATATATATATGTGTATAATATATATATATATGTGTATAATTATATATATATATATATATATATATATATATATATTTTACATGTAGGAGTTAAGTGCCAGAATTGGCCCGGATGAGAAGTGTTTAATGCATAGAATGATTTAGGGTAAAAAGCCTCAAGCCTTTATAACCACTTTCATTTGGTCTGGGCATCTAGGTTTCAATGACTTTTGGTTTAGGTTTATGCAGGTTTTTACTGGTTAGTTTGTAGACATTTGTATTTTACAGATTTGAATATCTGTAAAATATTTTTGTATCTGAATGCTTTACACTGTCCAGGAAATGTACAAATAATCAAATAATAAACTCATATTAACAGGAATCTACTACTCTAACATAATACAAGGCTTACATTCTACGTATGAGTAGTTCAAATTCTCAAGGCTGTAACATGTGGCCCTCTCACAAGAGTCCTTATCAGTGGTTTAAGAACAAAAAAAACAAAAAACAAAACAAACAAAAAAAACAAAACACAAACAAGTCCACCTCCAGCTGTTCTCCACTTATAATTTACATAATTTTGAAGTAAGGCTTTGTTCACACCAATGCAAATTGGAAGCGGATTTCTCTGCATCCAATTTGCATAGCAGGAGATTGTGACTGGCTCTCACATCTCTGCAGTGGCTCCAGTGCAAATTGCACAGGAGCCCTGTGTGTCTTTTGGTCCGTTTCAGATCAGAATTCAGCCCAACATTCAGGCTGAAAACGGACCTAAAACGGTGAATGGAGACGCACCGGCCTCACGCTGTGAGCCGATGCGTGCTGCAATGTAAACCCAGCCTTAAACTTTTTATTGGCTCTTGTTTTTTTACCTTTTTTTCCCAGACGCCATCCCAACCCCTGCCTCTATTCTCACCTAAGCCTCAAGGGATATCTACATTGCATATGCCAGGAGGCATCAGCTTTATCCCAGCAGCTGGATAGGGAAGGATCAGGAGGCTTTATTATCAAGGGCTGGCTGCAAGAAGCAGGAAGAGACAGGCTGCTCCTGATGGCATAAGGAAGAAAGATGGCAGCACAGGACCTGGCATGTAGCAAGGAGAGTGTTGGTTTACAACAGATCAATGCTGGATTTGCTAGGCATGCGATTAGGTTTATTGTCGATAACCCCAGAAAGGAAATAAAAAAATCTTTACAAAAATGATGGCGATGAAATTCATCTTAGAGCGCCAGGATCATCATCTTTTCTAGAATTAGTTAGGTTCGGGCCTCAGCAGACATATTTTGGTGTCCTTAAATAATTAGACTTCAATTCAGCCTATTGTGTCATCCCAACTTGACAAGACTGTTCTAGATTATTAACTGCCAAAAAGTGGTTTCCGTTATATTCATTTTCTGGTATGTTTAATGGGACAAACATGAGGGTTAGTAAAGATTAAAAAAAAATATATATAAAATTTTGCAACTTTTCAACTTTTTAGAACTGCCATAGCTCACTGAGGCTAAATGCATTCCCTTTATTAAGATGGAGTTGCATGTCCTATACCCAAGCGTTCAACCTGGAAACTAGTGTATCCCTTTTAAGTACTGAATGCTGTAAAATTACATTCCCACGTGATCTAATCTTAAGAGCTGAAAGGAAGCCTGTGCCAACTGGCATATGGGGCTGCCATTGTTGACATCTCTTTATAAAATCATACTGGTCCAATAGCTACAGTACTTTTTATTTAGTGATTGGTAAAAATGGGTGTGAGATTCTAACTTCACTCACTGCATGCTTGAGTTAGGTCAGGCTTAGAAATATTTCAAGCCAGAGACAGCCAGGAAGCTAGCATTAAAACCAGAAAGCCACAGGTAAACCACAGCAGTGTACTATAGTTCTTTATGAGCTCTGTTCAGCTAGAACATAAAGTATAAACATGCAATAACTACACATTCTGTATATATGCTTACAAATGTTAATAATTAAATACATCCTAACAGACAAAAAAAACAAAAACACATAGCTATTCAGGACAAATAACATCTTCCTTAAAGAACTTCTATGGTCATGGCACACGCTTTCATTTTTATACATTAGCACTGGAATAACAATTCAAACAATAGTTGATATTAACAATCCAATATACGCTTACTTTAAAAATCTCTATTCATGTTGTGCGTTTTGCCTGCTTACTGGTCATCTCTTTCTACAACTTCCTGGATTCTCTGCATGCTTTGCAGCTTCCCCTCTGCTGTTTACTTTCACTTTCTAAAGACTACATATCCCATGGTACCTTGCTGCCTGCAAGCAGTGATTCTTGTACTGAGTTCACCTCCTGAAAATCCTCCTCTTAGCATCTCTGTAGTTCAGAATGCAGGTGTTCCGTCAGATTAGGAGACCTGTCAGATTTCGTAACAGAAGTGGCTAAGCCCAAAGTCTGAAGTCGCCAAGCAGACATCTTTTTACACCCACCGAAAGCTTGCATTTCACACCTATTTTTACCACTAAACTGAGCTTATATCATGAAATACAGTATTTAGAGGATCGTGACACTTTTGATTTTGAATTTTAAAAGCAACGGCAAGGCTGCTGATCTGATAGAACACTGCTGCTTTTAAAATTCAACATCAAAACAGTGTGACAGACTTCTAAATACTGTATTTCACAACATAAGCTCAGTTTAGTGTTAAAAATAAGTGTGAAATGCAAGATTGCGGTGGGTGTAAAAAGATGTCCTCTTGGCAACGTCAGACTGTAGGCTTGATGTGGCTGAGTCGGGTGTACCAAGATGGTCATTACAGAACGTCACTTCCGCTACACGATTTAGACGGGTCGCCTAATCTGACGGAACACAGGTTCTGTGAAATGTGCGACACAGCAATGCCTAGTCATAGGGCACATTGAATACGTGTCACACAATACAATGAAGTAAATGTGCGGAGATCTTCACAAAGTAAGATTAGATTACTATGAGTGGGCTAGAAATGAATCAAATATGTGGAAATGAAGAATTTACATTTTCACCATAGATACACTTTAATGATATTCTACTTGAATTGCAGTTGTACCCACAAAAGCCATTTTGCCAATTTCCTCATTAGGTTACATAACATTGGTCTAGTTTACTGGCATATCCCAAAATAGTTCTCTTTTCATTCTGCTTTTATAGTGGTTGAGTTTCTGTAAATGAACTATGAGAATTATTTATTAAAAAAAAGACACGCGATTAGAATTTTTATCATATTTCCGACATATACAAAACCTGCACATGCAGCATTTGTCGATCGCTATTTGCAGATCTTTTCAAGTGTCCCATCTATCTACTCTTTCTAGCCTTCCCAGATAGTTATAAGAAAATGTAACTAGTATTAAATGGTTTATGAAGCATTACAAGACCCAAACTTTGGCATGGTAATATAAGCTTCCAACATTTGGGGCAAAAATTAAATCAAATAGACTCTTCATAGAGTACAAAAAAAATCTAGAAGTCAAGACAGTCAGTATTTGCATAAAACTAGGCATGCCTACCTAACAGGATACATAGGATACATAAACTAAAGGCAAATAGGTTGTTCGCTTATCAAAGTGACATTTTACTCTGAAAAGGTAATTTTATCTTAGCTTGGTGAATGCAATGCAGCTCTACCAACTTCTATCATCCAGTCATGAGTAAGCAAAAAGTCTATTTTGTTTATTTTCTTTTGATTGGGTATGCTTTGCAAAATTAATTTTCACTGCATTCATATATTATCCAATAACAATCATAATAATAAAGTGAAAATTCCCTTGCAAAGTGCACATACTGTACTGCTTTATTAAAAACACTGAGGAAAGCATTGTGAGATGCAGTGGGGTTTTCTTGTTTGCCACATTCTCATATTTAGGTTTTTCTGACACTGGTTTAATATTTTGTGATAATTATTGTTTTATACTTTATTATTTTAGGAAGGTGATGGGTTGGGGGGGGGGGGTGAGAAGGGTTACAAACTGGGTAATGTTGTTAACCTTTAGAGCCCTTTCACACTGGGGCGGGGGCAGCGGTAAAATGCTGCTATTATTAGCGGCGTTTTACCGTCGGTATGCGGTAAAACCGCCCCGCTAGCGGCCGAGAAAGGGTTAAATACCACCGCAAAGCGCCTCCGCAGAGGCGCTTTGCCGGCGGTATAGCCGCGCCGTCCCCTTGATTTCTATGTGCAGGAGCGGTGAAGGAGCGGTATACACTCCGCTCCTTCACCGCTCCGAAGATGCTGCTGGCAGGACTTTTTTTACCGTCCTGCCAGCGCACCGCTCCAGTGTGAAAGCCCTCGGAGCTTTCACACTGGAATGAAAGCAGCGGCACTTTCGGGTCGGTTTGCAGGCGCTATTATTAGCGCAATAGCGCCTGCAAACCGCCCCAGTGTGAAAGGGCTCTAATGCAGACTAAAGCCTGGTTCACACTACTGCTTTTTGCACAGGAACGGCAGCCCATTCATTTGAATGGGCTGCCGTGCTCCTGAGAACGCAGGGAAAGGCCCCTGCATCATTTTTTAAATCGCAGCCCGCACAGAAACTGCAAGTGCTGTGTGGCTCGCAGTGCGGGAAGCGGCTGCTGTGATTTCCAGTGCGTGCGGGTGCCAGTAGGCTTAATGCCACCCACACGCATCACCCAGGTGGTTGTGGCTGCAGGAACGGGTGCAGACCTGCAGCAGGAAATCACCCACACAAGTATGCACCAGGTCTACCTCCCAAGACATGTAAAGCTATACCAACTAAACATTACTCAAGCCATTCTGCAAAGATTTGCTTCTTCCCCACTTATATATTTGGTCAGTAAAGCTGCTGAAAGAACGTATAAAAAAAAAATAAAATAAAAAAATAATAATATCTCAGTACATTGGCTGAATGTCGTTCGAAAGTACAATTTTGTTTGCTTTTAACATTCGATTTTGAAATGAATGAACGTTCCCAAATGAAAACCACATTCACTATTACAAACCCATTGAGAAAAATTTTCCATCCTGCTCCTTCAAATTTTCTCATCACTGCAGTTAAAAATGAGCATCATTAAAGATTAGAAAATCAATCGAAAGTACAAAACATTTCGATCAATTCTACCAGAATATAGCCAGTTTTAAAGTCTATAAAAACAGAGCAATTTAATAAGGTAAAAAACAAACAAAAGGATTTTAATAGAAAACACATTTTAGGATGCAACTGGGATTTTAAAGGGAATTTGCCATTTGCAATGTTTTTAGAGAAAATATCCCTGAAGGGACTGTTTTTTCAAGCATTCCTGCACATGTTTTTATCTGCACAGGCTGCAAAGCAAATTACTCTGAAATTAGAATATGTTGTTTCAACTGCGGCCACACAGAAGCTCTCCTCACCATGTACAAAAGACAACATAAGTGCTAGTGATGCCAGCACAGGCCAGTGCTTTACAACACATTATGCACATAGGACACAGTTTACAACTATTTCACCCTGTGAAAAGCCATAATTTTTTGAACCAAGCAGACAACCCATAGTTGCGGTTTTAAAAGAGGGGATTGCATAGAACTTTTTATTTTTAAATCTTTTTTTTTTTTTTTTTTTCTTAATTACTGCATAGACCTTTTACTATTTTTTTTTCTACAGCAACACTGCCCGCACCTTTATCTGAACCAGCATAATCAGTAGCCAGGCTTAGTGACAGTGTACTATTACAAGCTGATCACTCAACCCAGCAAGAGAATCAGATGATTCAGCTCTTGAGTTTCTAATGGGCAGAACACAGTATTGTTATGACTTCAACATACCCAAGTGCAACTCTGTGTGACTCTTTACAGTAACATTACACCACATATAGGTTAGAACCTATCTGAACGAGTCAGAGGATGGACTTATTCATGGCCTGTTCATTCAGGCTGCATGAAGTTTCAATTAGAGAGAAAATCTGAAGGCAAACAGCTTGCGCTGTGCTCTTTCCATAGAAACCCCCAAATGCCCTATTAATCTTGTGTCATGGGGAGCCCAGTATTAAATTGGTTTGGTTGTAAAATAAAGATTTTATAGACATAGTAAAAAATAAAAGCATTATTTGAAACCCTTCCCACCCAGCCCCGTTGTCTCTTTAATAGGGTCTGAACACCTGGGGGGGCAGGAAAGATCAGCCAATCATGTGAACACTGATTAGCTGTCACAGTGGTCACATGATCAGGAGCTGGTCCTGCTGACTCCTGATCATTAGTACAGACTAAGAGCCATCTTTGAGAGCTTGGTCACTGTCCTGTGAATGCGCATTGAGCACACTCTCAAAGCAGAAATACATCTGGCATGTAGGCAATAAAGCCCACCCTATTTGCCACCACACATATGCATTGCATGGCCACCTAGAGGTTAAAAATTTATAAAATGTGTTCCCCAACAGACCCCTCGTAATTGTAAGATGTAAAAACAAAAGTGGGAAGCAGATGTCCCCGATTTACTGGGGGAGGAGTGGGAAGACATGTGGGACTACCCGTTCCAGCACCTAGTCTCAGCTCGGGATAGATTAATACAGTACAAATTCCTCCACCACAGCTACTACATGCCAGCTAGAATAGAGAGTATATATGGGTCCCCTAAGGCTGAGTATTGGAGATGTACCTTCTCTTTGGCAGACTCTTCTCATATTTTGGCTTTGCCCCGTAATTCAGCAGTTTTGGATGAAGGTTACACAATATATCACTAGTGTCACAACCTTGCCAGCTCTGTTGACCATCCAGGTGTGCCTGTTGTGTTTGTTTTGTGCCTTCCGAATACAGCAGCACTCAGAACGATGCTAAGCATACTCCTTTTTTTATGCCCAAAAAGCAATCCTTCTACAATGGAAAAATTTGGTGGCTTATACTCTGAGCAGGTGGAAGTGATTGGTGAACAGGGCACTCCCATTCTCCACAACTACCCATTTACACCGGGGGTGTCCTAAGAAGCTTGAGAAGGTTTGGGGCAGTTGGATTTCGATGACTGACATGAGCGGGTAGTCCTGCATGGAATCCCCTCTATCCTGTTTAAAGTGAATGTATTTTAGACAAGACCAGTCAGTTATGGTGGGTTTGTAATTTATTATACTTTCTTGCTTGCACTGTTCTAGATTGAACCTAAAATCTGTTCTATTAATATAGAAGTATGAAGATATACCTTAACTTGATACAGTAGCTCCATCTAACAGAATTAACTATATTGTAATTCACATCACACACCCAACAAAAAGCCATGGTCTGCGGTTATAGATTAGAGATTATCCAAGAAGATAAAAGGAAATGGTTCATTGCTCAGGACACTTCAGTAGCAAGGAATCACTGGATCTATTAAACATGCACATTAGCAGAGTAATCATCTCTGAAGAGACGAAATAATAGGAAAAAGTTCAGCCAATTAAAGGATGAATAAGAATTCTATTGATGGAACCAAGAAGATTATGTAGTAACTAAATGCACAGAAAGATTCTATGATCTGTATCAAGCAGGCATTTGCTTTCAGGATACTGGTAACACTGCTTTTAAATACCCCATATCACTAAATAACTAAATGTATGGGTACAGAGGAAACAAGATAAATATGTAACTGCAAAAAAAGCTTTAATGAAAACCAAAAACAGACCTAGAACAGAAGGTCTGACTTGGCACCAACAGCTCAATGTAGCATTTTTGTTGTAGAACTTTCAGCACCATGCACAGGTATGAATCCAAAGCTGTTGTGAAGAAAAATCGTATACATTCCTATGAAGGTGTCCATTCTGCTCCCCAATGAAACACAGCCCCCCAAAACTGGAGTATATTGGATTTTTCTGTGAATGTGCAGAAGTACATCACACAGCATGGATCTGTCAAATTCATGCACAGGTGAGTATAAGATTTTGGGGGGGGAGGTTTAAATTAAAAGATAACTTTACCAAAAGTAAAACTAACCTTTAACCACTTAAAGTGGTTGTAAAGGCAGAAGTTTTTTTAGCTTAATGCATTCTATGCATTAAGATAAAAAACCTTCTGTGTGCAGCACCACCCCCAGGTCCCCCAGTACTTACCTGAGCCCCATCTCGATACAGCGATGTGCACAAGAGCCTCAGCTCTCTGGGGATTCTCGCTCCTCATTGGCTGAGACAGCAGCGGGTGCCATTGGCTCCCACCGCTGTCAATCACAGCCAGTGAGCCAATGAGAATGGGGTGCAGGGCCGAGTCATGGCTCTGTGTGCGAGTTGCTTGCACTGGGGACAGTCGGCAAGATGGGAGGAGCCAGGAGCGCCGGCAGGGGACCCAGGAAGACTAGGATCGGGGCTGCTTTGTGCAAAACCACTGCACAGAGCAGGTAAGTATAACATGTTTGCTATTTAAAAGAAAAATTAAAAAGGCCAAGCCTTTAATATCACTTTAAAAGAAGAGCGCCATCCAAAAGGGGAAGCTCCATTTGTTCGCAACCCCTCCCCACACTGCCACATTTGACACTTTTTGGGGGGAGTGGGTACCTGGTTTTGACATTTACCTGTTCCTACTTCCGGGTAAGATTGATGCACGGCGATTTACGACATTTCTGGCCCCTCGTCTTTCCCACCGCTGCCTTGTGGGACACACAGACCATTCAAAAAGCGCAGCGCGACTTGCGCATGCACAGTAGGAAACAGGCTGTGAATCCACAAGTCTTCACTTCCTGTTTTCTTATCTACAGATTACAACATCTTCACCCAAAGCCGATTGACGAATCGACTAGGGGTGCCGACATCACGGAATCCCTGGACAGGTAAGTGTCCTTATGTTTGTAGCTGCTGACTTTATTTTTATTTATTTATTTATTTTTTTTACAGACTGGAACTCCTCTTTAAGTCCCCAGGCCTTTTTTCCCCCCTAAACTCCCACTGAGCTGCGTGCAGGCATCTCACTGTAGGCAGCACAGCAGTCTGCTACAAGCACTCCTATGGAGCAGACTGTTTCAGCTCCTGGGCCCTCACTGGGTCCTGGCTGTTACCGACAGCAAGAAGTTCCAGCGCTAAAACTGCGGGGATCAGAAATAACCACTGAGACCAGCTGCTGTTTTAAAACAGCGCTGGCATGGCTCTGAGACACTTTAAAGGCTAAACTCACCTTTATAAATAATAAATACACATGTTCTTAGAGGTGGCTGCTGCTTTGCAACATGTAAAATGCTGCTTAAGGTGGAGCTATTCTTTAACCACTTAAGTCCTCAGTGCCATTTAAAAACAGCGTAGGGGATGTGTATTCTTCCCAGTGCTGTTTTAAAACAGCAGCTGGTCTTAGTGGTTTCTGCTGATTACAACTTAGGGAGCCCATGCAATTATGTTGAACCAAAAAAAAAATAGATCATTGTGGAGGGGGGAACCCTCCCACTGTCCTAATGTGTTCTAATGCGGGGAGACTTCCCTGCCATCGGAAAACACTGACTGGTACTACAGCTGGAAGCACTGATCGATCGGGAAATACCTGACATAGTGGTTGTACAGATGTCAATTGGTAGATCGACTTCTCTACAGCCAGGATGCCCATACATGGATCGAAACTCAGCCAGTCCCTGAATTTCGATCAATATATGACCGGCTTTCAAAAATAGCAGGTAAAAAGCACAGAAAGATCCAGTATTTAAATATCACAGAGCATTAAGGGTTTTCCTTCCAATGCTTTTTTAAATTCAAAATTCCCCACCGCCCTGTCTGAACACAGCAGGAAAAAGAAGAGAAGAGGAGGGAGGTAGTTGAGTCACTGTCTTAATTCAGTTGCATGTGCAGAGATCCACTTGAGCTACTGAGCTCTATACAATTTTTCTGTCAACTAAGAACAAACAAGTAAACACATGAAATGGTGCCTAGGGTCCCCCCCAGGGTCTTAAAATTTGACATTTTATTTATACACATTCATAAACTATCCATTCCATTTAACCAACTCCCTAAAAACAAAGCCTACTACTAACACTAATCTAAGCCCTTGTTCAATACAATGTATCAGTAGATCCATAATCCTCACACTTTTGTTAACAGCTCTCTGAGCTGTTATTAACCAGAAAACATGACTGATTTAAAAGTTATGGAGCATGAAAGGTTGGCAGTCTGTGTACAACACGGGTGTTATTTTTGGCCTGATCTACACATTTCTAATTTAAATACCTTGAGATATTATTATGTAGAAGCAGTGTTATACTTCATATTTTACAAGAAAGATGCTGTTTAAAAGCAAAGCTGATTCTGCTTTGATCTGTCCCCATTCCAATATTTGCTATAAGAATAGCACAGTACATATGCCATAGTGACCAGTGATACACAATGGCACAGGAATGCAAATGGACCCTACAAAAGCAATCTCTATATGACACGAGACTATATTTAAAAAGGAGTTTGCATAAATAACCTGTGGCACAGGACTTGGGTTAAAGACTGTAAAAGTTGGTCGATTGAAGGAGTTTGCATACAGTTCCTGAATATAAGGATTTCAGCTGTGAAACTTTTCAACATGATAATACTGTTAAGGGACAGCCAAAACAGACATTTTAATTTTCGGGTAGGTACCTGCACGATAAGTCAATAACTTGCATTTCTTGCATCAAGCTGTGCTGGTGAGAGCTTGCTATAGCTAGAAAGGTAAAAACCATTAGTGGGCGATTGGATCCAGGAGCATCTATGCGGTCTGAAATTACAGCCTTGAACAGACTGACCCTTTACAGGAAATCTGTCTTGACACAAAATACCCATCTTTGAAGGCCATGATGAAAGTAGCAATCATCTGATTCCCAGGCTGCATGCTAGCATTTGGGCAGTGGCATCAATTGCAGTAACGGTTGAACTGGTTCAACTTCACTGACCCACAATGAAAAAGCAGTCTGGGAGTCAGAAAAAGTCTGCTTTTGTGAGGGGCTAATCAGACAGCTATTTTGCCTTGTAACACATTTTATTTATTAAGGGAACTCCAATAATGCAATAACCAACATCATTTTATATTTAGATTAGTATAATCTTATTTCATGTAAAAATAGGCAGAGAAAAAAATATCTTAGGAACTACTACCTATCAAATGAACAGAAAAGTACCACTAGCTGGGTGAATAACGCAAGAGAATCCAGCAACATGGCAATCTAGTACAGTATATGCAAGCAGATCAGTCAGCGTTATCCATTGTACTGTAGGCTCCCTTTCCTTTACTTTTTTGACATATCACTCGGTACCCATCTATTAAAGTCAATAAAATGCCATTTTCAACTAATTAAATAAGACATGATCCAATGTTCAAGCATAATTAAGGAATTAGCATACTCCTACTCCCATTTCAATGTACAAGTCCATTGTCTACTTGTCACTGGTACGAATGCCCCAATTTGACATGGTTAGAAAACTGGTCATTTACAGTAGGGGTAATACAACTTTAATTGCTGCTTAAAGGAAATGTGAATGAAAGGATTTCTTCACCAGCAGGAGCAGTTTATGCCAGCTAATAGTGATTACACAAAATGTACACACTCCACACACACACACACACACACACACACACACTGGGAAGGTGATTAATAAAAAAGGGTCTGAGACAAACTTTGTCTAAATTGGGGCACAGCCAATCAGCTTTTTTTTTTATTTTAAATTTTAAAAACTACGGAAAAAAAAAAAAAAAAGATTAAAGTGTTACTAAACCTATAACAGTAAAATCAGTCTGTATATGCAGTAAAGCATGCTTGTTATACTCACTGTGGAACTTAAGGAGTTAATCCTCCGCATTGTCTAAAAAGGCTGTTTTATCCTGTCTTCACTGATCCTCCCCTTCTTCCACTGCCCATCTCCTGATAGAACAGAGCCTTTGGAGTCTCTTTGTGCATGCTCAGTTTGGTGCGTATTGCTATAAAGTTTTTTTTTGCTAGGGAGAGTTCATGTGATCAGCACAGGGCCAATCAGTACTGTCCAGACTTAGGGTCAGGGGTCCTGCAGCCTCATAGGACAGTCAGAAGAGAATGAAAACACCTTCTACAAGCTTTAACCAGACACTGATAGAATTCACAAGACTGATATATACTGCTGATGAGAAAAGGTATTTATCAGTCTATATTTACTAAAATAATTGCATTTCCATACACTGTGTACTGTGGGAGACCAGAAATAGTGAATGCAGGGTCCTGGGTTTAGTAACACTTTAAAGCTGATGGGTATCAGTCAAAATGGTATTCGTCTCAGACACATTTTTTCATTAATTTCCCCCAGTGTTTTTATCCAAAAGTTAAAGTGGTTGTAAAGGCAGAATGTATTTTTTACCTTACTGCATTCTACTCAGTAAAGTAAAAAAACGATCTGCATGCAGCTCCCTCTGCAGCCCCTCTAAATACATACCTGAGCCTCTCAAACTAGCGATCTGCAGGAGAGCAGAGGCTCTCTTGGCTCTCTCCCTCCTAGTTGGCTCAGAGACTGCAGCGGGCTCATTCTGCTGTCAATCACATCCAGTGATAAATGAGTGGGTGGGGGGGGGGGGGTAGGGCCCGAGCCCCACTCTGTGTGTCATGGACACAGAGTGGGGCTCAGGAGTGAGCATGCACAAGTGCCCCTGTAGCAAGCGGTTTGCTATGGGGCACTTGGCGGGGGGGCCAGCAGCACTAGCGGGGGAGAGGAGAATCTGGGCTGCTCTGTGCTCTTTTATAGATTGGCTTTAGTTTAATCTTCTTTGGAGTTAGCATGTGGTCATGCTTTCATTTTTCTTTTCTATTAAAAACTTTTATTATTAGTATTACTTTTTCTATACCAAATAACCTGCTTTAGTAATAATGTATTATTTAACCAATTGCCTACTGGGCACTTTCACCCCCTCCTGCCCAGGCCAATTGCGCGGTCATGCAACACTGTACCCAAACTAAATGTTTATCATTTTTTGGGGGGACAGATAGAGCTTTCTTTTAGTGTTATTTCATCACCACTGGGTTTTTTATTTTTAGCGAAACAAATGAAAAAAGCCCGAAAATGTTGAAAAAAAAAAAAAAAAATTCTTAGATTCTGTTATAACATTTTGTAAATAAGTAATTTTTCTCCTTCACAGATATGCGCTGGTGAGGCTGCACTGATGGGCACGGATTGGCAGCACTGGCGGGCACGGTTGGGGCTGCACTGATCATCAGGACACTGATGATCAGTGCCCTGATTGTCAGTTTAGATGTCCCCTGGAACTAGGGTAAAAAAAAAAAAAAAAAAACACTATGTGCAGCTCCCCTCCCTCTAAATACTTACCCAAGCCCTCTCTCAATCCAGAGCTGTGCCCGAGAGCAGAGGCGCTGTTATCTCTCTCCTTGCTGAACTCTGAACTCCACTGCCATTGGCTCCTGCTGCTGTCAATCAAATCCAGTGACGAGGGAGCCGGGGCAGGACTGAGCCACATTATGTGCGTCAATAGACACGCACAGCCCAGCTCGGGATTGAGCCTGCATGTGTGCCAAGATAGGAGGTGGCTTCCTATTGTAGCACACAGAGAAAAGGAGGAGCCCAGAGCACCAGCGGGGGGACCCCAGAAGTGGAGGATCAGGGCTGCTCTAAAACAACAACTGCATAACCATTCCACAGAGCAGGTAAATATGACATGTTTGTTAAAAAATAAAAAACCTTTACCAAATCACTATAAAAGTGTAGGCTCACCTTTGCATAAAATCAGTAAGGTAAACTCACACTGGACCCCATCCTAACCTGGAGTCTGGTGATCTCCCGCAATGACAGCTCGTATCACTGCTGTACCGGTCCGGGGTTTTGAAATCCCCGCGGCTTTCTCTCCTTATCGCCCACGGTGACAGGACGGGCTACGTGGGTTCTAAATGGTCGGCGCCGCCCACGTGACAACACCGACCAAATTAGAATGTTCCTAAAATGTACCTCCAGTGCTGGTGATGGCCGCGCTCCAGGTCAGCAGGACTAGAAGGGGGATGAGGAGGGCGCCCTGTGTAAGTTCACCTTACAGATTTTTCTGTAAAGGTGAACTTATACTTTAAAGTAATACAGTCTGGTCACTGACCTGTCCCAGTCTGTGACTGGAACACAAATAAAATCATCACCTTGTCCCTGTCAGCTACTATCTGTGTTAGACTGACAGAACTCTGCAGTAAAGGCTGATTGGCATACAGAAGTGTCCCTTCCTCTCCCAGATTGAATGGTGCTGTACGGGAGAAAAACAGGAGGTCAATGTACAGACAGGTTTAGAGGGTAACATTTAACATACATACAGATCAGAGGGATTCTGATTGGTCAGCGCTGGCACGTGACTGCTCTGACCAATTGGAATTGCTCTGATTTGTCCCAGAGGTCCTAAAGAAAGAAGAAGAGGGATAAGAGCGGGGATTTCAAATACTGACAGCTGCACTGCCAGCACATCACCCATGGAGGTAAGTACAGTGGAGACTTGGGTAGAGATGGAATGTAGGATGTTAGTTCACCTTTTCACTATTTCTGGAAAGGTGAACTTACACTTTGAAGACCTGGTAATCATTTTTGGTTGAACTTGCCCTTTTCTCTATAATAGGCCATATACAGTATATAGGTAATATTTTACTACATAAATAGAAAATCCAAAATGTTTTACATATCACATATCCAAACTACTTCTTGGAAATCTAGGAAGTATAAAACATAGTTACTTGAGAGGGAAACACGGTGGGAATATGAGGGAGGAAGTATGGTTCAGCTGATAAATGTGATAACCAGTATCCTCTGAGATTAATTAACTGTTTCCAGGCTTGGTTGTAAAGATTTGCTCCGTATACTGTACATTTCACAGAACGGATAATCTTACAACATTGAAGCTTCCTATACACGGCTTGGGCTGAATAAGGGAACCTCAATTAATTCCCCATCCATGTTAAACAGTGGGCATAAAGGAATCTCCATTGTTGGCTATTGTATTCAGCAGTCATGGCATTTACGACTGCCTGAATATAGTGGCCCTACCAAACCGTGACTGCAACTGATAGAATGTTGACATCCGTGCCTGTTCAGTTCAGGCTGGCAGACCCATGTCAGCTCCATGGGCAGCAAGGGGTAAATGTACTCTGCTGTCCATTTATATCAGGGTGCCTCAGATCTAGTCCATAAAATGGAAAAAACGGAACAAACTCAGAGGTGGGAGGGTGTATATGGACACAAGTCCATTAGCACCCACCTGTCCATAGGGCTCCATGGACCTTCTGATCACTTCCTCCTGATATATGGACAGGCATACCTAATCATAAGGGGCCGTGTGAAAGGGGCCTAAAAAAGAAAACTAATGCAGCCACCACATCTAAGAACTGGTAAGCTGCAATATAATAAAATGTTTTTTTCTCGGTTTAATACTGCTTTAAGCACTTGGCCATGCAATATTTCTATATTAGTGATAATGTGCCCAGTTGCCTATGTGGCCAGAACCAAGGAGAACCTGCAGCAGCATTTTCTTCAGAAAAATAAATGAATCAGTCCCGGAAACAGGCATTCCGTTTTAATTTCACCAACCTAATAAGTCACATGCCAGGTTAACGCAAATACAAAAACGACATTAAGAAAATAAATGTATCTTTCAAAACACAAGAAGACAGATATACAAGGTTACTAAATGACACGGAGCATAAAATTTAAATACTGTAGCAATTACAGGCAGTCTTCAATAACATTAGGTAACCAAATTTAACAGTAAGTAACGACATACAAAAAGGAGTTTATATGTCCCAAGCTACAGAATTGTGCAAGAAAAGATTTGTAATGCAGTTTGTGGTATATTTTCCTTACCATTTTATTAGATTCTAGTTTCTAGATTATTCTTATACAATTTGAAGGGAACTACATAAAGCAGCAAACACATACAACTGACTTAAAAAAATACTATACAAAGAATAATAATAATAATAATAATAATAATAATAATAATAATAATGTAAAGTTGAAAAGCAATCTTTCACAAAAGGTGCTGGCAGGTCAAAAATGGCCACCATAGGCGTGCTCCATAGGTTATTATTTTTACTTATATTTGTGAGTTTCTACCACAAGGCAAAGACACTGGTAGTTAGACGTTCTATGCAAAGAACTGTATCAGACGCGTACAGCAATAGTTTGGTTCTACAAAAATACTATACACATCAGAATGAAGTATATGGTGTTCCCAGCATGACATAATGAATTTTTTTATATTAAAAAGTGGAACTTCGCCCATAGTTTTATGGTACTCGCTCACGCCTCCTTACCACTCCCTCCTACATATCACCAAATAAAAAATATATATATATATTTTTTTAAGTACAAGTTTTTAAATCTAAAGAAAATTGGCATCACAGCGCCTGTGCATGTACAGACACGCCGCAGGTCTCTGCAAGTTTTCTGTGTGATGTAGCCATCTAAAGAGCCATCTGAGAGATCTAGCACATACAAAGGCATGACGCGGGGTCTCTGGCAGAGAACTCACTCCATATTCCCATCGCACACGTTCCTGGAATAAGCTCTAAAAAAGGTATTGGGTGCTGTAGCAACAGCCAGCTGGATACTGGAACCAATGCAATATGTAGATATTCGCTAGCACACCAAAGATCATCAATTTTGTCCAAACGATTTTTATTCAAAGAATATCACATCACAAAATGGGGTAGTGCAATGTTTTGGAGCCACGCAGGGCCCCTTCCTCAGGCATGTAATAGATGCTTGACAAAGTGGCCCTGCGTGGCTCTGAAACGTTGCACTACACAGTTTTGTGATGTGATCATTCTTTGAATAAAAACAGTTTGGACGAAATTGACGATCCTTGGTGTGCTGGTGAACATCTACATATCTGCCAGAGAACTGACGGCGTGCCTGTGCATGTGCTAGATCTCAATTAAAGTGGGTGATGCTGGAGAAGACGGGCAAGGGGAAAAAGTTTGTTTCAAGAAAGACAACACGGCTCCATGGTCTAGCAATACGTTTTTCTTTATTGTAAGGGACAAGTGTTAGGGATTTTTATTTTTGAGGGGTTTAAGCAAACCTGAGGGTTGCATCACTAATATCATCATCCAACCCACATCTTGTCGTCAGCACAGGCTGTCAATGATATGCCCCTGGGACGTCTCATCACACAGCCTGGACTGATGTGGTGATCACATGTCATTAACCGGAGTTGCGCTTTAACACCGCTTTTCCAAACAGCACATGCTGATGTATCTTTTGCGCCCCAATCACTCCATTTACCTGCAGGGAGTTAAGAAGTACCCTGTCCTTTTTGGTTTGAAGCAGCTTGTGACTCACTTTATGGGACAGCATGGTTCTTGGTGACTGCCCCCGTATGGTCACATGTTGATGAAAAGAGACATTAGCCTTGTGTAAGCTCTGACTGGCACACCTCAGAGGCTATACACAGGGCTGTCTTACTTTCTTACTTTGCTTCCATCAGACTGCCATGGAAAATATATACCGCTGGGGATAAAGGAATGAACATGGACCCAAAATGGGGATTTTTAAAAGCCAAAAAGAAAAAAAAAAAAAAACAAACTGTTCCACATGAGCAATGTATCTAAGGCCCACTGTGAAGAAACTGGGTGCTGATCATTTTTATATTCTCGTAAATCAATTGATAAAAAAAAAAAAAAAAGGCTACTGCGGAAGTTTCATTTTTGGGTGGAACTCCACTTTAAAAAACAGTGTCCATAATGTTGTTTTGCTGAAGCTCTGAGTGTGGTATCCATTTCCTGTATGGAATTATTGAGTACTGCATTTTAAACATTCTTTGCCCTATTAAATAGATAACTGTAATGGAATGTCTATTCAGCTACCAATAAATATACAAGGCCTCTTTGGTGTTACGCTTATTAGAAGTTCATCTACTAGAAATTATATTAAAATCTAACTTTGAGCTGGTACTAGTGGTTGAGCTGGTACTAGTGATTGATCACATGGCAATACAGACAATATTATGCACTTAATTCTCTAGATATCAAAGCGTGAATGAGACTCTGGAAATTTTCATTCATCAACTAGTTTGTGTACGATTGCCCAACACATTTATTATACCGTATATACTCGAGTATAAGTCGTTCCGAGTATAAGTCGAGGCCCTAATTTACCACAAAAAAAAAATATGGGAAAAACTTTTTGACCCGAGTATAAGACGAGGGTGAGAAATGCACAGCTACTGTAAGTGGAAAAGAGGGTCAACAATGCCCATTTGCAGCCTCACTGTGCCCACTGTGAACTTCATCTTTGGATATGTTATGGTAACAGTTCCAGTGGGGTTGCACACCAAATTTGGGGTTCCTAGCTCCAAGTGGCCCTGAGATATGGGGCCCCAAAGTCAGTTCGGAAAATGAAATTTTTTGCTGCAGAAAAGTGCTTGACTCGAGTATAAGTCGAGGGGGGCACTTTCAGCACAAAAAAATGTGCTGAAAAACTCGACTTATACTCGAGTATATACGGTACACAGTGGGGTTCATATACTAAAGGCAAATAGACTTTACACTCTGCAAGAGCAGTTGCTCCAAAGCTTAATAAAGGAGCAGAAGCTCTGCTGACTTCCATAATCCAATCATGTACTGTTTTTTTTTTTTTTTTTTATTTCCTTGCAGGCGATTGGGTATTCTTTGATCTTTGCAAAGTGAAGCTTCCCCTCAATTACTAAGCTTTGGAGCAACTGGATTTGCAAAGTGCACAGTCCATTTCCCTTTAGTAAATACACCCCAATGCTACCAATACAAGTATCATTTGTGATAGTAAAGCTGCTCCTTATCCCACACTCAGATATTAAGATCTGCTGAAAATTCTCAACAAGGCTCAAACCTTCCACCTATAGAGAAGGCGAAATATGGAAAATACGTGTGTGCTAATGTCATTATCAGATGAGTGTGACAACAGGTCCCAATGTTTGAGAGACCCATTTTAGGATTGGCCAATATTTCTTCATGCATCATTCTGAAGGAGATGTCTGCCCATTTATAGAAAATCTAAGACTGAATTTACACCTCTGCATTTTTTTTTACAAGTTATATCAATAGAAACGGATCAAAACACATGTCAATGCACATTGTAGCACATATCAATTAATCATTAAATGTGAAAATCAGAGGTGTTCTGTCACATTAGCAACCATGTAAGGTCAGCAGGTTTGCTGTTGCTTTTAAAATCTAACATCTAAACAGTCCGTCCGATCTTCAAATACTGTATTTATGCATATAAGCTCGGTTTTGTGTTGAAAATAGCTTTTAAATCTAAAACTCCGGTGGGTGTAGCAAGTTGTCCGCTTGTCCCCTTCTCACTCTATCATTACTGTATTGTGCAGGAGTGTGGGGTGTAGCAAGATGGCGGCGACGAAACGTCACTTCCTGACGAGACAGCGACCGCTTCTGGGTGTACTAAGATGGCCGCCACTCCGGAGCTAGGCCGAAGCCGCAGCCTTTCCTATGGCCGAAGCCGCAGAGTGCTCCGTGGATCGCGGGTGTGCAGATCCGCGGAGGTTGATCCGTACGGATCGGCGACGATCCGCTGCACCCCTACAAAATACACATCAAATTATGTCAATGCACACTGACATGCATACTAACACATGTCGATGTGCATTGTATTATGTGTTAAAATACTCAACATGTGTAAATGCATGTTCACATGTTTTGATGCATTCTATTGATTTCATTAAAAAAAAAAAAAAACACATCGGCCAGAGAATGCTCCAAAATGCAAAAGTGTGAATGGGGCCTGAAGGCCCATTCACATCTATCCTGTCCATTGTGGTGATGGCTAGCAATACACCACAACAAACAAGCTCCATACTTTTCCGGCGTAGTACACCACAATACACAACAGTGCTCCACCATAGGTGAATTCCTTTAGTGCATTGATGCACAGTAACTATTCTGTGCATTGCCATGCACATTACCACTAGACAAAAGGTATGAAAGAGCTTTAAAGCGGAACTTCAGTCATTATTTCATTTTTCAATCTATTAAAACTTCTGCCCTTGTTTTAATTTTGGATGGTAAAACATTTTTTTCTGCCAGTAAATACCTTATACAGCCCACTTCCTGTTTCTTGTCTGATAAAAAGGCTAGGCTTATGACATCATGCACAGCTCCCTTTCTCACTCTCGTGCCAGGAAGGGAGGGGGGATAAGTCATAACAGGGTCAATGAGAGCTGGAGGTGTGCCTCTGTGTAAATCCAGGAAGTGAACAGACAGCAGCTTCAGCTGCCCACAGTTAAAATGGATGCAGCCAGACTCAGTGGAGGGAGATTACTGCAGCATTTTTGGCAAATACAGAATAACAGTATATATATGAATATGCAAAGTGGTTGGAGGGAAGCTTCAGAACAGCAAATAGGTTTATATTACAAATTATGTGAGCAGTTCTTAAAGAGTTCCTCTTTAAGAGCTTTCCTATAAAACTAAATTTAATGGCTGTGCTATTAAGCAGTCAAGAATCACGCCTACACTCCCACAAATAATGACTGACAAACTTTTATAATAAGATCAGTAAATTACTTATTGGAAAACAAATTTTACTATCCTTTTGCTGTAAGGAGTGAAAAAAAAAAAAAAAACTGGTACTATCAGTCTTTATTAGAATATAGTAAGAATTTATCGAGTTCCCAATGAAAGCATCCTAAGCTTTCCAAATAAATCTCTAGCCCGCCTGGCAATCCTTTGCACATTTAATAGAAATAGCACAACTTCCAGGTAACTCATTACACGTGGAATTACTTGACCAGACTATCAATCACAGCACCAAAATAATAATGTTACCGCAAGGTGGTTGTAGATTATTTGTAGTTTTTCGCCAAGCATCTTTCATTTAAAGCCTATAAAAAAAATCCATATCAATCTTTAAAGTGGAGTTCTACCCTAAAAAACATTTTTATATATTTACAGTCCTTTCATAGTATTAAACATTTGGGGGGGAAACTTTTTTTTACTCACCAGAAACGCCCTGTTGCTATGTATTGGCTATTAATCTGCCACTTCCTCCCTCGCCTGTGCTCCTAGGAAAATCGAGTCATCATTTCCCAGGAGTTAGTGGGCAGTACTGTGAGCAAAAATTGCGTTATTTCCCAACAGGAAATGACACGATTTAAAGGCGGATCACATCTATGTTGCGGGACCTTCTTCCATCACCGCCTGTCATGGCAACTTTCTAAACAAACAATCGGTGCTACAGCCGGCAGAGCATCGCGCATGTGCAAAATCGAGAGGTGCATGCTGGTTACCCAGCATGCACCTCTCCATCACAAATCCAGGCAGAGGTTGCGATTGGGCTTCACATGACCACAATCATCAAGGCAGATATATAAATTCAGATCCACTAGCAAACAAATATAAACTTTATTTTGGTTATTAATGCATTATGATGGGATGCCTGAAAAAAAAAAAGTTATGTGGCCGGACTCCACTTTAAATAATCCTACTTGTTGTTAAACCCAACATTTGAATAATATAAAGGCTCTTGCCATGCTTTCTATCCACTAGAA
Source organism: Lithobates clamitans (assembly GCA_037952925.1). NCBI lineage: Eukaryota > Metazoa > Chordata > Amphibia > Anura > Ranidae > Lithobates > Lithobates clamitans. The sequence goes on along the minus strand of JBBGZY010000932.1, from coordinate 934,565 downwards.
ATCAGAGAAATCATACAGGTTTAGTATGAGTTATAAAGTTTTCCTTGTTGATACTAATAGTAGATCACATGGCAGCAGAGGCAATGGAAGAATAGTATGTAAAAATCCTACAAATTTCTGATAATCTGGCAGGTTTTAGTCCTCTACAGATTCATCAGTTTTAGCTAATGTATTTACTACAGAATTACTTCATCAATCCCATGTATATCAATCAAGTGATATGGAGTCCAGATATTGTCAATGCTCTCTAAAGCAATGCTAACAGGTTTCAAGCACACTCTTTTTCAAGCAAATTGTTCAATTGAAATTGGCTTGAAAAAGAGCATGAGCTTGAAGCCTGTTAGCATTGCTTAATTGTGATATGTAAATTTGTGTGCTTAGATATACAAGTAAAGAGAGCATTGACTATATCTGGACACCATATCTTTTAATTAATTAAATGGAAGCAGTAAGTATGGTGGTGCCTGCTTGGTTTGGAAGTCCAATTCTGTTGTTGGAAATACTCGCCCATAAACACAAATATTTAATAATATATATTTTACATATATATATTTTACAATTGCAGCTAGCAGATGGCCAGTTGAGTCAGTCCATCATCCCCTTGTCCCTTGCAGTGTCATTTTACCACTTTGCTGTGAATAGGCTGTAATTTTATCTACTATTCAGAACACTCTGCTCTGCAAATACTATATAACGAAAGCACCTTCCTTAAATATTTTTAATTGAACGATTTTACAGAATCACAAGATACAAAAAAAGACCAGTTTCGTAAATTTTCTGAAACGTTTAAATTGACCCTCTAAACCATTTTTGCACCCCTAAATAAACTCTGTACAACAGTTGATTTGTCAATATCTATACTGCTTGGCCCAACGAAAGCTGTAAGCAGTGGTTCTAAAGCTGTATTACAACTAATTTACTTTGTACACAGATCAATAAAGCAACAGGCTAATTGTGACAGGTCCTCTTCAACACCCTCTCTTCTCTTCACTATAGCCCCCTTCTATGGTTGGGCCCTTCACTCATACAAAACATTGCATTCTCTCCATAATTCTAAGCTAAATAAAAGGAAAGCAGGCAGGTAAAAGAACAAAAGGCGCACTTCAGAGTACATAGGTTGTTCTGTCTAAAAATAGACGTATTTCCAGTGACTGAATACAGATGAAAAAGTGAAATGTACACCCTGGGAAGAATAGCATCAGGAAATATAACACGGGAGATCTCCTCACTTTCTCTCCTTACACCCTCACCATCTCATTATTTCTACTATCCCTCCACTATACTTGAATAGAACAGACATATACAAAGATCCCAACAAAGGAAAAACAGCTTAATCAGCTAATGATTTCCACCAACACATTATTAAAATGGCAGTGAGAAATGAAGAACATTTTTAGTTTGTAATGTACATAATTAATATAAAGATACATCTATATCATAGATGAATAAATAGTCAGTATTTAGCTGGACATACAGGATAACGCTGGCTGGTGTTAAGACTCACCAATCTATAGAAAGGATGGGTCCCACCAGGTATAGAGACTTTTGGGACTCATTTACACTTGCTTCCACATAAACACACATTTAAGCCCCTACCGAGTCAGTTTTTTTTTTTTATGTATTTTTGATAAATCGGTGATGCTTTTTGAAGCTTTAAAGTGGAATTACACTTCATCTGAGCACCACAAACCAAAAACGCTATTTAATCCATTTTTAATATTCAAAGCAAACTCAATCATCTATCCATATCTCCATGCTTTATTTTTTGAGAAATCACCTTGTAAAAAAAAAAAAAAAAAAAAAAAAAAAAACCAGCTAGCATTTCTCGCATTGGCTATCTATTTATCTATTGGCGTAGATGACTCATGTAGCATTTACTTCCTGGAATCCACCTGCCCTATGCCAGCAGGAGAGGTTGTGCTTAGCCGAGAAAGCCCATCCTCCCCTACTGAAGACTCCTGGAATAGCTCAGTAAAACACCCATTCAGCAGATCCCCAGCTCATTAGTACCCTCCTTCGGCAGATCCCCAGCTTATTAGTACATTTGTTTAGCAGATCCCCAGCTCATTAGTACCCTCCTTCGGCAGATCCCCAGCTCATTAGTACCCTCCTTCGGCAGATCCCCAGCTCATTAGTACCCTCCTTCGGCAGATCCCCAGCTCATTAGTACCCTCCTTCGGCAGATCCCCAGCTCATTAGTACCCTCCTTCGGCAGATCCCCAGCTCATTAGTACCCTCCTTCGGCAGATCCCCAGCTCATTAGTACCCTCCTTCGGCAGATCCCCAGCTCATTAGTACCCTCCTTCGGCAGATCCCCAGCTCATTAGTACCCTCCTTCGGCAGATCCCCAGCTCATTAGTACCCTCCTTCGGCAGATCCCCAGCTCATTAGTACCCTCCTTCGGCAGATCCCCAGCTCATTAGTACCCTCCTTCGGCAGATCCCCAGCTCATTAGTACCCTCCTTCGGCAGATCCCCAGCTCATTAGTACCCTCCTTCGGCAGATCCCCAGCTCATTAGTACCCTCCTTCGGCAGATCCCCAGCTCATTAGTACCCTCCTTCGGCAGATCCCCAGCTCATTAGTACCCTCCTTCGGCAGATCCCCAGCTCATTAGTACCCTCCTTCGGCAGATCCCCAGCTCATTAGTACCCTCCTTCGGCAGATCCCCAGCTCATTAGTACCCTCCTTCGGCAGATCCCCAGCTCATTAGTACCCTCGTTCGGCAGATCCCCAGCTCATTAGTACCCTCGTTCGGCAGATCCCCAGCTCATTAGTACCCTCGTTCGGCAGATCCCCAGCTTATTAGTACCCTCGTTCGGCAGATCCCCAGCTTATTAGTACCCTCGTTCGGCAGATCCCCAGCTTATTAGTACCCTCGTTCGGCAGATCCCCAGCTTATTAGTACCCTCGTTCGGCAGATCCCCAGCTTATTAGTACATTTGTTTAGCAGATCCCCAGCTTATTAGTACATTTGTTCAGCAGATCCCCAGCATATTAGTACATTTGTTCAGCAGATCGCCAGGTTATTATTACCTTCGTTCAGCAGATCCCCAGGTTTAGTACCCTCGTTTAGCAGATCCCCTGCTCAGTAGTACCCCCAGCTCTGCTGATGTCCCACTCGGTAGTACCCCCCCAGCTTTGCTGATCCCATGTTCAGTAGTAACCCCCAGCTCTGCTGATCTCCCACTCAGTAGTAAGCCCCAGCTCTGCTGATCCTCCCCTCTCTCCGATCCCCGGCCATTTCCCACTATATTGCTTCCATGCTGCTCACCACCACCAAAGATAGCCATTCTCATCGGTGTACAGATAGGTACGCCCACATGAATGAGGCCTTATATTTCCTGTATCTATTTGTTCTGTTTAAAAGCAGGAGGCACTTGTGCATGAGGCCTAACCTATGTGTGTTTTCACGTGTTCCGAATATCTAATCTGCCCCTGGATGCATAGATTTCTATTTTTTTTTAACCACAGCTAAAGTGAATGCACCTAAAAGAAAGTAAACGGGCAGTGTAAACAGTACCCATTAAAATCATTACACGCATTTCTATGGTTTTAGAAATGTCCTATAATGCATGCCTGTGTGAATAGGACCTAAGGGTTCACTCACACTGTGCATGCACTAAATGCGGACACCTGTCACTTTTCCCTGCGGTAAGGGGGAAGTGCAATGCGCGTGTCAGTGCGCTGCATTGTTTACTTATTTTTTTAAACTTTATTTGAAATGCACAAAGCAATACTTCATGTATGTTTCCACACAGGAATGAAAGATTCTAACTACCAGCAAGAATGAGTCCTTACATATAAAGTGTGTGGTCAGATACTGAAGTGCTGCTAGGTGTATGGGTGAATACTAATGAGAAAAACACAGAACAGCTGCACCATTCAAAATGATCTTAAAGTGGGGTTCCACCCAAAAAAACAAAAATACCTGAAAAATGAAAAAACAAAAAAACATTTGGATATTTTTTTTTTCACTTACCTCTAAATGCCTGTTGCTAGGTGGTCCCTCGTAGTCTGCCTCTTCCTTTGCCTGGGCTGGTGACATCACTTCCCCCTCGGCACAGGAAGGGCTCGGCTCTGCTCCCTCCCTCCTGTCAATCATCTGGGACCCATTACAGGTCCCAGGTGATTGAGCGGCCAATCGCGGCGCCGCATGCGCAGTGGGTGCCAGGCTGTGAAGCCACAGCCCGGCGCCCACAGTTGAAATGCCGGCGCCGACGAGCGGAGGGGGGGGGGGGGGGGGGGGAACGAGCGGGGCTTCGATCCCCCGCATCGCTGGACCCAGGGACAGGTAAGTGTCCAATTAAAAGTCAGCAGCTGCAGTATTTGTAGCTGCTGACTTTTAATTTTTTTTTTTTTTCTAATGGAGCCCCTGGGTGGAACTCCTCTTTAAGCATTAAAGTGTATAAAATTATTGAGCAATGGTGCGCTTGTGCAGTGTACATAAAGTGAAATAACAAATTTCCAACAATTGATACGAAAAAAGTCAATATAAAAAAATCAATATAAAAAGAGTGTCAATAAAGTGCTCCTCCACAAAATATAATAGTTGATTATGTGATTCGTGCCACCACTTCCATTACCGGGTGCAATGCCTGCTCACCTTAGGAGGCGACCCCCTTGGGTCAAATAGAGCTCTATATAATATGTTTTAGGACGATCCAACCTGGAGTAGCATCAAGACATTCACAGCGTCCTTCACTATAAAACTGTCTGTTCTCTGGAGTGTCTCGGGAAGAGAAGAAAAAAAAACTATCATGCAACAATGTAAATGGATTAGGGCAATGCATGCAACAATTTCCCACTCACATGATCTATTGTCTTGTATATTACATAAATGATTAGATGTGTAAGGCAAATCAGGGAGACACTGCTCTCCTCCTCACCACTACAACCGTGTAACTGAGACACCGGGTATGAGGTCACCGACTCCTCCCAGTGTGTTGCGTCACCGATCACATGACTTCTACAAGACAATAGATCATGTGAGTGGGAAATTGTTGCATGCCCTGTATCCACAGCCATAATCCATTTACATTGTTGCGCAATGAGTTTTTTTCCTTACATTTAAAGAGCACCTGTCATTTCAGATTCATCATGGGAGCGCCTGTTAGCGGGCATCCACTCACCTGCTGCCGCCACGTCCCTCACCTTGTTGCGTCACTGCTGAATCACCAGCCTTCCCATTAAAGAGAATGAGACTGTTGGTGAGTCAACAACGGGTCAGAGGAGGAGCCGCTGCGGGACAGAGATAACAGTTGCTCTTGAAAAATTATGATTAAGGGCCAGTTCACACCACATGCAGTCCAGTGCGTTTTTTCTGCATCAAAAACACATGGAAAGTAGGTTATATGTTTTTCAGTGGCATAGTTCACACCACTGCTTGCAGTTCCAGAAAAAAAAAAAAAAGAAGAAAGTAGAACATGCTGCATTTTTTCTGCACTGGAACGTTGTAAAACGGATTAAAAAGGCAGTGGAACGCACAGCAACACACTTGTCCTTATTTAAGGTTAAGAAAAAGGGGGGGGGGCACTGAACTGCCTCAAAAATGAACCAAAAACGCACTAGAATGCATCAAAAACACGCATGCAGAAATGCACCTGGAACGTATCCGGACTGCGTCTATGATGTGAATTGGCCCTTAAAGCGAGTTGACTTAAATCAAGCTTTTTTACTAGTGATTTAAAGCATGATAAATCGACTTGATTTAAATCAAATCCACCCTGCCACATAGGGGTGTATTTCCTAAAACTGGAGAGTGCAAAATCTGGTGCAGCCCTGCATAGTAACCAATCAGCGTGCAGTTTTTTCTTTGCGTAAGTTGAACAAGCTGAAGTTAGAAGCTGATCGGCTACCATACACAGTTGCACCAGATTTTGCACTCTCCAGTTATAATAAATCAACCCTTCAGTGTGAACGAGTCCAAACTGATGAGCAAAACTAGATATTCTTTGGTATCTAAAAACCTAAGCACCCTCGAAACGCATCAGAGTCTGCGATTTGTCTCTTGTAAACATATGAACTGACTGGAGCAGGTGTTAGCTGTTCTGGTTGGAGCTTCTCCTGGTTTATGTGATAATTTATTCTTTCTTACAAAATAAACAGAGCCTTGGATAATGTACTAGGCCGGAGCGCCTTTTTCTTTCTTTTGTGCATTCAGTGTCTTGGATTTCCCAGGTCTGAGGAGGGCTGCAAGGCATAGAAAGCACCAGATATCCTGGGCAACCACCGTAGACTACGAACACAAAAGGTTTCATCGTTCACCACATGTCCCTCACTTGAGTGCTGTGGGGCGTTTTTGTTTTATTCTATAATGGATTCTGAGGTTTGGGTATGATTTTTATAGCATAGTTACATTGGTCCAAATATGCATATCTCATACCTGACTGATCTAGTGGAAGAGGTGAATGGCTGTAGTAGTTGCTCCTACTACAGTGATGACGGTCTTTTGAGTCTAGTGCCAAACGGCTGACCTCGTGCACAGTAACCACAGGGTATTGCCTGCTTGGCAATGCCACCATCCAGGCTTTCCCTGATTAAATGAGGTGAAGATTGTGATATCACCGCCCTGTCTCTCCGCCTCATTCAATTAGAGAAAGAGATATATATATATATATATATATATATATATATATATATATATATATATAAAAAATTAAAATAAGAAGAAATGAAGGAAGAAAAAAAAAAAAGGAACACTTTCTATGAATAGTGGCCGTGATCAGCGACCGACCCTTTACCCCTTGGTTACAGAAAGGCAGCCAGCACAGGACTATCACTATAGTATTGGTGACTACCACAGTGATTTGCAGCTTCCATAGGGGATTGATCAGGTATAAGATATGCATACCTTCATTGATCCAAAGTGGACGCATGAGACTATGCAAGAAGAAACATACCTAAACGTCAGGTTCAAACTGCATTTTGCGGTTTGTCCATAGTTTCATGTTAAATGAGGGAAATCATATGAAGATGAAGTTCTTCCACCTATTTCTTCCCTTGTCTGCAGGAAAAGTGAACATTTTCCTGTTGGAAGATTCTCCATTGAAGACTCCTGTGCTACCAGACAACTATAATAAGGCACACGCAGATTAAAAACAGAGGGAAGAGGATGAAGGTAGGACTCTTCACAAAAGAGACAACAATCACACGGCGGGTGTCCTAGTCACCCTCCAGCTAAAACCAAAGGCCTATTGCAGGGAGCCATTATTTGAATATCCACAGCCAAGTCATGAAAGGACAGATAACGGATTATAATCAATTGTAAAATTTTAACTAACACATTGCAATCTTTATGGATGTGGTTATTCTCCTCGAAAGCGTTATTAAATGTAACCTATTTGCATCAGTTATTTATCTTCACTGGATTTGCTTTTAAGAAAGTTCTCAAATCATGTGTCTCAGGTCAATAAAATTTTAGTTACATGTAATGCTTTCCATACAGCCACGGGAAATGATTGCCATTTGTCTGAAATTGTTTTCTGTGTGTACTGCGCAGAGTCAATTTCCGAGGTTGTTTGTACACAGTGTAATAAAAATAAACGTCAATTTGCTGGAATATTATCCATAACGGATAGTGTGCATGGAGTAGAACAACACCCCCGGCAACATTAGTAGGGAATCAAATGTGAAATAAAACTAATCGTGGATGTCATGTGTCAAGAATGACAGACGGGGTTTTTTAATGGAGCGCTTTTAAAGGAGAAGCACTTGTTCTTTGACTCTTCAATATTTCATTGCATTCTTATCACAGGTATCATCTGTAGTGTGAATATACTTATACAGGTCAACAAAATACTAAATCTAGACCTACAAAATAAAATACCCAAATATAAAAATATGGAAATTCTCCTGAATCCTATTCCTAGTGTAAACTATTTAACGATAAGTGAACATTTGCAGGAAACACAGCTTAATATTTTGATTTGTCAATCGTTTTGACATAAGAGATGATGCTGGACTCCTGAGGCAGGGTGGCCTCATGGCTGCAACCAACTAAAGCTCAGTACACACTATGAAAAAACTGGAAGAAAAATTCCGAGACATGATCGTTCAAGTTTTGTTTAGTGCGTGCACAACTTTCGACATCCGATTCAGACTTTCCAAACGGAAATTTCCGAAGGGAAAAAACGCCAAAATTTCTCTCGCTTGTGAACAAAAGGAATGATTTTCGTTTAATGTGTACTGTTATCGTATGAGAAAAATCAGATAGGAAAGACTGCACATGATCAGAAACAACAAATAACAAACGCCTTTGTCATATATTCATACATTTGTATATTTTATATATACTGGTTTCAAATGTATATTCATACATTTCCATTGTCGGTTCCAACTTGTTGTAAAACATTGAGGGAAACTGGACGATCATTTGTCCGATTTTCTTGTGTACCCACCATAAAATGATTGTAAAAAATAAACAAACATGATATACTTACCTGCTCTGTTGCAGTGGATTTGCACAGAGCAGCCCGGATCCTCCTCTTCTTAGTTGTCTCTTCGGCTCTCCTGGCCCCTCCCTCCTGTTGAATGCCCCCACAGCAAGCAGCTTGCTATGGGGGCACCCAAGCCGAGCTGCAGCTCCATGTGTCCATTCAGACAATGAGGTGCGGTTTGGCCCCACCCCCTCTCTCTCCTGATTGACTAACTGACTTTGATTGACAGCAGCGGGAGCCAATGGCGCCACTGCTGTGTCTCAGCCAATCAGGAGGGAGAGTCCCGGACGGCCGATATACTCATGGACATCGCTGGATAGAAATGGGGCTCAGGTATTAGGGGGGGGACGCTGCACACAGAAGGTTTTTTATCTTGATGCATAGAATGCATTAAGATAAAAAAACCTTCTGACTCTACAACCCCTTTAAGCCATGAAAAAGAATCAGATGACCACTGCTTTTAATTAGAGTCAATGTAAGGCTACATATGAGCAAACATTGTCATCAGTGTACCAGTATGCTACAGAGACCGTCCATCCAAAACAGAAACTATGGAGGCTTCCATTACATAAAAAAAAGTTAGGCCTGGAATATATTGAACTGGTTTACCAATTGATTAAAAAGGTACACTCCTGACAAAAACTAAAAATTAACGTGGCGCTAAAGAATATTCTTATTTGTCAAATAATATCCATACACATCCACTACTTAAAGTGGTTGTAAACCCTTACACACCACTTTTCCCTACAGGTAAGCCTATAATAAGCCTTACCTGAAGGTACTGGAAATATCTCCTAAACCTGCACGGTTCAGGAGATATTTACCATATACGTTTGCGGCGACATCATCGGTGCATGTGCACTGAAGAAAGGGCACGAACGTGCCGTTTCTAAAGGGCCCATGCCGTAACCTTTGGCTCCCATGCACATGCGCAGGAGTGACGTCCCTTGACTCCAGCTGGTCACAGAGTCGGAGTCCACGGCCCCAGGACAAAGAGGGGTGAAGATGAACGTGGCCACCAGCGGGGACATCGCTTGCAGGTAGGTGGCACATAATGGGCTAATATGCTAGCCCATTATGCTTTTACTTTGCAGGGAACAAAAGAGGAAGTAAAACCGATCAGGGTTTACTTCCTGTAATCTATTTTTTGTTAAAATTGTTTCCTACTGTATTTTTCTGCCTCTGTCGTCTGAGTTCCTGGGCCTCTGCTGTTCCCTCACAATTTGTGTGAAATAAGCATTGCATTTCCTTGCAGTCATGTATACTGCTCTATGTACACTATACATCCCATAGTCCCTAGTCCATCTCAGGAATGAGCAAGTGAGGGTGTCAATGCTCCTATATACAGTGGGACCATGGAGAATGAACATAGCCACCTTCTACTGGGAAGCTGGATCACCGTAGCAAAAAACAAAACAAAACAAAAAAAAGGTATATTTTTTAAAGAATCAGCTGCAGCCCCTGATCAGTGTATTCTGACAACTGCCAGGCCCGCTGTCAGAACACCATGTCCCGCTGTCAGAACACCATGTCCCAGCAGAGGGATTGTTGCATCCACAGATAGGTAGGCTTTAACATCCAAGAGCCAAACATATGCATCCATGGCAGCATGAGGTTGTGTGCTGAGAGTGCTCAGTACACACTGACCAAGCTGTCAATGACAGCTCTACCTCAAAGGCTTCTGATTGGGAGCCAGCATGACTGGCTCCCAATCATGTGACCACTGTGAGAGCCAATGACAGAGGTCACTTGATAGTAAAGCCATGCTGCTTTCCCAGCAATAAAGCCCACTTAAAAAGGGCTGCTGGGGTTATTCTACGGGAGAATATACAGAACTCAGACTAGGGTAAAAAGTAGGCATTATGACTTTGGCACCATTGCTTTGTTTTTTTTCTGGTTTTAACAATTAAAAATTACAAAACTAAAAAGGGAACAATGCAATACATTTTGGGGTCATAGGGTGGACTGGAACATAAGTAGATTGCAAGAAATGAATGCACTATAATCATACAGTTGGAAGCAATGCTGTCATTGAGGGCAATACTGCATGGCCAGTTTGGTATTTTGGCAATTCTGGTCAATTCCAGAAGGACAGTTATGAATGAGAAAAGTTAAAAGCTAGCCTGAGCACATGTGAGCTGTTCATTCTCCTAAAATACCTGAATCATGGGCCTTATGACATTCATATGCTTAGATCCCAGCTGATCCTATCCCTTCTTCCATAATCCCGCTCCTTCTCCCCACCACTTACATGTTGCCTCTGTTGGGTCAATGTTTGTAATAACCAAACATTTCCATGATCTACCTCCCAGTTTGTCCAATATGTGGACACAGAACATTGGATCAAACAAGCTGTACTCCAGACTCTTTAATACTCTTGAAAAGTTTGAGTTGTCATTGTATTTTAATTTGAAACGTCCATTACCATAGACCTCTGTTACCTTCCCCTCTCTCCTTGGAACAAGTTGTATAAATGCTAAAATGTCCATATGAATAGATTTAACCAAAAAATAGATTAATCCTCAGCAGTCCCTGCACATACTGTATGCAGGCCCCAAACACTTGACATTGCAGCTTTCTACATCTTCATTGGCCCTACATATTATGGTGAGTTGCATGCTGTATATGCCAGTGGTGCATTATATTCCCAGTCAAGCATTGCAGTCCTGATTTGATGAAGAACAAAAGGTGAATGGCGTGTTATGAACTAAATGTAGCCTCTTGGGAAATGGAGTGCACTAGCAGGTCAGGTGAGGTTTATGTGAGTAGCACGAGTTGACTTCTAATTCCTAGAAACCTAGAAGGCTGCGAGGAACTGTGAAAATGGCAATTTGAGTCCTTTTACAATAAGAGTATAGTATTTTGGTATATTATTTTTCATATAGCTGATAAAGTGGTCTAGTGCTCTGAAAAGCTTACATTCTGAGATTTATTAGTCAGCTAATAGAAGGCATGCTTTTACAGTACATTTTCCTCGTAGATTTTCTTGGCTAGCACAGTACAATTTACCCGGTTTGCGCTGTTTTTGTAAGTGTAGAATCTGAGGGTGTGTGTTGCCAATATGACGGTTTATGTCCCTTTATGTCCCTTGCGCAATCCAGAACTTTTACTATTATCCCTGCACAATCCAGAACATTTAATTCACATTGGCTTAAAAAAAAAAAAAAAAAAAATGTTGTTTTGTGTTTTGCCTGTAGAAGCAGCTCAAGGTTATCCTATGTGTACAAGCACATTAGGACGATTAGAGGCATATTTAAAGCGGGGGTCCACCTATCTATCGTTTTTTTTTTTTTGAGTTCATTCACAAACTTTTCTTCTCAGCATTACATACTCACATATTGTGTGTAATATGTCCGCCTGTGTCAGATTTCATCGGAAAGAATAACTTATATTATTCACCGCAGGCGGTTTCCATCTTCATTGTGGGCATTTGAAGCCCACAAGCATTTATTTCCTGGATGTGATGAATGCTGTGCTCCCAGCATTCACCGCTCATTCCCACACATGCTCAGTGGCATCCTGGGAAGCCTGAGACTAGCTCCCAGGAGTCTGGGAGAGGCTAGAAACACGCCTACTCCCACGGGAGGAGAACCAGGAAGTGCAAAGAAGAATAGAAAAATAAAAAAGGTAATTACGGCAATTTAAAATTTTTTTAAACGGCATGTCAGCATCTAGGCAAGGAAGAGAATACATACAGATATTGTTCAAAATTTGGGTGGAACCCCGCTTTAAAGCTCAGCGTTTAACGGGGGGGAAAAAAAAACCCTTCTGGTTTGAATTTTGATTGGAGCTTTTTGGTAGGAAAAATGATAAACGCTCCTAAGCTCTCCTAAACTCCTGTACAAAAATGTTCTATGAGCATTTTATTTTTTTTACCAAGGGAACTGGCTTTTTTTAAGCCCAGGGTGCATGGAGCCTTGTAGTTTTTTTACACCACAAGTTGGTTGTAAACTAGGGCTGGATCCCGGCTCAGACTTCAAGTACTTTGTAGGGCACACAATGTCATATGGTCCATCTCGTGTATATGCAACATTATGGCCATTTTAAAAATGGCAGCATGGGAACAGGGACACAGGCAGCACAGAAATAGTTAGGTAATAGCAAGTATGAAAAAAAAAATGTCACATGGTTCTAGGCAAGTATGATTATTTACTTCCCACCAGTCAGGTTTAAATGTTTATAGGAGTAGTGATGCCGGGGGAGGGGGGGGGGGTCCCCTTTACTGTGAGGGAAATCAAAACATGACCTTGTGAGGGCACTAGAGGACTAAGGTTGGGAACCACCGGTGTAAGAGATCGGAAGCCATGGTGGGAGTTGGGATTTCAGCCTTTACCTTCTCACAGGGGTTGATTTACTAAAATTGGCGAGTACACATCTGGTGCAGCTCTTCATAGAAACCAATCAGCTTCCAGGTTTTATCGTCAAAGCTTGATCGAACAACCTGAAGTTAGACGCTGACTGGCTATCATGCACAGCTGCACCAGATTTAGTGTTTAGAACGACTTTTGAGAGTCAAGGAAGTAGCATTGCATACATTACTGTATGTACTTGCATACCTCCCAACTTTTTGAAATTGGAACAAAAAACACCTATTAGAAAAAGTATGTAGGCATAGGACACACACCCTGCCCTGCCCCTTAAAAGGAGAATTATACAAAAAGGGGGGGGGGGGGGGGGGGTTAAACCCACAAGTGTTTTTTTTGTTTTTTGTTTTTTTAACCACTACTATTTCTTTATACTGTTTTTTGAAATTTACAAATGCAGCAATTTAGAAATTAGATAAAAGGTTTAGCACCGGAAAACACAAATTTGAAAGATAAAAAAAGTGCATTTTATATACAACTATGTAGATCAGACCAAAATATGGGGAAAATGAGGAGGAAAGAGGGACTGTGTTCCAAGTCAGGGACAGTCCCTCACGAAATCAGGGGACCGGAACAGTTGGGAGCTAGGCACATGGAATGGAGCAGAGTCGTGCGAGTGATAAGCAAACTTCTATAGTACAGCATTTAGGGTCGACAATGCCAATGGGGATTTCAGTGCAGCAATGGCCCCATGAGTTCAGCCCAGACAGAGTTAGGAGCTCACGTGATTTCTGGCAAACCGACCAGTTATTTTTCTGTACTTGCAAATTTTTGGATGGATAAAACATGGGGAAACCTGAATGCATTGCCGAGATGTAAGAAATACTGCAAATAACTAATGCTGCAAGATGGCTGGAGAGGCTGAAACACCAACAGAGATCCTGCACATTGACTGATAGTAAAATACAGGTGGCAGGTTGCTTCAGCTTGTCAGATCTACCCACAACTGAAATATGAAATAATTGAGTCTGTAAGTATTCCAGAATAGCAATCCTTTGATACAAGACAAGAATAGTTCAGTTTTTAGTGACTGCTGGCAAGGGGCTGATTTACAAAAGGCGAATAGGCTGTTCGTTTTGCAACAGACTTTTTACTTTAAAAAGATCCCAAAAAACAAAAACAAAACAAACATATTTAGGTTGCAATTCATTGCATGATGGAAGCCAGCAGAGCTTCACTTCATTCACTAACCTAAGTGAAAATTCCCTTGCAAAGTGAACAACCTATTTTCCTTAAGGCTGGGTTCACACTAGTGCAAATTGGATGCAGGTTTTCTACATCCAGTTCGCATGACAGAAGATAAACAAATATCCTTGGTGGCTGTAGAGTGGATTACACAGGGGTCCTCTGCATCTTTGGCTCCATTTCAGATCTGAATTCAGAAAAAAGATTTGGGTCTGATTCGTCCCTGAAACGGAGAACAGGGACGCACCAGACCCCTGCTGTGAGCTGCATGTAAATTAAGTGTGAGCCCAGCCTTAGTAAATCAACCCAATTGGCCAAGGATTTCCATTGTGAGAGGTCTTTAGTAGAATTAGAGAATCAGTCCAACTGCTTTAGCCATTCCAGAATCAAAATGAAAGTATCATGCTCATCCAATGTAAAATATAATTGGGGAACTCAGCTCTGAGACTGACATTTTTATGAGGGTCTTATCTGGAGGGGTTGGAGATAGAAACAACTGGGGAAAAATCTCACCACAAGCAATTTATGAATCCAGGACCTGGTCTAATCCTGTAGCATTCATCCTAAACTGAAATATTAGGTCTGACTCAGTTTTAACCTATCTCCTTACAGTGACACTAAATTCCGGTAAAAAAAAACAAAAAAGAAAATAAAAACACACCCTCTACTGGTATTCCTTTATGTATTCTTAGCTTAAAAAAGTATCCCAAATCTCCAAATACCTTTTTCTTGCTGCTGTAATCCAACTTTCTGTTAGAGCAGTGGTCTCCAAACTGAGGCCTGGATGGGGGGGGGGGGGGGCGGCGATTGCGGCCCTTTACTTGCTTTTATCGGACCCTTGGGGTATTGTTCCTCCTACTGTCAGCAGCATTGGGCCATAGTTCCTGCCACTGACACCGACAATGAAGCACTATTCCTCCCACTGGCACAAACATTGGGGCTTATTCTTCCCGCTGGAACCAAAAATTGGGCACTATTCCTCCCACAGACACCAACGATAGAGCACTATTGCTCCCACAGACACCAATGATGAAGCACTATTCCTCCCACTGACACCAATGATGGGGCACTATTCTTCCCACTGACACCAATGATGGGGAACTATTCCTCCCACTGACACCAATGATGGGGAACTATTCCTCCCACTGACACCAATGATGGGGAACTATTCCTCCCACTGACACCAATGATGGGGAACTATTCCTCCCACTGACCAATGATGGGGCACTATTCCTCCCACTGACACCAAGGATGGAGCACTATTCCTCCCACTGACACCAAGGATGGAACACTATTCCTCCTCTTCATACCAAAGATGGGGCATTGTTTACTCCCACTGACACCAGGACATTTTCCATTCCTGCTGGCCACAGTCCGGCCCCCCTAAAATTTGAAGGACAGTAAACTGGCCCTTTCTTTAGAAACTTTAGAGACCCCTGTGTTAGAGTGTGGCTACATTCATTCATTCATTCTCCATGGTCCCACTGTATGTTGGAATGAAGCCATCCTCCTTTGCTCACTTCCAAGATCGACTATGGGATTTGTAGCGTGCATAGAGCAGTGTGCATGACCACAACTAACATGCCCTTCTGACTAAAACACAAGTGAGTGGGATAAGGAGAGGTTCAGGACTTCACAAAGAACATTACAAAAAGAGGAAAAAAAAAAAACCACAGTAAGAAACAATTTTATAATAAATAGATTACAGGGCAATTTAGGGAGTAGAGGAGTATGGATTATTTTTGGAAAAGGGATATTGTCTAGTGTCACTTAAAAAACAAAAAACTTTTGACTAGCATATCCCTTAATATCATTCAGATGTGCTGTCTTGACTTAAAGGAGATCAATAAAGACAGTGTCAGTTTTGAAAATCAGCACCTGTCATTTATGTAATCAGGACCGGCAGTGAGAAAAGTATACAATAGTGTGCCTCCCTCAGCTGTCAGCACATTTATAACTTTAAATGAATAACCAAAGGCTTTCAGCAGACATCCACAGTTCTATATGGCATTTAGCACAAATGACTGGAAAAACAGCGCTTTGCACTTACAACAAAGAAAAATCCAATTACAATGACAATATTTCCATTGAATCCCCATCTTTGGAATATTCCTTGTCACAACGAGGAATTTACATTTTTTCTTTTCGCAGTGTAAACAGCGCAATACGTAATCATATCACATGGCTTTGCAGCGCGTACAGGCACGATAACAAATAAATGACGAAACGGAGAGCGGTCTTCTAAACAGAAGGGGAGAAGAATGCGCAAGTCATAATGGATTAGCTGGGTGACGTCTCAGGAGTGACAGCTGTCTGCGACCAGGCTAGCATCGCCTTGGATTGTAAATGGGGTTGTCTCTTCTCCATGAGAGACGCAAACCACTGAGCTGGAACCATCCTATATAAATCAATGGATAGCATTAGACTAGGCTACTAAATATCCATCCAAGACTTAGCCGGCCTTTAAATATCCTTCAACAGTTACAAAACAGATAACAACCAAACGGCTATGTTCAGCGAGCGTTTAGCCAGATTAGAGATTTCCGTGTGTACTAATGCCTCCATCGGAACACAGCTTTTAGCAGCTGAATGTAAGCAGCTAACACTAAGGTGCTCAGCTGTCTACCCCAGCCATGTATCCAGCGGCATTTGTCTATGGATAGTATTCACAGCTCTTTGTAGTGCCTATACAATGTATGAATTAAGTCACTCCCCATCCGTACCTTCTGCTTTTTTTTTTTTTTTTTTTTTTTTTACTTTGGCATTACGTCAACAATTACAAAGCAACAAGAACCCAAACAACTTCACGCATGCTGCAAAACGCATCTAGGGCTAAATATTATTAATGATATTCATGATGTAATCGCCAGGCAGCTGAACGGTGGGAAGCCTTGCAGATTGAAGCTGTAGTCATTTCTGTATTGCTCTCCACGGCTAGGAGAGGTGCTTTCAGCTAGCTATATTCTTCAGACATTAATATAGGCATCATCTAGCAGTTTTTAAAGGGTCCCCATCTAGCAATGTTTTTTTAAAGGCTCATCTTCTAGCAATTTTTTTTAAAGGGTCATCATCTAGGAATTTTTTTTTTTTTTTTAAAAAAGGTTCATCATCTAGCAGTTTTTTTTGTTTTTTTTTTAAGGCTCATCTAGCAGTTTTTTTTTAAGGCTCATCATCTAGCAGTTTTTTTTAAAGGCTCATCATCTAGCAGTTTTTTTTAAAGGCTCATCATCTAGCAGTTTTTTTTAAAGGCTCATCATCTAGCAGTTTTTTAAAGGCTCATCGTCTAGCAGTTTTTTTTAAAGGGTCATCATCTAGCAGTTTTTAAAAGGCTCATCATCTAGGAATTTTTTAAAGGGTCATCATCTAGGAATTTTTTAAAGGGTCATCATCTAGGAATTTTTTAAAGGCTCATCATCTAGCAGTTTTTTTTTTTTAAAGTAGCATCATCAGGCAGTTTTTTAAAGTGTCGTCATTTAGCTTTTTTTTTTTTTTAAAGGGTCACTATCTAGCAATTTTTTTAAAGAGACATCATCTAGAGTGTTTTTTTTTTTTTTTTTTTAACGAGTCACTCTCTGGCAGTTTGATCATACAGTATTCATCAGGGCACTTATAGAAAATTTTTTGCATGATTTTTTTTTTTTTTTGCATGGTCTTCTAGTTTCTTCTATTTTCCTGTGCTATTTACAGTTAAAGTTATGTTATTAAAAAAAAATTCTATTTATTTTTAATTCAAAACAAGGGATTACCAACAAGCACAGTCACGTTTTGATCCCAAACTCCAAACAATCAACACATGCCATGTACTGTCATAAATATCAAGCCATTGCCATGTCTGTAAATAGTGACCATCCAGCAGGCATAGACAACGTTGCCCATCGGGTGTATGGATGGTGGGCACACAAAGGATGATCACACAGAAGGTCAATAGATCCCATTGCAAACCTTATATCGCCACCAACTCGTGTCACAGGGTCAGCCCTCGGTGGTCTCATTACAGGCAGCTGCATATGGTGGCCAATTCCATTACAGCAAATCAACATGCAAACTTATCCTCCGACAACTCTGTCACTGAAAAATGACTGCCATAGGCCAGCCCTCTTACTTTTACTGAGGTGACAGGTCATCATCATCACCGGGTAGACACTGATGAATATAAAAAGGAGGAGGGTGGGCTGGTTATGACAGGCAGCTCTTCAGCTGGCCATACACTATGCAATCTGGTTGTACAATCAGAAGTATGTCAGATAAGAAGAAACATTTGTATGAAGTCAGGCCTAGGTAGATATACAATCAGATTGTACAATATATAGTCAGTAATGAAACTCCTCCAATAGACATGGAGACCCCTGCACACCCAGACTAGTCCATAGAGATGAGCATTAGAGATCGGTGGAGTTATATGAGACCATTGTGATGAATGAAGAATAAATGGTAACGATCGGTAAGAGATGTGATGGTGGGACAGATGGAAAATGGAAATAAGAAATGAAGGATCACAGACCTGAGATGGAGCTGCAGAGCTCAGGAGGAAAGGGTTTGGTGGAGAGAAGTCCCCTGTCTGTGCCTTCCTCATACACACACACATACACACACTTCTCAGGAAATGAATGGGGCACACACACACACTCACACACACACAGAACTGTTGTACTTGCAAATGACTTACCGGGATCACATGATCTGCTAAATCTAGGGTGGGCCGATGGGTGGAGGCTTCCATAAACAAGAGAGGACAATATAGTGGGAGTCAGAGCGGCGTGCATCGAGTTACACCGGGGCCCCACCAAGGGGGATGCCGACCGTCCATGGTGCTGACACTTCCATCATCGGCCTCACTATGGGATGACAGCCGGCCAATGACAGCCAGGGGACTGGGGGGAGCGGCCGACCTGTCAGTGGGCTGTCATCGGGTGACAGCCGGGGATGGGAGGCTGGAGATCTGGGGGGTGGGAGGCTGGAGATCCGGGGACGATGACTGCTGTCACAAATCCCCTTGTCCTGTAGAGAAGCCCTCCCTGCTCCCACCCTGAGGACTACCAGGATACACCCACTGACTGCCCGCACACCCGCCCGGAGATGTCAAGGCTACACTGTGTTCTCTATGTACCGATCACTACAGGAATGGACACAGCCTGTCACCGCTCATCATTGCCATCATCACTGCATACCATGTTCTGTTCTACACATTTATTACAAGAGTCTCATACATAATCTTTATCACATCTCATCGTACAATCTCCGTTATAGTAGCTCTACACACTTTCCCAAGTGATCAATTTCATTTCTGATCAATCTGTTTCCAACAGAAATAATTTATAGCTGCCAAACTATACAATTGATATGCGATGCAGATCAAGTTGATTTCGATCTATATTTAAGATACAATCATAATTCCTGAATATATAATCTGGTTGAACACAATAAGATCATATTATGCTGGTTATACACACTTCAAGAAATTATTATTATAGGTACCCATATAGCGCTGTCAATTTACATAGCGCTTCACATATATATATTGTACATTCACATCAGTCACTACCCTCAAGGAGCTTACAATCTAACTCCCTAACTCACATTCACCCATACACAATTTTTTTTAAAATCCACAATGGTACAGAAAACAAAAAAATGTTAAGTGTACAAAGAACGTGCATGTGAACACGCAGAAGAAGTGCACTTAAAGAGGAGTTTAATAAATCCTGTAGCTGCTGACTTTTAATCAGGGCCGCTGCAAGGATTTTTTAAAACCCTAGGCAAACCTCATCTTGCCCCCCCCCCCCCGCCTCACCTGTGCCCATCAAATGCAGCCTCACCAGCGCCCTTCAATGCAGCCTCACCAGCGCCCATCAATGCAACCTCACCAGCACCCATCACTGCAGCCTTACCCGCGCCCATCAATGCAGCCTCACCAGCGCCCATCAATGCAGCCTCACCAGCACCCATCAATGCAGCCTTACCAGCGCCCATCAATGCAGCCTTACCAGCGCCCATCAATGCAGCCTCACCAGCGCCCATCAAATGCAGCCTCACCAGCGCCCTTCAATGCAGCCTCACCAGCGCCCATCAATGCAACCTCACCAGCGCCCATCACTGCAACCTTACCAGCGCCCATCAATGCAGCCTTACCAGCGCCCATCAATGCAGCCTCACCAGCACCCATCAATGCAGCCTCACCAGCACCCATCAATGCAGCCTTACCAGCACCCATCAATGCAGCCTCACCAGCGCCCATCAATGCAGCCTCACCAGCACCCATCAATGCAGCCTCACCAGCGCCCATCAATGCAGCCTCACCAGCACCCATCAATGCAGCCTCACCAGCGCCCATCAATGCAGCCTTACCAGTGCCCATCAATGCAGCCTCACCAGCACCCATCAATGCAGCCTCACCAGCGCCCATCAATGCAGCCTCACCAGCGCCCATCAATGCAGCCTTACCAGCGCCCATCAATGCAGCCTTACCAGTGCCCATCAATGCAGCCTCACCAGCACCCATCAATGCAGCCTCACCAGAGCCCATCAATGCAGCCTCACCAGCGCCCATCAATGTAGCCTTACCAGCGCCCGTCAATACAGCCTCACCAGCTCCTATCAAATGCAGCCTCACCTGTGCCAATTACAGCCGCTTCACCACTGCCAATCAATGCAGGGGGGGCTCTGTACACACACTTGGTATTTGGCAGATCAGTCACAATATACATATACACATTTGCAAATTGAATGTGATAATATAATCTCATATCTCAGCCAGCGACAGTTTTTACTCACCACGGTCTTGGGCTCTGCAAGCTGCTTTGTATCCAACGACATGACCCTGTGCTTGGTGTTCCTCGCTCGCAACAATGTCAAACTCAGCTGTGCCTGCCTCGGTTGGTGACTCCTCCAGGCTCCACCTGTCACCAAGCCTGGAGCGCCGCGGCCAGGCACCACGCTATAGCCCATCAGTGACTCGGCTCCAGTGACACTGCCAGGACAGGCCAGGAGAGCAGCCTCCATGGGGGAGGGGGGGTGGGTGTGGGTGCTGTCCATCCTCCAGAGCGGCTGCCTGGTTGATAGTTGCTGGCTCTGTGGACAGAGCGGGAGTAGGATCACCAGCAGCCGCGGCTGCCTAGTCTGCCTAGTGGTAGCACCGGCCCTACTTTTAATATTAGGACACTTGCCTGTCCTGGAACCCAGCGATGTCGGCACCCCAGCCAATTTTCTGATTGGCTCTCGGGTGCTGCCGCCACCATTCGTGGTAGGGGAAAGAGGAGGGGGGCCAAGGTTGCTGCGGCGAGGTCTCCCAGAAGAGGGGGGGGTCCTTTCAAAAACAGTTACCGGCTCCCCCCTCCCCCCCAAAAGGTGGCAAATGTGGCACCGGAAGGGGGGAGGAAGCAAACCAGCGGAGCTTCCACTTTTGGGTGGAGCTCCGTTTTAAAGTGATATGCATTAAGATAAAAAACCTGTGTGCAACAGCACCTCTCAGCCCCCTTAATACTTACTTGAACCCATCTCAATCCAGCTATGTTGCACGAGGGACTCGGCTGTCTGGGACACTCTCTCCTGATTGGTTGAGATACAGAGCAGGTGCCATTGGCTGCTGTTAAAGTCAGTGAGCCAATGAGGAGGGAGAGGGGGCAAGGCCGAGCCATGGTTCTGTGTTCTAATGGAGACACAGCAGCAGCTCAGCTTGAGTGCCCCCATAGCAAGCTGCTTTCTGTGGAGGCAGGAAGGTGGGGCCAGGTGCGTCGGCGGGGGGGACCCCAGAAGAAGAGGATCCAGGCTGCTCTGTGCAAAACCACTACACAGAGCAGGTAAGTATAGAATGTTTGTTATTTTTAAACAAGCAAAAAAAAATAAGACTTTAATATAACTTTAAGACCCCTTTCACACTGGGGTGGTTTGCAGGCGCTATTGGGGCTTTCACACTGGATCGGTGCCCTGGGGCTTTCACACTGGATCGGTGCGCTAGCAAAAAAGCCCTGCTAGCAGCATCTTTGGAGCGTTGAAGGAGCAGTGCATGCGGGCATGGGGCAGCGCGTCTATACCGCCGCCAAAGCGCCTCTGCAGAGGCGCTTTGCGGTCTTTTTTAACCTTTTCTCGGCTGCTAGCGTCAGGGGGGAACCCGCCCCGCTAGCGGCTGAATACCGATGCTAAAACGTAAGTAAAGCGCCACTAATAATAGCGGCGCTTTACCGGCAACGCACCTCCCGCCCCAGTGTGAAAGGGGCCTAAGGGTATGCTTTTATCCACCCCCCAAAAGGGTAGGACCTTTCTCTGAACCCCGGGGGAGCACAAGTCTCCTGATATGGAAAAGGTTACAAACTTGGTCCGCCTAACCGGAAAGGCCTGGCGGACCCCTCTCCTCATGGCCAGCCGAAGCTGACCGTCAAGGGGCTTGCCCAAAGAGAGACCGCCCAGGTTCAGGGGAGGAAGGAACTTGATGGCCACACATTCTCTACCTAGACTTCAGGGCAAGCCCAAGGACTCACACCCTCCATCCAGTAAAAAAAAAAATAAAAACACAAAAGTGGAAATTGATAAACGTGATGGAGAAAATAAATTAATAAATACGTGGCCATGCAATGTGCACTGGCTAGGCCCTGAGGCCTGGTAGCAAAAACTGCCCCAGGACACTGTGGGGTCCCCCTAGGGCATGTTCTCCCTTTGCCCAGACAGGCAAAGGGAGAACATGCAAACACCAGGCAGGCAGTGTCACATGACTGGGATTCGAACCAACAACCCTAGTGCTGCTAGGTGGAAGTGCTAACCACTAAGCCACTGTGTTGCTTATGATCAATTTATTTTATTTATTTATTTATTACAGGTACTTATATAGCGCTGTACTCAGTGCTTTACATATATATTGTACATTCACATCAGTCCCTGCCAGTGGCAGTGCCGCCCCCTCTCTCCAGCCACCCCTCTAGCACCAATAGATAGATTCATGCACTGCATGAATCTATCTATGGCCGCTGCTGCCACCCCCTATTCAGGCGCCTGGCCCCTTTTCGGGTGTCTGAATTCCAGCGGTGGGGGGGTGTTTTTGAAGCACCTGATTAGAGCCATAAGCTCTAATAGGCGTCAAAAAAGGATGGCGCTCACAGGTCACTCAGCTGTGTTAGAAAAGCGAAGGAATCCGTCGGACAATACGACCGTGTGTGGGCTTCATCAGACCTTCAGCTGACTTTTTCTGTCGAAAATCAGACAACCTTTAGATTTGGAACATGTTTCAAATCTTTCCGACGGACTCGAGTCTGGTAGAAAAATCTGTCTGTCTGTATGCTAGTCCGACGGACAAAAAACTTCCTTATTCTAGTCCCTTCATACGTCATCACGTTCAAACCAAAGGACTTTCAAACGGACTTTAGTATGTTCGTGTGTGGGCAAGTCCGGTTGTTCGAAAGTCCATCGTAACTCCGTCGAAAGTCCGTCGGAAAGACCGTCGGACCTTTGATGCTGAAAAGTCCGCTTGTGTGTACGCAGCATAACTCACATTCATACATGCACATACTAGGGCCAATTTAGACAGGAGCCAATTAACGTACCAGGATGTCTTTGGAGTGCGAGAGGAAACCGGAGTATCTGGAGGAAACCCATGGAGGCACAGAGAGAACATGCAAACTCTTTGCTGATCAATTTCTTGGCCACAGGCACACTGCAGTTCAAATAAGCTCCTTCTACAGGTGTTTGAGCTTTTCTTTGCCTGTAAACTCCCATCCATGTTAGACTACATTAGAGGCATTTAAATATCAAAAAGACACATACTGAGTCATCAATGGATTTGGAGCTAAATTGATTGAAATAATCAAAATGGCCCTTAACAGTGTGGATGGAAAATCTGATTGTAGGAATTAGAAAATTCAATATGATAGTTAAGTATGTGGCGAATCGAGTAATCTTTTCAATCCTCTGGTTGCATTTCCGAATGAAGTGAAAAATCTGTTGAAAACATAATTGTATAAAAAAAATTATTATGTTCCACTGTCACATCAGTCCCTGCCCTCAAGGAGCTTACAATCTAAGGTCCCTGCCTCACTTACATACACATACTTGGGCCGACTTGGACAAGAGCCAATTAACCTACCTGCACCAGCACAGGGAGCGCATGTAAATTTCATGCAGGTATTTTCCTGATTGGGATTCAAACAGTGGACCCCAGTGCTGCAAGGCAGAAGAACTAGCCACTAAGCTACTGTGATGCCAATATTTCAACAGGAAAACAAAAAAAATGACTGCGGCGAGATGTACTGCAAGACACAAAGAAGTGTTGTGTGTTGCGTTGTGGTGCACTGCATTTGCAAAAATACTGCATATGCTGTTAAAATTTTGAATCATCAATCACATACTTCTACATGTGTGATTTGAACACTACTCACTCCCTGAACTTCTGGAGTTCATACAACATTGTGGACAACAGGGGTAATCTTTTGATCAGTTAAAAAAAAAAGCATGGGTGCAAAATAAGATATAAAAAAAATTTGAGAGTGCTTCCCCTGTAAAAATGACCTGCCATATCAGTTACCAATCAGCCATGGCCAGGGCATTTCCAACCCCTCAGCTGCATCTAACAAAGGGACAGGGATGTTCATGACTATAGATGGGCCAAACGACCCCCTGTTGGGTTTGCAGCAGAACATCGAAAACTTTCGGAATCATAACCGAATAACAAAACCTTCTGAAGTCTATGGGGCCCAAACTGGTAAAATCAAAAGTACCCATTTTGAAGGCTTATATGCAAGTAATTGGGCATGCAATAGTTATGGGGTTCTGGGTACTGCGCTGGGAGACATGTATCAATGAAAAAAAAGTTTGTAAAAAACATAATTTTTAAATAAGCAGTGATTTACTGATGCTTAAAGTGAAACCATAAAAATGAGAAAAAATAACAATGAAAAGTTCCTTTAAATATAGGGCCTGGGGGGCCCCCCTTAGTCTGCCTGTAATGTGGCACATCTGTACTGTTAATAGAACCTGCTGCAGCAATAATTACATTTAATAAAGCCAAAAAAATGACATTTTCCATTTAAGCTTTCTTTATTTTATAATGTCTTGGGGAGATTTTGTATGATGAGGCCACAATTTTGTGCACTCAGAACAAGCTTAGAGATTTTTTGGATACATTCTGGTGTCTCGTTTGCAGACTTTAGATAGTTAAGTTACAAGTGCGGGCTTTGAGCTTTGGGTGTTGGTGGTACCTTTACGCTGCAACCCTATAGAGGTACTCTTGATGAAAGCAAGAATTGTCCTTGCTGTCAAAAATTGAAATGATATGCACCTGTCATACAGGTGCGGAAAAATTGGTCTTTAGGTGTCAGTGGTGCCTTCAAACATAACCCTATAGAGGTACTCTTGATGAAAGCAAAAATTGGCCTTGTTGTCAAAAATTTAAAATTATATGCACCTATCAAACAGGTGCGGAAAAATTGGTCCTTGGGTGGGTTAATTGTGCTTATTAAACCTGCACCAAAACATTTCTTCCAGATTTAATCAACACCCACAAAGCTAGGCAGCCTAGACAGTCTATCAGAGATTCAAGATCCAGAAAGCACTTAATCAGCGACATCGGCATCAGGGGCTTGATAGCTGCTGCTAATCCAGGACTGATTCATTTTGATAAATGTGAACTGGTCCACAAAGTCTGTGGACACACATGCACTTTTATCAGTCACAAAACCTCTGGCAGCACTGAATGCCCGTCACTGAGGCATGCATTGTCACGGCTCACCATCATTGTGGCCTCCTCAAATGGTGACAGTACAGTGCATGCATCCTTTGTGAGCAGCCACTGGAATGGGGAAAAAAGCCAAGCCTGCCTGGGTCTGTCGTTGTGCAATACTCACACAGGTACTCGTTGACGGCCCACTGCTGCATGTGCAGTCGCTGCAGCATTGCCAAAGTCGAGTTCCACCTGGTGGGCATGTCACAAATCAGGCGGTTTATGGGCAGGTGGAATTCTACCTGAATTTTAGCCAACCGAGCACTGGCTGTGTATGACCACCTGAAATGGCTACAGACTCTTCTGGCCCGCTTTAGCAGATCTTCCAACCCTGGTTACCTATTTAGGAAACACTGCACCACCAAATCAAGGACATGTGCCAGGCAGGGCACATGTGTCAATTTTGCCTGTCTAAGGGTGAACACAGGAGGTTTGTGCCATTATCGCACACCACCATTCCTGGCTCCAGCTGGCATGGTGTGAACCACCTCTGGGCCTGCAGAGCTGCAAGCATCTCTGCTCCGTTGTGGCTCCTGTCCCCTAGACAGACCAGCTGAAGCACTGCATGGCACCTTTTAGCCTGGCTCATTAAATAGCCCCTTGAATGCTTAGGGAGTACTTGTGGTTCATTGGACAATTCAGCAGAGGAGGGCATGGAGGAGGGGGTGGAGCTGACAAATCTTGCAACACCACCACTAGCTATATGGAGACGTGACGGCACAACAAGCTGCAGCACTAAGCCCTGCATCTTTCCGAGTTGCAAGCAGTGTTACTCAGTGTGATGTGAATTAACTATATTGTCCCTGACCATGCTTGCTGGACCACGTGTCAGCAGTAATGTGGACTGAAAATGAGCGGGACACCACCTAGTTCAGTTTCGCACCAGAACATGCGAACAGACAAAAAAATCTGTGCGAACATGTGAACACCGGTAAAGTCTATGGGACACGAACATGAAAAATCAAGTGTTTATTTTAAAGGCTTATATGCAAGTTATTGCCATAAAAAGTGTTTGGGGACCCGGGTACTGCCCCAGGGGACATGTAACAATGCAAAAAGAAAATGTTTATAAAACAATCGTTTTTTTTGAGAAACAGTGATTATAATAAACAATAAAAATGAAATATTCCTTTAAATTTTATGCCTGGGAGGTCCCCTTAGTCTGCATGTAAAGTAGCGCATCTTTCCTATGTTTATAACAGTACCGCAGAAAAATTACATTTCTAAAGGAAAAAATGGCATTTAAATTGCTTGTGGCTGTGGCTGAAAGGGGGCAGAGTCTACCAGCTGAAAAGGCAACAGTTGCAGTGCTAGCAATTTGACCAAGCTAGCATTTAGACACTGAGCATGTGGATGGCTGGGACCAAATTTCTTTTTACGGTTCAGCAACTGGAGTAAATTTGACTGCTGAAATCAACTGGTGGTGTACTGCTAGAAGATTAGCTGCAAGTACTTGTGACACCTATTGCTAAACCTTCATTCCTATCAGTGCAGGTTTTTCAGAGGACTGGAGGTATAGTAGAGTTTGAGATCCCAGATGAGAAGCAAGGAGAAGTCCGCCTTTTTCTATGATGTGGGTCTTTCAAGTGCTGTTGCCAATGGACTGCATGGCAGGTTGTCATATGTCTGGTCAAGCATGAGGTGCCCAAGCGGCTGCTGTTCTGGCCACGTTTGATCTGCTTCAGACATAGGTTGCAAACAGCAACGGTGCGATTTGCTGCACACGTGTCAAGAAAGGCCCACACCAAGGAACTTTTAAAAGTCAGTGGGGAGTCAGCAGCGTCCAGAACCTAAGCTGCCCTGGAGGACATTCTGCCTCGTCGAAGTTGTGCCTCCTCCTCTTCACTTTCCTCCTCTTTTCTCTCAGGCACCTAAGTACAGTCAGTGACCTCATCATCCCCTCCCTCCTCATCACTGGAGCAAACTAAGCAGTATGCTGCAGCTGGGGGAACATGACTGCCAGTTTCTTGTCCTTCTGTGGCACCCCCTCTCTCTAGGCTCACCTTACTCCCTTCCTCAACACAGAAACCAACATCAGAGACTTCATATCGCTGCGCATCCTCCAGCAGCATGTAACCAACACTGTGGTCGAATAATTCTGGGGACTGCTCTATGTATGATGGTGGGGCTACGGAAGGAGTAACTGTGGACAAGGAGCCGGTGGAATAGGCTGCTTTGGCAGCAGTGTTGGAAGGCAAATTACTCTGAGCCTGGGTGACAGAGGATGAGGAGGATGAAGATGGCTTCATTATCCACTCCACCAACTCTTCTGCATGTTGTGGCTCAATAACACAGCCAGCAGCAGAAAAAAAGGACAAGCGTGCCCCACGGCCACCTGCAGAGGATGCACCATGTCAATGACCACCACTGTTGACTGTAGACAGAGGCTGCTTGCCCTCTTTTAGTGGCCTGTGAGCGTCAGCCTCTCCTTGGTGGCCTTCCGGACATGATGTTTTTGTTTTTTTTGTATTATATACTGTGTACACCACCTGAAGTGTATTAGAAACTGTACACCACTGAATGCACTGTATATATGGGCTACACTGAATGTAGAGTATATATATATATATATATATACAGTATCTCACAAAGGCCGCTCACATTTTTGTAAATATTTTCTTCTACTGTATCTTTTCCTGTGACAACATGAAGAAATTACACTTTGCTACATTGTAAAGTAGTGAGTGTACAGCTTGTATAACGTTGTAAATTTGCTGTCCCCTCAAAATAACTCAACACAGAGCCATTAATGTACAAACCACTGGCAACAAAAGTGAGTACACCCCCAATTGAAAATGTCCAAATTGGGCCCAATTAGCCATTTTCCCTCCCCGGTGTCATGTGACTTGTTAGTGTTACAAGGTCTCAGGTGTGAATGGGTAACAGGTGTGTTAAATTTGGTGTTTTCGCTCTCACTCTCTCATACTGGTCAATGGAAGTTCAACATGGCACCTCCATGGCAAACTCTCTGAGGAACTAAAAAAAAAAAAAATTGTTGCTCTACATAAAGATGACCTAGGATATAAGAAGATTGCCAAGACCCTGAAACTGAGCTGCAGCAACAGCCAGTTGAGAAGTACAAAGACGAGTGTGTCTTGCCTACAGTCAAGCATGGTGGTGGGAGTGTCATGGTCTGGGGCTGCATGTACAGTGGGGCAAAAAAGTATTTAGTCAGCCACCATTTGTGCAAGTTCTCCCACTTAAAAAGATGAGAGAGGCCTGTAATTGTCATCATAGGTATACCTCAACTCTAAGAGACAAAATGTGGAAACAAATCCAGACAATGACATTGTCTGATTTTTGAAAGAATTTATTTGCAAATTATGGTGGAAAATAAGTGGTCACCTACAAACAAGCAAGATTTCTGGCTCTCACATACCTGTATCTTCTTCTTTAAGAGGCTCCTCTGTCCTCCACTCATTACCTGTATTAATGGCACCTGTTTGAACTTGTTATCAGTATAAAAGACACCTGTCCACAACCTCAAACAGTCACACTCCAAACTCCACTATGGTGAGGACCAAAGAGCTGTCGAAGGACACCAGAAACAAAATTGTAGACCTGCACCAGGCTGGGAAGACTGAATCTGCAATAGGCAAGCAGCTTGGTGTGAAGAAATCAACTGTGGGAGCAATAATTAGAAAATGGAAGACAAGACCACTGATAATCTCCCTTGATCTGGGGCTCGGCGCAAGATCTCTCCGCGTGGGGTCAAAAAGATCACATGAACAGTGAGCAAAAATCCCAGAACCACACGGGGGGACCTAGTGAATGACCTGCAGAGAGCTGGGACCAACGTAACAAAGGCTACCATCAGTAACACATTACGCCGCCAGGGACTCAGATCCTGCAGTGCCAGATGTGTCCCCCTGCTAAAGCCAGTACATGTTCGGGCCCGTCTGAGGTTTGCTAGAGAGCATTTGGATGATCCAGAAGAGGATTGGGAGAATGTCATATGGTCAGATGAAACTAAAGTAGAACTGTTTGGTAGAAACACAACTCGTCGTGTTTGAAGGAGAGAGAATGCTGAGTTGCAACCAAAGAACACCATACCTACTGTGAAGCGTTGGGGGTGGCAACATCATGCTTTGGGGCTGTTTCTCTGAAAAGGGAACAGGACAACTGATCCGTGTACATGAAAGAATGAATAGGGCCATGTA
This sequence comes from Lithobates clamitans, assembly GCA_037952925.1. Classification (NCBI taxonomy): domain Eukaryota; kingdom Metazoa; phylum Chordata; class Amphibia; order Anura; family Ranidae; genus Lithobates; species Lithobates clamitans. Next base: position 904,719 of record JBBGZY010000932.1, on the reverse strand, counting down.
TCATGAGATTTTGAGCGCAAACCTCCTCCCATCAGCAAGGACATTGAAGATGAAATGTGGCTGGGTCTTTCAGCATGACAATGATCCCAAACACACCGCCCGGGCAACAAAGGAGTGGCTTCGTAAGAAGCATTTCAAGGTCCTAGAGTGGCCTAGCCAGTCTCCAGATCTCAACCCCATAGAAAACCTTTGGAGGGAGTTGAAAGTCCGTGTTGCCCAGCGACAGCCCCAAAACATCATTGCTCTAGAGGAGATCTGCACGGAGGAATGGGCCAACATACCAGCAACAGTGTGTGACAACCTTGTGAAGACTTACAGAAAATGTTTGACCTCTGTCATTGCCAACAAACGATATATAACAAAGTATTGAGATGAACTTTTGATATTGTAAAGCGCTGAGTAAACTGTTGGCGCTATATAAATCTCATATAATAATATTGACAAAATACTTATTTTCCACCATAATTTGCAAATAAATTCTTTCCAATTCAGACAATGTGATTGTCTGGATTTGTTTCCACATTTTGTCTCTCATAGTTGAGGTATACCTATGATGACAATTACAGGCCTCTCTCATCTTTTTAAGTGGGAGAACATGAACAATTGGTGGCTGACTAAATACTTTTTTTTTTTTTTTTTTTTTTTTTTTTTTTTTGCCACCTCAGAAAATTCCTAGAGAGACTAATTCAGCTTTCTCGCTCATATATGTCTCTTCTCATCTCTTCATCACTGTGGCGTATAAATTTTATTTTTAATGGAAGGACACAACAGTGGTTTACAAAAAAATAGTTATATAAAACCTACCCTCACCTGATGAGGCTCAACCCCTAGTTCCCCTTCTCTAAAGTTTTATCTTTATTTATAAATCTCTCTGTTTCAGATATCAAAAAGAGACAAAAAAAAAAAAACCAAGAAACCGCATACATATATATATAGCCCCCCCTGCCTCCCATCTCCCTCCCATCTCCCTCCCATCTCCCTCCCCTCTCCCCCCCTAACCCCTGTGCAATGCCTATGTTCTATTTGGTAGGTAGTTAAATCCTGATTTTTTCTGCATAACTCCATGTTTTTTTAAACTCCTTCCAACATTTCCATTTATCTGCTTCTCTCTTTTCCTCTTTATACAAAGAGAACTGTTCCATGGTATAGGTCTCCTCCACGGCATTTATCCAGTCCCACATCTCCGGACTTTCTTCCCCCCCCAATTTTTGGGGATTAATCTTTTTGCTGCGTTCAATAAATGTGGGACCAGAGATGCTTTATATTGTTTCACATTCCCTTCTATGCCGTGGAGGAGAACCACCCACGGATCCTCCTTCACCTCGATTTTTGTAATCTCCTTTATCGATCTCAAGATTTTTTTCCAATATTTTTTAATTACCGGGCAACTCCACCATAAGTGAGCCATAGTACCCATCCCTCCACAGCCCCGCCAACACTCTGCCGATTTCCCATGTTGGAACTTACTTATCCTATCTGGCGTTGCATACCACCTTGCCATACATTTATAATTCATCTCGGCCGTTTTTATATCCGCCGCTGAGCTATGGGCCAAAAATAACATTTTATTAATCGTGCTCGTGTCTTTTTGTGTTCCCAATTCCTTTTCCCATTTTTTGATATATGTGGGTACCTCTGCTTCTTCTTCCTTCAATATTAATTTATATAGCTTAGATACTGTGTTTTTTGTTTTTTCCGAACAACATAATTTTTCTAACGCTGTCAAGTTTTCTCCGGATCTTATCGGTTGAGGTAGATTTTTCACGAAGCGGTCTAATTGCATGTACCTCCATTCATCTATCACCCATGTGTCAGTGTTTTGTTTCAATTCAGTGATTGTGACAATTTTCCCTTTTTTAAGTATTTCTCTAAGCTGTACTTTGTCTTTTTTTATCCAGTTCCCACCTATATCTCTTTTCCCTGGTGCAAAAAACTCATTCTCCTTTAATTCTATCAGGGGAGAATTATAAATCTTATCTAACTGTTTATATACTACCTCCCATGTCTTTAAAACTATTTTTGTCAAACCGTGCATTCCCTCATCTACCGTTCTGTGATTCGGAGGGTTCCAAATAATAGATCCTAAACGTGTTTTACTATAGTAATTCTCTATATTCACCCATCTTTTTTCTTGGTTATCCCTAGCCCATTCTATTGCTCTTGATAAAATTATTGCTTTATAATATTTTAGGATATCCGGGACCGCAAGGCCCCCTTTGTCTTTATCTTGTTTTAGGGTCTTGAGAGATATTCTTGATCTTTTGTTTTTCCATATTATATTAGAGATTATTGACTTCAGTTTTCTAATATATTCTTGTGGGAGTTTAATAGGTAACATTTGAAATTTATACGTGATCTTTTCCACCATAATTTGCAAATAAATTCTTTCCAAATCAGACAATGTGATTGTCTGGATTTGTTTCCACATTTTGTCTCTCATAGTTGAGGTATACCTATGATGACAATTACAGGCCTCTCTCATCTTTTTAAGTGGGAGAACATGAACAATTGGTGGCTGACTAAATACTTTTTTGCCCCACTGTATGCTGCCGGCACTGGGAGCTGTTCATTGAGGGAACCATGAATGCCAACATGTACTGTGACATACTGAAGCAGAGTATGATCCCCTCCCTTCCAAGACTGGGCCACAGGGCAGTATTCCAACATGATAACGACCCCAAACACACCTCCAAGATGACCACTGCCTTGCTAAAGAAGCTGTGGGTAAAAGTGATGGACTGGCCAAGCATGTCTCCAGACCTAAACCCTATTGAGCATCTGTGAGGCATCCTCAAACAGAAGGTAGAGGAGCGCAAGGTCTCTAACATCCACCAGCTCCGTGATGTCATCATGGAGGAGTGGAAGGGGACTCCAGTGGCAGCCTGTGAAGCTCTGGTGAACTCCATGCCCAAGAGGGTTAAGGCAGTGCTGGAAAATAATGGTGGCCACACAAAATAATGACACTTTGGGCCCAATTTGGACATTTTAACTTAGGGATGTACTCACTTTTGTTGCCAGCGGTTTAGACATTAATTGCTGTGTGTTGAGTTATTTTGAGGGGACAGCAAATTTACACTGTTATACAAGCTGTACACTCACTACTTTAAATTGTAGCAAAGTGTCATTTCTTCAGTGTTGTCACATGAAAAGATAGAATAAAATATTTACAAAAATGTGAGGGGTGTACTCACTTTTGTGAGATACTATATATATATATATATATATATATATATATATATATATATATATACTGTGGGGACGGAAAGTATTCAGACCCCCTTAAATTTTTCACTCTTTGTTATATTGCAGTCATTTGCTAAAATCATTTAAGTTAATTTTTTTTCCTCATTAATGTATACACAGCACCCCATATTGACAGAAAAACACAGAATTGTTGACATTTTTGCAGATTTATTAAAAAAGAAGAACTGAAATATCACATGGTCCTAAGTATTCAGACCCTTTGCTGTGACACTCATATATTTAACTCAGGTGCTGTCCATTTCTTCTGATCATTCTTGAGATGGTTCTACACCTTAATTTGAGTCCAGCTGTGTTTGATTATACTGATTGGACTTGATTAGGAAAGCCACACACCAGTCTATGTAAGACATTACAGCTCACAGTGCATGTCAGAGCAAATGAATATCATGAGGTCAAAGGAACTGCCTGAAGAGCTCAGAGACAGAATTGTGGCAAGGCACAGATCTGACCAAGGTTACAAAAAAATGTCTGCTGTACTTAAGGTTCCTAAGAGCACAGTGGCCTCCATAATCCTTAAAAGGAAGATGTTTGAGATGACCATAACCCTTCCTAGAGCTGGTCGTCCATCCAAAATGAGCTATCGGGGGAGAAGAGCCTTGATGAGAGAGGTAAAGAAGAACCCAAAGATCACTGTGGCTGAGCTCCAGAGATGCAGTCGGGAGATGGGAGAAAGTTGTAGAAAGTCAACCATCACTGCAGCCCTCCACCAGTCGGGGCATTATGGCAGAGTGGCCCGACGGAAGCCTCTCCTCCGTGCAAGACACATGAAAGCCCGCATGGAGTTTGCTAAAAAACACCTGAAGGACTCTAAGATGGTGAGAAAAAAGATTCTCTGGTGTGATGAGACCAAGATAGAACTTTCTGGCCTTTATTCTAAGCGGTATGTGTGGAGAAAACCAGGCACTGCTCATTACCTGTCCAATACAGTCCCAACAGTGAAGCATGGTGGTGGCAGCATCATGCTGTGGGGTTTTTTTTCAGCTGCAGGGACAGGACGACTGGTTGCAATCGAGGGAAAGATGAATGCGGCCAAGTACAGGGATATCCTGGATGAAAACCTTCTCCAGAGTGCTCAGGACCTCAGACTGGGCCGAAGGTTTACCTTCCAACAAGACAATGACCCTAAGCACACAGCTAAAATAACGAAGGAGTGGCTTCACAACAACTCCGTGACTGTTCTTGAATGGCCGAGCCAGAGCCCTGACTTAAACCCAATTGAGCATCTCTGGAGAGACCTAAAAATGGCTGTCCACCAACATTTACCATCCAACCCAACAGAACTGAAGAGGATCTGCAAGGAGGAATGGCAGAGGATCCCCAAATCCAGGTGTGAAAAACTTGTTGCATCTTTCCCAAAAGGACTCATGGCTGTATTAGATCTAAAGGGTGCTTCTACTAAATACTGAGCAAAGGGTCTGAATACTTAGGACCATGTGATATTTCAGTTTTTCTTTTTTAATAAATCTGCAAAACTGTCAACAACTCTGTGTTTTTCTGTCAATATGGGGTGCTGTGTGTACATTATTGAGGAAAAAAAAAGAACTTAAATGATTTTAGCAAATGGCTGCAATATAACAAAGAGTGAAACATTTAAGGGGGTCTGAATACTTTCCGTCCCCACTATATATATGTAGCGCTGGTAGATTTTTTTAATGTACCGCTGATAGGTAAATCTTGTGGGTTACTTTTTAGAGGAAGTTAGATTTGCCTCTGTTCCAGCTTGGCTGAGTTTCATGTAGTTCCACACTGTGCCGGTGGGTGTCGTTGTCACCATGGGCTGGTGTTGGAAAAGCAACGCGTTGAAGCGTATGAGTGCTCCTCTGTCCCGGAGACAACTCGGTGGAGGTGGTCCTCCGAGTTGCATTCTGGGAGAGGGTATTTATAGGACAGTCGCCATGTTTAGGGGTTCGTTTTCCAGCCACCTGCTGGCCCTCCTGGCCGACAGGTATGCGTTAAGAGTACCACCTCGTGGTCCTCCGTTCTGGAGGCCCACGTCGCTGCGGCGTGTGGGTGGGCCCAGAAGCCTGTCTGGGGCCTACCACAGCAGCAGAGGATCGGTCCTGAGCTGTCTATCCTGAGTGAAGAAGCTGGACAACCGAGAAGATCCCAGGGGAGGACCCGTCATGGAAGGATCATGCAGAGTGCTGGTCTGGAGAGGGGCCTGGTGACTCGGTTGGAGGACGTATCCTGACGTAATCTTACTGCATAGTACTGCCGGGTTGGCTTAAAGGTTCAAGTACTGTGTCTGACATTCATCGCAAACCAATACATCCTGTGGCAGAGGATCGTACGGGTTTCATTCCAAACAAGTCTGTGGCAGAGACTTTTGTTCGTGCTGCGTACTGGCTGCTAGGCAAGTGAGAGATGCCTATCCAGGCAGGCAAAGATTGAGTCCCACAAGGGGAGTGCATTCAACCATTCAACCACAAGTGTTCAATTTCAGAGAATGTTCTAAAGAGTACTAAGGAAAGGTATTTGAGCTTCCTTGCAACTTTCCTTCTGCCTCTTTCCTGCTACTTCCTTTATTATTTGTTAAAGTATTGAAAGATCTACTCAAGTGTTGGTGTCTACATCGTCCAGAGGTAAACTCAACGGTACCCTAGACCCGGTGCTGGTGAAACAGAGGTATCGAGAGTGAAGGTAACAGCCCACTTTAAACCAGCAGCTCCACCGAGAGTTAGTTCTACATATATATATATACTGTGTATATATATATATATATATATATATATATATATATATATATATATCAAATACACTGCCAGTAACTAAATAACCTGCCTGCTTAATATTACTCAAGCTATCTCATCTCTGTCCACGGCAACAACACTACACCCAGCTGCTATGTAAGCAGCCTTATATAGTGTGGGGCGTGGACTTAGTCCCCCTGAGCCATGATTGGCCAAAGGCACCCTGCCTTTGGCCAATTATGGCTCTCTCAGTGCGCCTTGATTGGCCAAAGCATGCAGGTCAGGTGCATGCTTTGGCCAATCATCATACAGCAGTGCACTGCGATTTCAGTGCATTATGGGGCATTTCACGACACTTAAATTTCCCGTGAACGCCCCATAATATTCGCCATTGGGCGAACATCCGAAGTTCAAGTTGAACTTACGTTCAACTCAAACATCGGGTTCATCCCTAATGTGGACCTTGCAGCTGACTGCCTTGCCCAACGATGCCACAACATTGCCTTCCACGTGATGGTAAAGAGCTGGAATGGCCTTACATGAAAAGAAATTGTGACTGGGAACTTGACATTGTGGTACAGCACATTCTGCAAATTCATGGAAGGGGGCAGAATCCACCAGCCGAAAAGGCAAGAGTTGTAAAGTCAGCAGCTTTGACAAGCTTGAATTCAGACGCTGGGCATGTGGGTGCCAGTGACTGTATTTTTTTTTTTTTTTGCTGCAACAGATAGGGCAGAGAAATTTGCCTGTTATAGTCTACAGCTGGTGGTGTGCTACTGGCAGATGTGCAGCAAGGACCTGAGACACCCTGCATTATATCATCATCCGTGTCAGTGGAGGCTGCTGAGAGGTCATGAGGTATAGCGGGGGTAGATCGGAAAGGTGAGGAGTGAAGAGGAGCAGAATTGCATCCCTTTTGTGTGGCTTTCAGGTCATCTTGCCAATGGGCTGAGTGGTGGGAGGTTAAGTGCTTTGTCAAGCATGTTGTACCCAAATGGTTTTTGTTTTTGCCACGCTTTACGTGCTTGAGGCAAAATTTACAAATTGCAACAGTGTGAATGGCTACACATGTGCTAAAAAAAGACCCAAACAGCTGAGCTGTGGGAAGCAGGCGGGAGATAACAGTTCCAGAATCTGGTGGAATAGGGTGCCTTCTCTCTACTCTTCCATGATGGCTTCCTCTTTGGGGTTTTGCCTCATCCTCACTTTCCTCCTCTGCTCTATCTGGCACCCAAGTGGTGTCAGTGACCTCATCATCATCATCCCCTCCATCCTCATTATCACTGGAGACAACTTGGCAATACGCTGCAGCTGGGGGAACATGACTGCCAATTTGTTTACCAGTGTTCTCCCCTCTCAATAGGTTCATGTTCCTACCTTCCTCAACCTCAGAAACAAGATCTGAATAAAGTAATGGCTGTACATTGTCAAGGAGCAAGTGACTGAAGCTGTGTTCAAATAGCTCAGCTGACTCTTCCATGCCTGATGCTGGGGCTATGGCAGGAGTAGCTGGGGACAAGGAGGCAGGTTTTGCCACTCTGGCAGCTGCAGGGGACTGCGCACTATTCTCTGCTTGGGTGACGGAGAATGAGGAGGATGAGGATGAGCATGGTTTAGTAAGCCAGTCCACCACCTCTGCATGATGTTGAAATATACTTAGAACCCCAAAACATTATATATATTTTTTTCTAACACACTAGAGAATAAAATGGCTATCGTTGCAATACTTTCTGTCACACCGTATTTGCGCAGTGGTCTTACAAGCACACTTTTTTGGAAAAAGAATGATTGCTCTCGCTCTAACGATCGCGGTGATAACTCACGTGTGTGGTTTGAACACCGTTTTCATATGCGGGTGCTACTCACGTATGTGTTTGCTTCTGCATGTGAGCTCGGCGGGACGGGGTGCGTTAAAAAATGTTTTTTTTTTTTCTTATTTATTTTACTTTTTATTTTTACACTGTTCTTTTAAAAAAAAAAGTGTCACTTTTATTCCTATTACAAAGAATGGAAACATCCCTTGTAATAGAAAAAAAGCATGACAGGACCTCTTAAATATGAGATCTGCGGTCAAAAAAACCTCAGATCTCATATTTACACTAAAATATAATAAAATAAAAAAATGTCCCTTTAAGAGCTATGGGCGGAAGTGGTGTTTTGACGTCACTTCCGCCCTGCAATGGTATGGAGACGGGTGGGGGCCATCTTCCCCTCACTCATCTTAATACCTAACAGGGAGAAGGATCCGATCGACTCTGCCGCTGCCGGCAGCTCTGGTAAGCGGCGGAGGGCACCGGAGAGCGGCAGGGGAGACCCCTCTCCCGCCGCCGATAAAAGTGATCTTGCGGCGAATCCGCCGCTGAGACCACTTTTATCTGAAACCAGACCGCTCACTCAAGAAGAGGATACCGGGGTTAAGGTAGCTAGCTGCTGCCATAACAATGATATCTCTTTTCAAAGTGCCGACCTATATCGTCGTGAGCCAGTCCGGAAGTGGTTAAACGTGCAGTAACGCATGAAATATATTGCGCTAAACGTGCAATAACACACTGAAATGTACTGCGTTACACTGCACTATCGCTAGATTCACACTAAAGTGACACCAATGTAAAAATGAATCGTCAAACTACACTCACACTGCACTATCACTAGATTCACACTAAACTGACATTCTACACTGACAATAGAATCACAATAGCACACTATAGCACAATAACTCGCTAGTAGCACTGAATAGAGCCCTGTTCTATCCCTCTGCACACCAATATCACACTGCAAATAGACGCTATGGGGAGAATATTTTTATAGTGTGGGGTGGGACTAAGAGCAATGAGCCATGATTGGGTACAGTCATCATTACTTTCTCCAATCATAGCTCTGACAGTGATCTGTGCCCTGATTGGGCAAAGCTTTCATTGCTTCATCCAAGCAGGGCTTCCAATGCACTGTGTGGCAGCGCAGTGCATTATGGTCGTTCGGAAGGCCGAACAAACAAACCCCCCCGATAATTCGGGTGTTTGTCGAACGGGCGAACAGCCAATGTTCGGCCCAAATCAATGCTCGGGCCAAACTGTTCACCCAACTCTATTCATGACATGCATTGACCTAGTGTGGTCACATGGCCAAATTTGAACAATCAAATTGATCAAATGTATATATACTAGGTCAATAAGGTCACAAGCATCCCCACCCCTTTGTTACATATGGCTGAGGTGTGGGAAATGCCATGTTTGTGGCTAATTGGATGCTGATTTGGTGGGAGTGACAGCTTGTAACTCATTAGAGACTAAAGCTGCCATCAGACAAATAAGTGTTTAATTGTGAATGCATGTTGCATATATAGTATGTTGCATGTAGTGTGTATGTATGAGCCATAGGTGTGCACAGCCTATTGCATTAGGGTGTGCACCCCAAAGCTCAAACACATATGCGCATGTATGCATGTGTATATATACTGACAGTGTCAGTAAAGCAGTGGGCGGTGTCAGTAGGGCAGTGGACGATGTCAGTAGTTCTTATTTTTATTATTATTTTTTTTTTTTACAAATTTTTTTTTTACAATTTTTCTTAGGAGCCCTGTTAGGGGACTTTGTGAAATATCAGGGGTCTAAACAGGGGGAATCTGCGCCACACGGGGTATGCCCAGGCACACTTGACACACCCTGTGCGCACGCCCATGGTATGAGCATAGATATGTGATATTATGGTTATGAAGAAAGGAATCACAGGGAGAGCTGTGTGCTGGACTGTATATAATTCTGACCCCCGCACTATGTACGTTACATACACCTGACCAACACATTCTGTACATTACATACCTGACCCCTGCACTATGTAGATTACATACACCTGAACTTTGCAGTAAGTACATTACACACACCTGACCCCCACACTCTATGCATTACATAGCTCACCTCTGCACTATGTATGTTACACAAACCTGACCCCCCACTCTGTACATTAGAGACCTGACCCCTGCACTATGTAAGTTACACACACCTGACCCCACACTCTGTTCATTACATACCTGATTCCTGCATTATGTACATTACACACACTTGATCCCCACACGCTCTACATTACATGCCTGACCCCTGCATTATGTACGTTACACACCTGGCCCCCATACTCTGTACATTAAATACCTGACCCCTGCACTATGTACGTTTCACACAGCTAACCCAACACTCTGTTCTTTACATACCTGACCCCTACATTATGTAAATTACACACACCTGACCCCACACTCTGTTCATTTTATACTTGACCCCTGCACTATGCACGTTACTCACATCTAAACCCCACACTCTGTACATTACATACCAGACTCCTCCACTATGTACTTTACACAAACCTGACCCCCACACTCTGTACAATATATACCTGACCCCTGCACTATGTATGTTACACACAGCTGAGCCCTACACTATGTGCATTACATACCAGACTCCTCCACTATGTACTTTACACAAACCTGACCCCCACACTCTGTACATTATATACCTGACCCCTGCACTATGTACGTTACACACAGCTGAGCCCTACACTATGTGCATTACATACCAGACTCCTCCACTATGTACTTTACACAAACCTGACCCCCACACTCTGTACATTATATACCTGACCCCTGCACTATGTACGTTACACACAGCTGAGCCCTACACTATGTGCGTTACACACATCTGACCTCACACTCTGTTAATTTCATACCTGACCCATGCACTATGTGCGTTACACACATCTGACCCCCACACTCTGTACATTACATACCAGACTCCTCCACTATGTACTTTACACACACCTGACCCCCACACTCTGTACATTACATAACTGACCCCTGCACTATTTACCTTACACTCACTTGACCCCCACATTCTATATATTGTATACCTGACCCCTGCATCATGTACATAACAGACACCTGACCCCCTATTACTTACCTGGTGGAGACTAGAACATTGTCATTGGCAAGTGTAAACAAGGGAAATTATTTGGCGGGATTTTTAAGGGTGCCAAAAAAGAAAGAAAGTCATTACAATGCTCTACAGTAAGTATGTAGAAGTACAAGATTTTTATTGTTACATACAAAACATGATTAACCAGTTGCCGACCGCCGTATGCCAATGTACGTCGGCACAATGGCACGGGCAGGCATAAAGGCTTACCTGTACGTCCCTGCCTGCCCGCGGGCGGGGGGTCCAATCGGACCCCCCCCCCCCCCGGTGGCTGCGGCGGTCGGATTACCGTCAGGAGCGATCCGAGGTGAGGGGGAGGCCACTGATTCATGGCCACCCCCTCACGATCGCTCCTGGCGAATGGAATGCTTCCTCCGCTGCTGTAATGTAAACAGCGGCAAAGGAAGTGATGTCATCTCTCCTCGTGAAGCCTTTTCGTTCCGGCTTCCGAGGACTGAAGACATCAAGTAAGTTTGCACCAACACAACACTTACAGTAGAACACTCTAGGCACACTTTTCACCCCCGATCACCCCCCGATCACCCCCCTGTACCCCCTGTCACACTGACACCAATAGCAGTTTTTTTTTCTGATTATTGCATTGGTGTCATTTTGTGACAGTTATAAGTGGTAGGGCAGTTAGTGGTAGCCCTCTTTAGGTCTAGGGTACCCCCCTAATAAAGTTTTAACCCCTTGATCACCCCCCGTTGCCAGTGTCACTAAGCGATCGTTTATCTGATCGCTGTATTAGTGTCACAGGTGAGTATTTAGGTTCGCCGTCAGCGTTTTATAGCATCAGGGACCCCCATATACTACCTAGTAAAGGTTTTAACCCCCTGATTGCCCCCTAGTTAACCCTTTCACCAGTGATCACCGTATAACTGTTATGGGTGACGCTGGTTAGTTAGTTTTTTATAGTGTCAGGGCACCCGCTGTTTATTACCTAATAAAGGTTTAACCGCCTAATCGCCCGGCGGGTGATATAAGTTAGGTTTTGGGGTCGGATAGGGTCTGCATCGCCCCAGGCAGCATCAGGTTAGCGCCAGTACCGCTAACACCCACGCACGCAGCATACACCTCTCTTAGTGGTATAGTATCTGAACGGATCAATATATGATCCGATCAGATCTATACTAGCGTCCCCAGCAGTTTAGGGTTCCCAAAAACGCAGTGTTAGCGGGATCAGCCCAGATGCCTGCTAGCACCTGCGTTTTGCCCCTCCGCCCAGCCCAGCCCACCCAAGTGCAGTATCGATCGATCACTGTCATTTACAAAACACTAAACACACATAACTGCAGCGTTTGCAGAATCAGGCCTGATCCCTGCGATCGCTAACAGTTTTTTGGTAGCCTTTTGATACAGTCGCTAACAGTCAGGAGCTTTTTTGCCTGTGAGTCTCACTAGCGTACCACTAAATTTAGAGCCCAAAATGGCAAATCGAAGATACACTAGTGAAGAGGCCTACATGTTTCTGAGCATGACAGATAGTGAAGAGGAAGTCACTCATCTGTCAGATTCAGGCTCAGAATACATACCTGTAGACAGCAGCGGCTCCATGACAGATAGCTCTGACGACGGAGTTGTGGTCCCTGCCAAGGTCAGGTGTATCAGACCCCAATCTTCTTCTTCTGCTGTTGAGGTGCAAAAACCGCAGGGCTCTTGTATGGAGCAGAGAAGTACTAGTGCCGCTATTCCTTCTGGTGAACTGGCAAGCACCAGCGGCCTAGTATACCCTGGTCGTACATCCAGCACTGCAGTAACACTTGGTGACGTGGCGAGTCCCATATGTGCAGTTCAAGCTGGCGAGGTGGCAAGCACAAGTAGTGTCCCGCTGCCACCAAGAAGACGAACACAGCCCCGTCGTGCCCATAGTGCCCTTCCTGCTGCAATCCTAATTAGGAACCCACCACTTCTGCAGCACCCGTACTTCCCACATTCACTGGCCAACCCAGCACTCATGTGAAAACAGTTGATTTTACGTCACTTGATTTTTATTCGCTGTTTTTCACTGAAGATCTCTGTAGATCTATTGTGGACTAAAGCAATTTGTAAGCTGGTCAACACATTGCCACTATTCCCCAGTCCTCCCTTGCCAGAGATTGGAAACCAATTACGGTCTCCGAATTTAAGATCTTTCTGGGCCTTTCCCTCCTCATGGGCATAACCAAAAAGAGTGAGTTGCGGTCATATTGGTCCACTGACCCAATTCACCATATGCCCGTGTTCTCTGCTTCCATGGCCAGGGCACGATACGAGCAGATTTTGCGGTTCATGCATTTCAACATCAATGAACTCTGTCGTCCTCGTGGAGACCTTGGATACGATCGGCTCTACAAAATTCGGCCCCTCGTAAACCACTTCAACCAACATTTTGCAGACTTGTTTACTCCCCATCAAGTTGTCTGCGTTGATGAGTCCCTGATTAAGTTTTCTGGCCGCTTGTCATTCAAACAGTACCTTCCCAGCAAGCGTGCCAGATACGGGGTCAAAATGTATAAGCTCTGTGACATCGCCACAGGCTATACATGTAGTTTTATGGTTTACGAGGGAAGAGATACGTCACGTAGAGCCGACAAACTGCCCTGACTACATAGGAAGTGCTGGCAAGATTGTGTGGGACTTGGTGTCACCCTTATGCGGAAAGGGGTACCATTTGTATGTGGACAATTATTACACGAGCGTGCCACTTTTTAGTCACTTGTTTGATCATCAGATTGGAGCATGTGGCACCGTGCAATCTAATCGCCGGGGCTTTCCCCAGTGGCTTGTAGATTCTCGTCTTAGGCTGGGGGTGAGAGCCTGCTTGAAGTGTAATAACTTGCTCACTATGAAGTGGAGGGACAATAAGAATGTTTTCGTTCTTACCTCCCTTCATGCAGACACGACTGTCCAAATTACTACGGCGACTGGTATTGTGGAGAAACCCCTCTGTGTCCACGAATATAACCAAAATATGGGAGGGTTGGACCTCAACGACTAGTTGTTGGCGCCGTACCTAGTTGCCCGTAAGGCCTGGTATAAAAAAGTGTCTGTATACTTATTTTAATTGGCTTTGCTGAACGCTCATGTTTTGGGGTGCAATTCTGCATATAACCATGGCATGTGTGAGCAATATATCATTTAGTAACAACTTTTTGTAAATTTTTTTTTTTTTGTCATTATTCAATCACTTGGGACGAAAAAATAAAATATTCAATGGGCTCAACATGCCTCTCAGCAATTTGCTTGGAGTGTCTACTTTCCAAAATGGGGTCATTTGGGGGGGGGGGGGGGTGTACTGCCCTGCCATTTTAGCACCTCAAGAAATGAGATAGGCAGTCATAAACTAAAAGCTGTGTAAATTCCAGAAAATGTACCCTAGTTTGTAGACGCTATAACTTTTGCGCAAACCAATAAATATGCGCTTATTGACTTTTTTTTTACCAAAGACATGGGGCTGAATACATTTTGGCCTAAATGTATGACTAAAATTGAGTTTATTGGATTTTTTTTTATAACAAAAAGTAGAAAATATAATTTTTTTTCAAAATCTTCTTTTTTTTTCTGTTTATAGCGCAAAAAATAAAAACGGCAGAGGTGATCAAATACCATCAAAAGAAAGCTCTATTTGTGAGAAAAAAAGGACGCAAATTTTGTTTGGGTACAACATTGCATGACTGCGCAATTAGCAGTTAAAACGACACAGTGCCGAATTGTAAAAAGTGCTCTGGTCAGGAAGGGGCTTCCGGGGCTGAAGTGGTTAGAAAGTTTCAATATAGGTTATGCGCATATATTCAAAGATACTTCTTATGCCGCGTACACACGGTCGGACTTTTCAGCTACAAAAGTCCAACGGACGCTGACGGACTAAAGCTGGCTGGTAATCCGATCGTGTGTGGGCTTCTCCGGACTTTCATCGTACTTTTTTAGACTCAAATCCGACGTACTTTAGATTTGAAACATGCTTCAAATCTTTACGTCGTAACTACGACGGACCCCGAAGTCCGCTCGTCTGTATGCTAGTCCTACGGACAAAAACCCACGCTAGGGCAGCTATTGACTACTGGCTATCAACTTCCTTATTTTAGTCCGGTGTACATCATCACGTACGAATCCGTCGGACTTTTGTGTGGCCGTGTGTAGGCAAGTCTGTTCGTTAGAAAGTCTGCCGCAAGTCCGCCGAAAGTCCGCCGAAAGTCTGTCGGACAGGCTGTCGGACTTTTGTAGATGAAAAGTCCGACCGTGTGTACGCGGCATTAGAATTGAAAACAGATGATAAAATATAATCACTCGGTAGTAGTATTAGAGTGATTGTCTTGACATGTTTCGCCACTCTGGGCTCATCAGGGGATGTTTTAAAAAACAATTAAATGTAACGCTGCATAGAACAGAACAAAAAAGCATTACATTGACTGGAAGTATAATACATAATAATGAAATAATAAGGTAAAGGTACAGTAGGGTATACTGTCGACCGCCGAGCCCATCATATATATGAAGATCTTATGCCTGCGACTCAATGTCGAAACAAGGGAAACCCTCACTGAGTAGCGCACATAAAAGGTGACGAATGAGGTCGAGAAGAGCTTTTCAGCTGGAATCTAGCCAAAAAGTGATAAGTGTGGGTGATAATTAAATTAAAAATGTATATTCTACTTGAGAAATAGTGGGTAAGGTGAATAAAGAAGAGGAGGGAACACAAGGAATGGGCTAGGGGGAGGAAAGGTGGATGGAAGAGAAATGACAAGGGGAAGGGAGAAGGGGGGGGAGGGGAGGGAAAGAGGGAAAGGGGGAAAAAAGGGGAAGGGGGAAGTGGGGAAGGTAAGGATGGTTTAAGGGGGAGGGAGCAAGGGGGGGGAAGGGAAAGAAGGAAGGGAGGGAAAAGGGAAGGGAAAGGGAAGAAGGGGATGTGGATAAAGGAAAGGGAATAAAAGGAAAATGGGTGTTAGAATGGGAAGATGAAATGTGAGTGAAGGGAGTGAAGGGTCTTCTACACTTTTCATCACCCTTTATACCCTTTCTTTCTTTTTTGGCACCCTTAAAAATCCCGCCAAATTTTCCTTGTTTACATTTACATACAGGAATGTTGGTGCCTTTTGTTTGTCATTGCCACCCACCCATATTACCACTTTCCATTGTCATTGGCAACCCTCACATCCATCTTGTAGGCTGGATTTTTATTCTGAGCTGACATGTGAGTTTTAGACTTCTGACCTCTGTTATATTGTTTTTGCTACCCATATAGGAATTTTTACCCCTTCACGTCTTTTATCCATTACTTATATTCACAGATAACTTTGGCAACATATTCCTGATGAGTGGACATGAGCCACGGAATGCGTACAGTTACTATACCTCAAGACAGTCTGATCCTTAAATTTTTTATCTATCATGCATTCGTCTATTCTATTGTACCATGTATTGGTTTCTCATGAATTCATTATAATAATCATGTTCCATATGTCAGCTCTTAATTATGTTTATCAATCAAATTTTGTTCCGTACCATGTATTTCGCTAAACATGAAATGTGCTTCTACAATGAATAATTGAATAAACTTCATAATATATTTTCTCTTTAAATGGGTAGAGCTGAAAGTCACAGTCCTCAGTACAGGATGTTACAAGAAGCTTGGCACCAGAGCAGGAGGTGGTAGCGGGAGCTGGGAAGCAGGAAGCAGGTAGCAACAGCTGGGCAACAAAGGACTGAATTAGCAGGCAGAGCAATCCCAGAAGCAGGCCAAGGTCAGTAACAGCCAGGCAAAGTAGTACAGAATCAGCAGGCAAAGGGGAGTCCAGTAATCAAGGTCAAGGAGAACCAGGTGAGCAGGTTTTGAGGCAGCAGGCAGAGGCCACGTCCAGAGAGAAGCCGAGTCATACACGGGTGGGTAAGTATAGCAGGTAAGGTCTCAGGAACACAAGAACAAGCTGGTGACCATTCAGCAATTTCTCTCAGTGACAAATCAGTTTAAATAGGCCACTGGATGCCAAGTGTACACACTAATTGCTACATGCACATGCGCACGCCGCAAATTGGCACAGTACATCTGATATTGCCCTTTTGCTTAGAAGTACAAGCTCATGCTCATGCCCATATGCATAAGTCTGCACTGGTTTTCTGATCCTGGAAATTCAGTTTACCTTACACCCCCACACTCTGTACATTACATACCTGACCCCTGCATTACTGTATGTACGTTACACACACCTGACACCCACACTATATACACAATCTACATGACCCCTATACTATGTACTTTACACACACCTGACCCCCACACTCTGTACATTACATACCTGACTCCTGCAGTATTCACGTTACACACACCCAACCCCCACCCTGTACATTACATACCTGACCCCTGTACTATGTACTTTTCACATACCTAACCCCCACACTCATTATATTACATACCTGACCCCTGTAGTGTGCATATTACACACACCTGACACCCACACTCTATATATTACATGCCTGACCCCTGTAGTATGCATATTACACACTCCTGACACCTACACTCTATATATTACATACCTGACCCCTCCAGTATGCATGTTACACACACCTGACACCCACACTCTATACATTACAAACCTGACCCCTGCAGTATGCACGTTACACAGACCTGACATCCACACTCTAGACATTACATACAGTGCCTTGCAAAAGTATTCATACCCCTTGAAATTTTCCACATTTTGGCCTGTTACAACCAAAAATGTACATTTATTTTATTGGAATTTTATGTGATAGACCAACACAAAGTGGCACATAATTGTGGAGTGGAAGGAAAATGATAAATGGTTTTAAACATTTTTTACAAAGCCGCCTTTACTCTGATGCCCCTAACTAAAATCTATTGGAAGCAATTGCCTTCAGAAGTCATCTAATTAGTAAATAGAGTCCACCTGTGTGCAATTTAATCTCAGTATAAATGCAGCTGTTCTGTGAAGCCCTCAGAGGTTTGTTAGATAACCTTAGTGAACAAACAGCATCATGAAGGCCAAGGAACACACCAGACAGGTCAGGGATAAAGTTGTGGAGAACTTTAAAGCACGGTTAGTTTAGAAAAAATATCCCAAGCTTTGAACATCTCACAGAGCACTGTTCAATCCATCATCTGGAAATGGAAAGAGTATGGCACAACTGCAAACCTACCAAGACATGGCCGTCCAACTAAACTGAGGAGAGCATTAATCAGAGAAACAGCCTTAACTCTGGAGGAGCTGCAGAGATCACCAGCTCAGGTGGGAGAATCTGTCCACAGGACAACTATTAGTCATGCTTTCTACAAACCTGGCCTTTATGGAAGAGTGGCAAGAAGAATGCCATAGGTTGAAAGAAAGCCATAAGAAGTCCCATTTGCAGTTTGCAAGAAGCCATGTGGGGTCCACAGCAAAAATGTGGAAGAAAGTGCCCTGGTCAGATGAGACCAAAATAGAACTTTTTGGCTTAAAAGCAAAACGCTATGTGTGGTGGAAAACTAACATTGCACATCAACCTGAACACACCATCCCCACCATGAAACATGGTGGTGGCAGCATCATGTTGTGGGGATGCTTTTCTTCAGCAGGGACAGGGAAGCTGTTCAGAGTTGATGGGAAGATGGATGGAGCCAAATACAGGGCAATCTTAGAAGAAATCCTGTTATGGGGCGTACACACGGTCTGACTTTTTGGCTACAAAAGTCCGACGGACGCCGACGGACCAAATCCGGTGGACAATCCGATCGTGTGTGGGCTTCCCCCGGACTTTCAGCTGACTTTTCCCGTTGCAAATCTGACAGACTTTACTTTGGAACATGCTTCAAATCTTTACGTCGTAACTCCGCCGGACCCAGAAATCTGCTCGTCTGTATGCTAGTCCGACGGACAAAAACCCACGCTAGGGAAGCTATTGGCTACTGGCTATCAACTTCCTTATTTTAGTCTGGTGTACGTCATCACGTACGAATCCGTCGGACTTTTGTGTGATCGTATGTAGGCAAGTCCGTTCGTTAGAAAGTCCGCCGCAAGTCTGCCAAAAGTCCGTCGAAAGTTTGTCGGACGGGCTGTCGGACTTTTGTAGCCGAAAAGTCCGACTGTGTGTACGCCCCATAAGAGTCTGCAAAAGACTTGAGACTGGGGAGGAGGTTCACCTTTCAGCAGGACAACAACCCTAAACATGAAGCCAGAGCTACAATGGAATGGCTTAAATCAAAGCATATTCCTGTTTTAGAACAGCCCAGTCAAAGTCCAGACCTAAATCCAATTGAGAATCTGTGGCAAGACATAAAAATTGCTGTTCATAGACGCTCTCCATTCAATCTGACAAAGAAAGCTTAAACTATTTTGCAAAGAAGAATGGGCAAAAATGTCACTCTCTATATGTACAAAGCTGGTAGAGACATCCCCAAAAAGACTTGCAGCTGTAATTGCAGCAAGAGGTGGTTCTACAAAGTATTGATTCAGAGGGACTGAATACAAATGCACGCCACACTTTTCAGATATTTATTTGTAAAAAAACTTTGAAAACCATTTATCATTTTCCTTCCACTTCACAATTATGTGCCACTTTGTGTTGGTCTAGCAGATAAAATCCCAATAAAATACATTTACGTTTTTGGTTGTAACATGACAAAATGTGGAAATTTTCAAGGGGTATGAATACTTTTTCAAGGCACTGTACCTGTCCCCTGCACTATGTACTTTACACACACCTGAGCCCCACACTCTTTACATTATATACCTGACTCCTGCATTATGTACAATCCACACACTTGACCCCTACACTCTGTATTTTACATACCTGACTCCTGTAGTAGGCACGTTACACACATCTGACACCCACACTCTATACATTACATCCTGACCCCTGCACTATGTGCGTTACACAGACCTGAGACCCACACTCTATACATTGTATACCTGACCACTGCACCATGTACATTCCACCTCTTTCCTCCCTGTTCAGCCCCCATTCTTAGGAATTTAAATTTCAAAAGTTCCCAGGTATGAGTATACAGAATGCGGACCTTGCACAGTACTGTAGGGCCCACTTTAAAGCCTGCATTGGCAGCTAATTAAAATTTAATGGACTACCATATAGCAATGTGCACTGACACACAAAATAACACACGTGAGATATTGCACTACAAAAGTCTGAATGTGAAAACATACACAGAAAACAAATACAATTTACCAATATTCCAGGAGTCGTGGTAGATGAGACCAAGTGGGAAAGTAAATAAGGACTAGGCCCCACACAGGAAGATTCCACTTCCATTTGTTGACAGTTGATATAGATCTGCATTCCACATATTTGCACTTTGGCCATTGTACCCAGATCTATTTCCTGCAAGTCTTTTGGGGCTACGTTCATTACCATTCAAATGCTTCCTTCGCTCTCTGGTGTCCTAACTTGGGAGCCTGCAAATGTCTGACCCAGTTGGGGCCCTGACATTCCTAACACAATATTGGCTTTTTGCCCAGAACTACCAAGGAAACGGGGCAGGCAGGAATCATTTCAAATCTCCCTAGCTATTGCAAACATGGGGCCATAACACTGTGTTTATAGCTAAAAAAAAATCTAACTGGATGTAGATAGCTATATATTATAGAGCCTTCAGCAGCAGAACATAATGATTTTGGGACGCTGCCATAGCTCCTTCTGCAGCCGGTTCCTCTGTACTATTTATGATGCAGCAAGACTCATATTGATGTGATGCAAGTGAAGATTCCTGTGCTAAATACAGAGATTTGAATTTCAAGGGCTTGCAGTAAAGACACAGAGATGAGATGAAACAGGTTTGATTTTTTTTATTTGCTTCATTTACTGTATGCGAGGTTCCAGTTGATGCCATTTAAAAATTAGCATATTTTTTGACAACAGAGCAAGTTAATCTATGTCCCCCTGGGTTTAGTTAACTGACAACAGAGCATCTTTTTAACATAGTGAGGTGATGTATCTAATGAATTCCAAAATTAGAAGGCCCATAATACTGTTCAGTGTTTCCCTAGAGGCGCTTTCCATTCCAGGGAAGACTAATGGTTGCTTCAAGAGAGGCCAGTGCAGCATTTGGAAGTGAGAAAAGCCCAGTGTGCTGCACTTCACATATTCTGCAGCTGCAGAGGAGTATGTCAGAGAGACGGCGGTTGCTATGGGAACTCAGGATGCTGAGCACAGTAGCACACACTCAGGATGTTCCTTCCCAGCTCTGCAATTGTTTAACCCTGTGTGTATCACCATGACACTACAATCTGGAAGAAGAAACAGGATATTCCACATTTTTTAAAGTAAAAAGATAGAAAAAAAGTTTCAGTCTTTAAGATTCTCTGAGTATGCATTTTTAAAGTGACACTAAACTGTGGTTTAAAAAAATCTATTCAAGTGTGAATTCTTAACTCAAAAAATGCTTATGTTACTCCCAGCCTCCTCCAAATATTCACATTCCTTTTTCATTTTTTGCTACTGTGATCTGACTAACTGTCAGACAAAGGCTATGTTTGTTCTCCATGGTCCCAATGTATGCAGGAACGTAGGGACCCTCTCTTGTTCACTTCCAAGATGGACCAGGGATTATGGCAAACTTCCAGTTTACTATCCTTTGAACTTTAGGGAGGCAGATTGTGGCCAGTGGGAGTAGACAATGTCTTGACATAAGTGGAAGTAAACAATATCTGAAGCTTGATTGTCAATGGGAGTAAAACAATTCAATAGTGCCTGTGGTCAATAGGGAAAGGAATAATAACCCATCATTGGTACTAGTTGGAGGAATAGTGCCCCATCATGGGTATTATTGAAGCAATAGTGTCCCATCATCAGTATTAGTTGTAGGAATAGTGCCCCATCATTGGTATTAGTTGGAGGATACAATGGAAGGGATAGTGCCCCATCATCGTTGTCAGTAGCAGGAATTATGCCCTGCTGAGAAATAGTGCCCAAGGGCCAGATAAAGGCAAGAAAAAAACCAGATAGGTAGTTTGGAGACCACTGGACTATGAGATGTGTAGCGTGCAGCAGTGGACATGAACACATAAATAGATTGCAGGGCTATTAAGTAGTGGATATGTATGGTTTATTTTTGGAGAACAGGGAACAGTGTTACAGCACAAAATTAAAAAGTTTTGAAATGTTTTAGAAACACCAGTACAATTGTAATATAAAATTCAACTGACTTATGAGCTTTATTTTTCTTGGCCACTTCACAAAAGCAAACTCATGGGTAAGTTTTGCCCTCTGACCCCTCCTTAGGACCTCTCTACCTTAGCATAAATCCAAGGCCAACCTGACCCTCCTTATTTTCTTTTTGTCCTCATTCCAGAACTTCCCCGCTACTTGTCTTCAAGTTACCAGAGGATGCATGATTTCTTAGGTTCCCCTTTCCAGTGTTTACACACAGGTTCAGCCTCTCCTTTGGTGGAGGGCTGAGGTGTTGGAGGTAAATCCTCCTGATCCTGCAATGCCATAGTGCTTAGGTAGGATTATATGAGGCCTAAATGATCGCATAGTACTAGTATTTGGCTCAAACAGGTGAAATAGTTTTTTCCGAGAGGCTATTTTCCAAGATGGAAGCGGCTGTACTTTCACTTTTTCTCTCTCTTCAGGTTCTGTATCTCTATCTCCCCTGTGTCTCTATTTATCCCTCTCTGTGTTTTTTTTTCCTTCAGTGGTAACTTTGCTTTCTGTTCTCGTTTCTCAAGGGTCGGTTTGCAGTGTGAGTCAGCCTGCTATTTTCTTGACCCTGAGGCACTGAACATTCTACATGAGTGGTAGGAAGGCGATACAAAGTTTGTGCATGAAGAGAAAATAGACCATAGAGAGACCAATTGTGATCACTGTCCTACAGGGGAGAGAAGTCACAGGAATTTGGGATCAAGGCTTCGGTCAAGGGGTCATTCAACGTCTCCAAGGTCTTCTTGGTGTTGTTCTAAAAGACACTCTCAGAACAGACTGTCAGCCTCTCACAGGCATTCAAGATTTCCCCCTGCCACAGGTCACCTTCATTCTGTCTATCCAGTGGGATCTGATGAATTTGTGGAGCTGCAGCATTATCTTCTAAGATAAGATCTGTTTGTGATTCATACTTCCAGGGGTGTACAATGAATGAACATCAACAGCTGTGCTCTTACATATACCAGGCTGTTCAATAGAACATACAAAACTATATGGCAGCTAGCCATCCTTCAAGATCATCAGGGTAAGGAAGAAAAGGTCTGTAAAAATCAGCAAGTCACAGGAGTTGGATGAAATACTAGAATCCTGTGTCTTCAATTTTGCCCTTATTCCACCATATGTGGCAGCAGTGAAGTACGCACTGGAATGAGTGGACCAGTCTGCACCAGCCCCGACAGTCCATACTGTAAGTACTACCCAAGCCTTAAGATGTCTGTGCCTCCCTTTCCTCTAATGACAAAAATCAAGGAGCTTATTGAAGAAGAGTGGCAGTGCATAGAGAACAGATCCTCTCTCCAAAATGGGTATGCAAAACTCTATTCTTTCTGGTCTGAGAACTTGTCCCTATGAGATTTTCCTCCTAAGCTGGATGCCTCTTTGTGGGGGCTAACATGGCACAATGCCTCTGGATAACTATGTCACTTTTAAGGACCTGATGGAGCATAGAGTGGATACCGACCTGAAGAAACTTTATTCTGTGTCTCCAACATCAGTGTCTTTAGTCTTTAGAGAAATGAACTAACAAAGTTTAAGTTGTGTTTGAATCCCAAGTAGATAGAACATAAATTGTTGGGGCTTTGGAAAAAATTGAAATTGTCAACTGACTTATGGCTGAAGCAGCAGTTGATATGGTGAGCGTTTTCTTATGACTCATGATGCATGATGTGAATGCTAAAATAGTTCTCTGCTTGAAATATTGAGCAGCAGATGCCTCCTCTAAAAAGGGTTATCATGTTATTCCCTATAATGGTAAAGCCTTGTTAAGAAAGACATTGGAAGTGGCCATCCAGAGAGTTACTGTGGGTAAGTCTGGTCTGATTACCGAGGATGAGACAATAGTCCCTACAGTCCAGTTTTTTCTAGGTCAGTTCAAGGCAGTAAGAACATACAGGTTTTTCTTTGGTCGTGACAGCATCCATAACTTTTTCCAAGGTCTTGTTGTCAATGGTAGAAGATCTTTGCTTGCAACGCCTGCAAGTTTCTAATTATATAGATGACATTCTGGTACTAGCAAGTTTACTGGCAGTGTTCCTGTTTTGTCAGGGATATACTTTTATGCACTCTAGTGGATTTTGGGTAGCTAATAAATATGGACAGGACCCAGCTGTCATGGTTATGCAATAGAGTTTTCTCTGTCAGCTTACCTGTCTCCATGTGTTCATCTCTAAAGACCAGCTGCCTCTCACCTGACTGGTTTTATAACCTCTCCTCTAAGCATGGGCCCACCCCAGGCCCTATCAGGGAACCTTATATTAACCTGTGCACTGCAAGCCAGCAGTGCTGATCAACCATTGTGTGTTAGTCTCTGTGTGTACTTGCTGTGTTTCCTACGTCTGATTCCTGTTACTGACTTTGGCCTGTTCTCGACTCTCCCTGTCTGCTTGTTACCCTGACCTTTGGCGTGTTATGTTTATCCTTGTCTGCTAGTCGCCCTGACCTTTGGCTTACCCCTTACTTCCCTGTCGTTCCAGCCTGCTGCCTCCTTTCTCTTCTCCTGTAGTCTACGGTGAGCGTGAGCTGTGAGACCCTGGGGGCCGCGACCTGGAGCCAGACTGCAGCGCAGTCCATCCTCACCACTAGAGGCTCTGGTGAACACCCGCTGGCTCTTAGACTCCGCACCCTGGGGAATCTATGCTCTAGCTCCCGCTGGGATCCATGTTAGTTATCCTGTAGACCTGCTTCCTGAACCTTGCAGGGTTTAATCCGCAGCAGTCAGTCCTAGGGTCCACTACCTTAGCGGTGCACTTCCGACTCCTACAGAGTGCATCTGTCACCTGGTCCCAGCTAGTTCCATGATGAGAATAACAGATACAATGATAGGATTCTGTATGTCTTTCCTGGGGAATCTGTCAGCTATAATACTGGTGCTCTTCTGGGCAAGGTGGTATTGCAGCCATCTTCACTTGAATTAGTGGAGTCATTGTCTCAATGGATTTCACTTCTCCTAGTGGTGATTTGCTTTGATGGACATTACCCAGAACATGTCACAAGGAAAGACACACAGAAAGACACATAGTGCCAGGACTATTGATTCCAGGAGAAGTGATTCTCCATCATACTAGAGTTGAAAGTAGCTCCTGTTCCCCAAATGGGACCGGTTGTTGGTGCTCCGAGTACTCCGGTTTCCTCCCACACTCCAAAGACATGCTGGTAGGTTAATTGGCTTCTGTCCAAAATTGGCCCTAGTATATGAATGGGGACCTTGGATTGAGGGTAGGGACTGATGTGAGTGTGCGATGTTCAGGGTTAGGGACAAGGGTCAGGGTTGTAGACCCACACTCACTCAGGTTGAACTGGATGGACTGGTGTCTTTATTCAACCTTACTAACTATGTAACTATGTAAGTGCCGTCAGTACGTTGAAATGTCACTACGTTCGTGTTTGTTGCCTAAAAAGTCCCACCGTGTGTATGCATACCAAGTTTACGGCCAACGCCCTTTGGACAGAAATCCACGGAAAGGTTGTTTAAAGTCTGATCGTGTGTACGAGGCTTTAGGGTTGATTTACCAAAGTGTTAAAGGGTGTTCACTTCACTTCTGTAGCATCCTCACTGTTGCTAGAGTAAGTAAATTTAGTTTGGCTCCCCTGTAGGCAGTGGAGCATGGATTAATTTTGTTTAGGAGACTGTGCAGTGCTTCAAAGGCTGTGGCTCTGTTACCTCTCCCAGCTTCTGGAACTCTCTGGATAGTTCTAGTACTTAGAGGTAGTGTTGGGTGAACGGTGTGGCCCGAGCATGAGTTCGGGCCAAACATTGGCTGTTTGACCCATTCATTCAAAACCCGAATTTGCAGGGGGTTTGGCGGGTGTTCACCCCTTCGAACGCCCTGCAATGCACTGTGTGCTGCACAGTGCATTTTGCACCCTGATTGGGCAAAGTTTTGTCCATTCAGGGCGCAGAATAAGCTGGTTGGTAAAGAGTGGGACCAGGAAGCTGGCCGCTACATCCTTAAAGCGGATCTTCACCCATTTTTTAAACAGCATCTCGGTGGCTTCTAAAGGCAACACCTAGTGCCATATGGAGCTTTTTTTTTTTTCCCCTACCTTACATTATCTGTCTTTCCTTTATTCTGTCCCTGCGGCTGTGGGCGTGGACTTTGCGGGTATTATCGTCATATCCTTTCTTCACCGCACTGTCTCCTGGGTCGGCGCACTGTCTCCGGGGATCTCATTGTCTTTCATCCCAGGAGACATTGCGGATAACCTCCGCCAAATCTTGTGAGACTTAACCAGGAGCTCTTGACGGCGCTCCGATTTGTCTTTACTGCGCATGCGCGAGATCGGGGTTAGAATGGGCGGTGCATGCTGGTCGATCAGCAGCACCGTATCCCGGAAGGGGATGCCTGTGGGGTTCACATGCCCACAGGCAAGATGAAAACCGACTACAGGAACTTTTATAAGTTATTTTTCCTAGAGAAAAATGAGAGCAGTAAGCTGCAGAAATGAAACAAGTAAGTTAAAGATTAAAATAGATTAAACATTGTCAGTGTTAGAAAAAAATAAATTATGTGGAGACAGTGAAACACCGCTTTAACAACTGATGAGTAATCAGCTCAGCTGTCAATGTCAATGGGTTTCCCCACTGATATCTGACTAAAAAAAAAGAAAAAAACGGCGTGGGGTTCCCCCCCAGTCCATACCAGGCTCTTCGGGTCTGGTATGGATTTTATGGGGAACCCCACGCCAAATTGAAGAAAAAAGGGTGCGGGGTCCCCCCAAAATTCATACCACACCCTTATCCTGGCATGCAGCCTGGCAGGTCAGAAAGGGGGGGATGAGAGAGCACCCCCCTCCTGAACTATACCAGGCCACATGCTCTCAACATGGGGGGGTGGCTTTGGGGCGGGGACAGGCTCCCCAAAGACCTTGTTGGGGACAAGTGTCTCATCCCCACAACTGTGGCCAGTGGGTTTGAGGATCTATGGGCGGGGGGCTTTTCGGAATCTGGAAGCCCCCTTTAAGAACACACATAGTTTCTGACAATTCCTTTATTAAAGGAAAAATAGTGTCCCCCGTTAAATCCATCTCCTTTCATGACGCATGCTGCGCCCGAAAAATAAAAAACGGGGACCCATCTCTATGTAGGGGGTGAAGAAACAGAGGCTGCAACCTGAATATTTATGGAGTTTCCACAAATCCCTGGGTAGAAAGGGTCCAGACAGTGGGGAAACAAACCATAGATACTCAGGAGCCTGACAGTCTGGAGCAGGGTGCAAGTTCCAGCCATCTGGAGGGGACCCCTGTGCTTAGGGGTTCTGCCCCTCGGGCAAAAGAAGGGGCAAGAGAGAGAAGTGGGAAGCCTCAATCATTTATTCAGCCCAGTCTCAGCTAGGCTTAGCTGCAGACATCAAGCAGAGCCAAAATCAGCCTGTGCAGCAGCTTTCTGGATTCTAGGAGCTAATTAAAGGGACTGAGTGAGTGATAGGAGCTGGCAATTAGCCGACAGCTGAGCGGCCAGCTCAGAGAAGGAAGGGCTGAGCCCAGCCCTGACAGTACCCTCTCCTCAATGACCCCTCCCCCTCAGAGGGCCACCAGGCTTGAGGGGAAAACGTCTATGGAAATCACAGGTGAGGACGGGGGCATGTACGTCAAAGAAAGGAACCCAAGAATGTTCCTCCGGACTGTACTGTTTCCAATGCACCAGGTACTGTATGCTCCCATGGAACCCAGGGGGAGTCAACAATGGACTGTACTTTATACTCCTCATGGTTCCCAACCTGTACAGGTTGGGGATGAGGCACCAAGGTGGTAAAGCGGTTGCAGATAAAAGGTTTTATTAAGGAGACATGAAATACATTAGAGATACGCATATTAGAAGAAAGGTCTAATGTGTAAGCCACTGGGTTAATCCTGCGAAGAATACGAAAAGGCCCAATAAACCAAGGTGCGAACTTCAGAGAGGGAACACGAAGTCTGAGGTTGACTGAGATGACAGCCAGACCCTATCCCCAAACTGGTAGGAAGGCACAGGCAGGCGTCTGCGGTCAGCATGGAGTCTGTACCTATTATCAGCATGTCGCAAAGCCTCCTGGACACTGGTGCCCAAGTGGGACGAAGACCACGTAGATGCTCTTCTAATGCAGGAATACTCTGCGGAACAAATGAGTCAGGCAACGTGGAAGGTTGGAAACCATAGTTCGCCATAAACGGGGACAATTGGGAAGCAGAATTCAAGACACTATTTTGAGCGAAGTCCGCCCACGGTAAGAGGTCTGACCAGTTGTTATGATGGTCAAAAATATAGCAACGAAGGAATTGCTCCAAGGACTGATTGGCTCATTCTGTGGCCCCATTAGACTGCGGGTGATACGCAGAGGAGAAAGCAAGCTGAATTCCCAACTGTGCACAAAAGGCTCGCCAGAACACAAACTGACTACCCCTGTCCGAGACAATCACCTTGGGTAGCCCATGTAAGCGAAAGATCTCCTGAGCAAAAATGGAAACCACTTCCTTAGAGGTGGGCAACTTCTTAAGTAGAATACAATGAGACATTTTCGAGAACCAGACAACCACCATAAGGATAACTGTGTTGCCCTGGGAGTTGGGTAACTCCACAATGAAATCCATAGACAAGTGGGTCCAGGGCCTCTCTCTATTGGGTATTGGTTGTAGGAGGCCCACTGGAAGGTGTTGTAAAGTCTTACTCTGAGTAGGGATGGGCGAACGGTTTGGCCCGAGCATAAGCTCGGGCCGAACTTTAGCTGTTCAGACGTTCGACGAACACCCGAACAAACGGGTAGTTTACTCTCCCGTTACTTCTAATCAAAGTTAAAGTGGCACCAGAATGTATCCAAAAAAATCTCTGATCTTGTTCCCAGTGCACTACATTGTGGCCTCATCATTCACAGTGGCTCCCCAGGTGTTGCTGAGCAATATAAAGACAGCTTGCAGGGAAAATGTCATTTTGTTGGGCTTTATAAATGCAATCATTGCTGCAGCAGATTCTAGACATGGTACAGATATGCCACTTTACAGGTAGACTAAGGGGACCCCCCAGGCACTATATTGGAAGGAATGTTTTATTTTTATGCTTTCACTTTAAAAATAAAAAAAATCACTGCTCATTTAAAAATTACTAATAATTATTTTACAAACTTTTTTTTATTGATACATGTCCCCCAGGGCAGGGTCCGGACCCCTATAACCATTGTATGCCCAATTACTTGCATATAAGCCTTCAAAATGGGCACTTTTGATTTTTGGTGTTTGGGTCCTATTGACTTTAATGGGGTTCGTTATTCGGGTCCAAACTGTTCGGAAGTTCTGGTGCGAATCAGGGGTCTGTTTGGCCCATCCCTAACTCTGAGCACACATGGAACAGGCAGCTATGAAGGCAGTTACATCAGCACGTAGACTAGGCCACCAGAATTGTTGGGAAATGGCCCAAAACAGTTGATTCTTCCCAGGGTGGCCAGCAGCCTTGGGAGAATGGTCTGGAGCACGGCAGTACGGAGACTCTCTGGGATAAAGCAGCGGTCACAAGGTTTCTCAGGAGCAGCATGAACCTGAGCAGCAAGAATTTTGTCACCCAAAGGAGAAGTGAGACTGGTGCGAACCGTAGCCAGAATACGATCAGCGGGAATCACAGGAACCGGACCCGACTCCATCTTGGAAGTGGAGGAAAATTGTTGTGACAAAGTGTCAGCCCTTACATTCTTAGTACCAGGTAAGAATGAGACAATGTACAGTAATTGAAACTAGACAAGAAAAGAGCCCATCGCGCTCTTCTGGGAGAGAGGCGTTTAGCTTCAGACAAGAATGTGAGATACTTATGGTCAGTAAGGATGAGAACCGGCACAGTGGTACCTTCAAGGAGATGTCTCCATCCTTTCAGGGCTAAAATGATTGCTAACAGCTCTCTGTCACCAATCTCGTAATTTCACTCCGCAGGTGACAATTTCTTGGAAAAGTAGCCACAAGGATGCATAGCGCTCTCAGAGGTAGGACGTTGAGACAGAAGGGCGCCAACTCCAGTCTCAGAAGCATCAACCTTAAGGATAAAAGGTAACGTAGGATCAGGATGTGTCAACACAGGAGCAGAAACAAAGGCAGCCTTAAGACTCTCAAAGGCCTTATTGGACTCCGGAGACCAACACTGTGGGTTACCGTCCTTTCTGGTCATATCAGTCAGGGGCTTGACTAGAGACGAGAAGTTACGAAAAAACTTCTGATAATAGTTGGCAAAGCCAAGAAAATGCTGCAGAGGACATAAACCCACAGGTCGGGGCCACTGTAGGACTGCTGAAAGTTTCTCTGGGTCCATCGAAAAACCAGCAGTGGAAATGACATAACCCAGGAATTCAACCTGTTCACGATGGAGTTCGCACTTCTCCATGTTGCAATAGAGATTGTTCTCTCTTAGTTTCTGAAGCACACGACAGACATATGTGTGGTGGCTCTCCAGGGACTTGGAAAATATGAGGATATCGTCGAGGTAAACCACCACACATAACTGCAACAAATCTTGGAGGACATCGTTAATAAATTCCTGGAAAACTGCCGGGGCGTTACAAAGGCCAAAAGGCATTACATGGTACTCATTATGGCCTGTTCTGGTATTAAACGCAGTTTTCCACTCGTCGCCCTTCTTAATCCTCACAAGATTGTATGCCCCTCTCAAATCAAGCTTCATGAAAACCACTGCTCCCTTGATGCAGTCAAATAACTTCCGTAATCAACGGAATCGGGTAGGCATTCTTAATCATGAAACGATTGAGACCCCTATAATCAATACAAGGTCTCAGTTTACCACTCTTCTGCTTCACAAAGAAGAAACCACAACCAGCAGGGGACGAGGATTTGTGGATGAAACCTCGAGAAAGTGTGTCTGCAACATACTCCTTCATGGCCTTATCCTCCAAGACCGACAAAGGGTAAACCCGGCCACAAGGGGGTATGGCACCAGGTTGGAGATCAATTGCGCAATCATACGACTGGTGTGGAGGCAAACTACTTGCTTGACCTTTGTCAAATACATAGCTAAAATCGCGGTACTCCTCCAGCAGGGAGGAGAGTGAAGAAGTGCACAGGACCTTGGCTACCTTCTGGAAGCATGTCTTACTGCATTGTGGCTACCAGGAGAGAACCTCAGCATGGAGCCAATCAAAAGAGGGGTTGTGCCTCTGTAACCAAGGATAACCAATAACCAGCAGAGGAAATAACTTGGAATTTTATTATCTCATGTTGAAGAGCCCCTACGACCATGGACAATGGAACAGTCTCATGAGTCACATGGGCAGGCTGTAGAGGTCTCCCGTCAAGAACCTCAATGGCAAGTGGAAGGTCACAAAGCTGCAGCAGAATCGAGTGCTTCGATACAAAGGCAGCATCAATGACCCCAGAGTCGATTAGAGCCTGTATCTCAAAGGACGACTCAGCCCAAGAAA
The DNA here is from genome assembly GCA_037952925.1 of Lithobates clamitans. Lineage (NCBI taxonomy): Eukaryota > Metazoa > Chordata > Amphibia > Anura > Ranidae > Lithobates > Lithobates clamitans. The sequence continues at coordinate 873,291 of JBBGZY010000932.1, read as the reverse complement.
GGGTAACTGAAACCAGGGGCTTATCCTTCCGGATAACTGGGGACGAAACAACGCCACCTAAGGTCTGTTCCTGACAGGATCTCAAGGTTCGGGCATTCCCTGGACGGGTAGGACAAGACTTCAAAAAGTGACCTGCCTGGCCACAATAAAGGCACAATAGCTCCCTCCTGCTAAGGGTTCTCTCATCCGCAGAGAGACACATGAAGCCCAAGTGCATGGGTTCATCTTCACTGACCGACTCGGTACCAGGAGGCATGGGAGGTGAGGGAGGTGAGGGAGGCGAGGGTGGGACTGCAAAACTCGGAGACAAATATACAGGAGGCTTCCACAAGTGCTCCTTAAAAGAGAGTCTGTCAGGGAAGGTTCCATCTGCTGATGACACTGCCTGATATTTGGCGTGCAATACTGCGATCCACCAGCAGGTGTCTCCTGGCAGTCTGGGGCCAACTTCATTTCCTGCAATCAGGCATCACCTGAGTCTGATTGAGATGAGTATAAATACCCGGCAAGTGCACACACACCTTGCCCTGGTATTGTCCTTGTGCCCTGACCTGCAGCCTGTTTATCTGTTATCCGGATCCTGATCCTTAACCTGAACACTGATTCCTGTATCCTGTATCCTGAACCTGTTTGTATCTGTTCCTGTAACCCTGGATCCTTGCCCTGCAGCCTGATCCCTTCCATCTTGTTCCCTGTCTGTTTAATCCTTGCCCCCCATCTGCTGATCTTCTGTTTATGACCCTGGCCTGGCTTGACTATGATTCTGGTACTCCGTTTTGCTATATATGCTGGTTGGTTTATTTTTACTGTTTGGTTGTTTGGTTTGTTCACTCTGTATTGGTGGTGTGTTCACATTTACATGCATTTACTTTAATAAACTTACTTACTTTCACTTATTTATGTCTGGTTCACTCTGTCGCAGTCACACAGTTCTGGTCACATCTGGTTTATGACAGAATACCAGGGCCATCCCTGACCATAAGTGGCTGCACAGGGGAACCATTTTGATTCAGTTTGGTTGCAAACATGAATGCCGATGAGGTTATCTATTTTTTCTCTGCTGGCATCTGAAAGTGGTGATTATTGCCGCCAGGCTTTGAAAGGATGGTCTAGTGACCAGTTGTTTACAACTATCTGTTTGGCTCACTCCCTGGTCGATCAGGGTTATATATTGTTTGGGGAGGTGCAGCCTTTGATCAATATATGTACTGAGCTGGCCCTGCCCTGTATTCCAGAGGGCCATGATGATTTCCCTCCACTTATGCCCCGTACACACGGTCGGACTTTGTTCGGACATTCCGACAACAAAATCCTAGGATTTTTTCCGACGGATGTTGGCTCAAACTTGTATTGCGTACACACTGTCGCACAAAGTTGTCGGAATTTCCGATCGCCAACAACGTGGTGACGTCAAGCACGTACGACGAGACTAGAAAAAGCCATTTCAGAACCAAGCGCGGCACCCTTTGGGCTCCTTTTGCTAATCTCATGTTAGTAAAAGTTTGGTGAGAGACGCTTTTTCAGACTCGTGGCTTTCAGATCGTTTTCTGCCGTTCAGTTTGTGCTTGTGGGTTTGTATCTGCTCTTCAGTGCTTGCAAGCAAGTTCCGCGTGACTTTAAGTAGTCATTGTGTTCTTGTTCGTTCGTTACTGTTTTTCAGGTCGCTCTTCACAGGCCTTGCTATTCTTCAGTGCGTTCTGTTACTTCGTTCTGAGCAGCCGACCGTTTTCTAGCCATGTTTTGTATACTTACTCCTCGTAGAGTTCGTGCTGTGCGGGGGGCTTGGTGTTGGGGTCCTGACCTTGACACAAGTCCAGTCCATGAACAGGGTGGGGAGGAGTTCATGGACCAAGAATTGGTTGCTTCAGCGTGACCAGTTCTCTCATATGCCTTTGCTCCGTGAGATCCGTGAGAATAATCCTGATGATTTCAGGAACTTTCTCAGGATGACGGACCCCGTATTTCACCGTCTGCTGGCTTCGCTGATCCCCTATATCAGCAGGCAGGATACCTGCATGAGGCAAGCCACCACTCCGGAGCAGAGGCTCGTCGCTACCCTGCGGTACTTGGCGACAGGGAGAAGCCTGCAGGACCTCATGTTTTCGACAGGCATCTCCCCCCAGGCTCTGGGTATCATTATCCAAGAGACTTGTTCTGCCATCATCCAGGTCCTGCAGAAGGAGTATATGAAGGTAAGATTTTTATCCTTTAATATCACATTTTATTGTATTTAATGTTTGCTAATATCTTGTATTTCTTTCCTCATTCCCTAATTACCATGATTGTAATATGCTGTGAATGTCCCCTTTGTTCTCATGCATGCTGGTTTTTTAGGTAATTATTTTTTAAGTCCTTCATACATATCTGCCTTCACTTACCTCCCCAACATGCTCTCCTGCCCCTATATTCACCTCATGTAGTCACTTAACAATGTATTTTATCAGCTCCATAGTAGTGCTTTACCCCAAACACCCCCCAAAATGTTTAGAAATTTGATTTGTGCTTTAAATTCAGGCAGAGTTCCAGAGGCTTTTTTTGTAGTGTCCCCAAATCATTTTTCTAAACCCTCCCTCCCCCCAACTGCTAAGTCAGCTGATCACAGTTCTCTATCTATCCTCAATCATCTATCTGCTGACTTTGCCAAACCCATACACACTATACCCATCTCTTTACTGGTCACATTTATGGATGAATTCCCCAAAGCATGTAGTGCAAGGGCCTGCCTGTATACTTTACAATGGTACTGTTTAAAGTTTTTGGATTCTATTATTATCTTGATAGGTAATATCAGAATGTCCGAATGTCCTCAAATGTGTACAGTGTGTATTTATATCTTTGTATTATGACACTTCGTACCTGTCCAGTGGGCTGCCAATAGTGTAACTAAGGAGGGGCTGTTCCAAGTAATACCCTGTATTTAGGCATTCATCTCTCAATGAAGTGAAGAGGGTTACCTGTCCAAGATTCCACCCCCCCTATAATGTTAGAAATGGCCCATGAGAGGGGGGGGGAGGTTGAATATGATAGGTGTACCTTATACTTTGGTGTTCATTTCCCCTTAATAAATGCTATCTGGAGGTTGGCCAAGAATGTTTGTGCCTAATCTGCTTGCCATGTTTATGTGCAAAAATAGTAATTTATTTTTGTTTTCCTCAACAGTTTCATTCCACGCCACAGGAATGGCAGACTGTGGCCTCCCACTTTGCCCAGCGGTGGGACTTTCCTAACTGCGGAGGGGCAATTGATGGGAAACACGTCCACATCACCCCACCACCCAACTCAGGGGCATACTATTTCAACTATAAGGGGTTCAATAGTATTGTGATGTTGGCGGTGGTGTCGGCTAATTACGACTTCTTGTATGTGAACGTGGGGAAGAATGGCCGGATGTCCGATGGTGGAGTCATCGCCCAGACGGAGTTCTACAGGTGTCTCCAGAATGGCAGCTTGGACCTGCCACCTCCAGAGGACCATGTGGAAGGACTCCCATTTGTCTTAGTTGCGGATGAAGAATTTGCGCTGGGGGACCATCTTATGCGGCCATTCCCTATGAGGACCCTCACCCCGGAACAGAGGGTTTTTAATTACCGGCTGGCCAGAGCCAGAAGAGTGGTGGAGAACACATTTGGAATCCTGGCCAGCCGGTTCCACCTATTTCTGACACCCATCCATATGGCGGAGTATAAACTTAATCATCTAATCCTGACGTGCTGTGTTCTCCATAACTTTTTACGCAAACATTCTGCCAACTATGCTGGCTCAGTTGGGCCTGAGGCCGGAATTCTACATGATCCAACCCTGACGGCGCTTGAAAGTGGCCGTCCTGGCTTGCCCTCCCTGAGTGCCCATGATGTCCGGTTAAGATACCTTGAGTTCTTTGCGGGTAGGGGGGCCATCAATATGCCAGACAATTTGTGAAGCATTTATAAAATAAAAAAGAAAAAGCTAATCTTTGGTGACATTTACTGCTTGTGTTTTTTTTTAGCTGACCATGACAGCAATGTGGGGAGTCCTGAAAATGGCGTGATTGTGTAACCGTATACAAAGCACTGTTGGGTGTTATTTACTAAAGGCAAAGGCACTTTTTATACTACAAGTGCATTTGAAACTGCACTGAAACTGCACTTGTAGTTCAAAGAGGATTTGCCCTTAGGAAATAACCTCCATTTTCTCAGAAAACAGCAATTACATCACCACAAAAGTGTTGTAGCGTTAAGACAATAATCCACACATTCTTGATTAACAATCTTTTCTAATACCTGCACAATCATATGTGCATTTACCAAAGGTTTTTAAAACAAACCAACATGTTTGTTGTATAACAATTTTTGGGGTGGCATTATCAAAAATAGAAATGTCCATTTACGATAAAACAGGCCTGTGTAAAACCAACAAGAAAGACAAAAATCTTGAACTTACAAAGTTCACATATGGTAAAACTTGAAGGCAATATCAGACTTGAGTATTTAGGAACTGTGTTTGATATTGCGTTCAGATGGGGTGAAGTTATCCCTTGAAAAGCCAAATTTTGAAGATGCACACCAATTTACGAATGTCAACATGTGCTAGCTGCCATCACGGGGATCAAGGGACGTGTTTTGTGGGAGCAAGCCCTTCCTCACCGCTACTTTATTATTGAGGAAGGGGTTGCACCCCCAAAACGCGTCCATTGATCTCCTGTGATGGCAGATAGCACATGTTGGCACACTGTGTGCATCCTCCAAATTTGGAATTTCAAAACATCGCTCCAAATTTTTTCAGATTGTAGCACACAAAAAAGGAAAGTGATTTTGTGGGGTTTTAAATTCGCCCCAAAACATCAATGATGTTATTATTTTTTTGAATAACATCATTGATTTTTTTCTTGAGGTTTTCCAATTCAAAATTACACCCCATGATCTCCCCGATCAGGATCTGTGCACTTTCTGATGTGAAAGGATCTCAATCCATAACATCACGATCACCTAAAAAGAGAGTAACCAAACAAAAACAGGTATCAAAAATCTGCCAGCATCCATCTCTTACCTGAGCCTGTGGTCACAGACACTCACCTGTTGTGGTACCAATTTCCACCGCATCTTCTTCCTCCTCCTGCTCAGCTTGTTTTTGGGGTATTTCCCCTTCTTCCAGAGGTGGGGGGTCTCTGGTCTCCTCGGATGAGGGGTGTTCTCCAAGTCTTTTCTCCCCTATGTTAAACAAAAATGGTATAATTAGCACACAGATATTTGATGGCAGAACTATAAATAGGAAACATTGCTTGGAAGTGGGGTACAATTGTCAATTTTAGCAGAGTTCCAAGATGTAGCTTTTTTAGTGGCCTTTGTCAACCTGCAATCCTTTACCTGTTTTGTACAAGCTTCACAGATGGAGACCCCCCTATAGTATACACTGGAGCACCTGTGTGCCCACCCTAATAAAAATTGTGTTCTTGTGTCCCACACTAGTGCTCCAGTGTCCAGTGGAGTGGAGCAGCACGAACGTAATAAAGACAAAAAGAATAGGAACACAGCACAACTACTAACTTTTTTGCAGCACTCTCCGGATCTTTCTGTACTGCTCGGGCTCTCTTAATTTCAGGTCCGACCACCGCTTCCTGAGCTGATCTTTCGATCGTCGTACCCCGAAATTCCGGTGCAGACTTTTGACCACTTTCGCAATGATCTTGGCCTTTCTGATATTGGGGTTGGGGTAAGGCCCATACTTTCCATCATAGTTGGCCTTCTTCAGGATATCCACCATCTCTAACATCTCCCCAGAGGACATATTTGTGGCCTTAAATCTTCTCCTTCTGGATCGGGACGTGTCTGGATCCGGGCTTTCCTCCTCCTCCTCCTCATTCCTGTAATTAGCACGCACCTGCTGTGTCTCCGCTATGTGCTCTTCCCCCACTGCGCAGAACGAAAAGGGGCAGGGAATAGACTAGAAAGAACGTCAGGGGCGGGCAGAGTTACACGCATGCGCAGTGTGTATAAAGCGTAACACACGTGCGTATTACGTACGATCTGTGAGCGGAGGAAGGAGCATTGGACGTGCCGATCGTAAGAACGAAAGTAAGAGACATACTTGTGCCTATACTGCTTCTAGATTGAGGCCTATATTGTAACAAGATTAGGAGAGTTTGGCCTGACATTAGGCTTTGTCTTGTGTTGTGTCTTGCAGTGAACATGGATATCTTATTACAAGATAATGACTTCATGGCAATATTCATTGACATGTTCAGGGAGCTGCCCTGTCTGTGGGAGAACAACCACCCACATTACAGGAACCAAACAAAGAGGAAGGCAGCGCTGGATCAATTGTTGGAAATTGTGAAGCAGGTGATCCCCACGGCAGACATCACATATTTGAAGATCCTAATTGATGGCCTGAGGAGCACATATGTAAGGGAGCGCAAGAAAGTCCAGGATTCGCAGAGATCCGGAGCAGCAGATGACATCTATGTCCCCAGGATGTGGTACTATGACAGGCTGCATTTTCTGGCAGGCCAGACTGAACCCAGGTCATCCCTGTCCAGTCTTCCTTCCTTTCTGCTTGTCCAATCAATGATGTTAACTAGATGTTAGTTTGGAGTACTAATTTAGGATTGTGATTGATGATGCAAAAACTAAAACCATGTCCCTTTTTCATACACAGGGAAGTCTCAGCCAGGAGGTGGCCGGGCCGAGCCGGCTGCCTGATCTGCAGGTCCCTCCCCTCCCCCTGGAAAGAGAAAGTGGCAGGAGGAGGAGTGCCCTAGAGGAGGCTGCCATAGGCCTCTTTTGGAGGGCTACAGAGGCCCTGGGAGCACGACACACCATGGAGGATGACTTCGCTGCCATTATTGCCTCAAAAATGCAGAGGATGGAGGAGGGACAACAACTCATGTGTGAGTCGCTAATATTGGAGGCTCTTAATAAAGGTATGAGGGCCCAAATTACATCTGAGACACACCTTTGCGAACTCACACATGGTCCCCCTCCTCCTCCTGCAGGTCCTCCTCCGCCTCCTCCTTCTCCTCCAGGTCCTCCCAGTCCTCCTCCTCCTCCAGGTCCTACTCCTCCTCCTGCCACATCTCCAACAGCAGAGCCACAGCCAGGAAAGAAGCGTGGAAGGAAGACCAGAAAGTGAGGACCCTGGATGCAGTCTGGTCGGCCAAAAGATGCAGCCTCTTGTGGTACCACAGCCTGGGGACACAGATGTCATCTGCTGCTTTCCGGATCTCTGCGACTTCTGGACCAGACTGCCCTCCCTTACATATGGACTCCTCAGGCCACCAATTTTGATGTTCAAGAATTGATGTCTGCCCTGGGGGTCCCAGGCTTCGCTAATTTCTCCTGTTGATCCAGCGTTGCCTCCCTCTTTGTTTGGTTCTGAGCCCTTAATAAAGGATTTTTGTTTTGAATTATACTTGCCTATGTGTGTTTTACTTCAAAAAGGACAGTTGGTTTGTGAGGATTCAAGTACATTTCAAAAATACAATGTGAAATTAACAAGGGACACCAACAACAAACAATCTCCTTGAGATTAAATAATAAAAGATATCAATGGTGTTGTGGTAACTTGACACACAAAACACACACAAAAATAGTCTGGAGTAAAACTAAAAATAACATTAAACAAAGATCAGCCTTGGAAAAAATACAAACATAAAATCTAAACGAAAAATGCCTTTAAATAAAAAAACAAAAAACAAAAAATGATGTCAGATGTGACAAATAACAATATATTCAGGCAATCCCAAGAAAAAAAAAAAAAAAAAGTTTGTGAGAAGTGTGTGTGAATATGAGCAGCAAAACTACTTAATTCTTGTCACATTATAAAGAAGAAGAGAGTGCGCTGTATTAAACCATTTTTAACATTGCTGCGTGACGAAAGTGCTGTATCCATTGCGAACGCTAATTTTACCAGACGGAGCTGTTCCGTGTCGGAATTTCTTCTGAGCATGCGTGGCACTTTGTGCGTCGGAACAGGCCACACACGGTCGGAATTGACGCGATTGGATTTTGTTGTCGGAAAATTTTATATCCTGCTCTCAAACTTTGTGTGTCGGAAAATCCGATGGAAAATGTCCGATGGAGCCCACACACGGTCGGAATATCCGACAACACGCTCCGATCGGACATTTTCCATCGGAAAATCCGACCATGTGTACGGGGCATTAATGTGAATCAGGTTGTATCCCTAGTGTGGCTTTTTGAAGATGATCCAGCCGATTTTTGTGAGCACTACTCAGCCTGTTCCCCACAGGTGATTGCTGAGTGCATTGTGTCTGCTCAGTCTTTTGTTAGACAGGGAGATTTAAAACTACAGTTTGTACAACCTATACTTTCGGTATGGTCTGACATGGTGCAATCAGCCCCAGCCAAACAAACCACCTCTGCCATCAGACACCAGCCTACCCAAATGTATGTTTCCCCATCACCCATGTCAACCTCAGTTGCAGCCCAGTATACGCTGCTCCCAACCAAATACTCATATCCGGTCTCAGCTCCCTGTACCTATCCTGCATTCAACCCACCTGCCTCTTCTCAGCTATCTACAAACCCACAAGAACTTCCCCAGCTACTGTTACCTCTTCTCTGCCATATCCCAATCCTCCTTTCCAGTCTGCTGCACCCCTTACCTACAGTCCTGCAGTCACCTACAGAGCTTCAGTGGCTAAGCCAAAGAAAAAACAAAAGTTTTTCCCAACCAAAACAATCCTGCCATTAACCCAACCTGCCTCCACACCCATCAATCTGTCCCAGCTTGAAGTTCCAGTGCCAGTATTCCAGCCTGAGGTGCCAGAGTTCCAGCCCGAAGTGCCAGAGTTCCAGCCCGAAGTGCCAGAGTTCCAGCCCAGAGTGCCAGAGTTCCAGCCTGAGGTGCCAGAGTTCCAGCCCGAGGTGCCAGAGTTCCAGCCCAAGGTGCAAGAGTTCCAGTACCAGAGGTGTCAGTGTTTCAGCCCGAGGTGCCAGTGTTCCAGCCTAAAGAGCCAGAGCCAGCGTTCCAGTCTGAAGAGCCAGAGCCAGCGTTCCAGCCTGAAGAACCAGAGCCAGCATTCCAGCCTGATGTCACGGTGCCTGCCTTCCAGTCTGATGTCTTGGTGCCTGCTTTCCAGTCTGATGTCTCGGTGCCTGCCTTCCAGTCTGATGTCTTGGTGCCTACTTTCCAGTCTGATGTCTCGGTGCTTGCCTTCCAGTCTGATGTCTCGGTGCCTGCCTTCCAGTCTGATGTCTGGGTGCCCACCTTCCGGTCTGATGTCTCGGTGCCTGCCTTCCAGTCTGATGCCTTGGTGCCTGCATTCCAGTCTGAAGTTCCCGTGCCCATGTTCCAGCCTGAAGCTCTGGTGACGGTGTTCCAGTCTGATGTTCCTGTGCCTATGTTCCAGTTTGAAGTTCCAGGGCCTGTGTCCCCACTTGAAGTTTCGGTGCCTGTGTCCCCGCTTGAAGTTCCGGTGCCTGTGTCCCCGCTTGAAGATCCAGTGTTTCAGTCTGAAGATCCGGTGTCCCAGCCTCAGCCTGAAGTTTCGGTGCCCGTGTCTCAGCCTGTCATGCCAGTGCCCATCACCCAGTTTTCTGGGCCAGTGCCATTACCCAGCCTGCCGGTACAGTGCTCACTGCTCGGCCTGATGTCCCAGTGCCTGCTGTCCAGCTCAATGACCTGGAGCCTGCTACCCAGCTCGATGACCTGGAGCCTGCCACCCAGCTCAATGACCCAGAGCCTACCGCCCAGCTTGACGACCCAGAGCCTGCTGCCCAGCCCAATGACCAAGAGCCTGCTGCCCAGACCAATGACCCAGAGCATGCTGCCCAGCCCGATGACTCGGAGGCTGCTGCCCAGCCCGATGACCCGGTGCCTGCTGCCCAGCTCAATGACCCAGAGCCTGCTGCCCATCTGGATGACCCGGAGCCTGCTGCCCAGCCCGATGACCCGGTGCCTGCTGCCCAGCTCGATGACCCAGAGCCTGCTGCCCAGCTCGATGACCCAGAGCCTGCTGCCCAGCTCGATGACCCAGGGCCTGCTGCCCAGCTCGATGACCCGGAGCCTGCTGCCCAGCCCGATGACCCAGAGCCTGCTGCCCAGCCTGATGACCCGGAGCCTGTTGCCCAGCTCGATGACCTGGACCCTGCTGCCCAGCCCAGTGACCTGGAGCCTGCTGCCCAGCCCAATGACCCGGAGGCTGCTGCCCAGCTCGATGTCCCGGTGCCTGCTGCCCAGCTCGATGACCCAGAGCCTGCTGCCCAGCTCAATGACCCGGAGCCTGCTGCCCAGCTCAATGACCTGGAGCCTGCTGCCCAGCCCGTTGACCCGGAGCCTGCTGCCCAGCTTAATGACCCGGAACCTGCTGCCCAGCCCGATGACGTGGAGCCTGCTGCCCAGCTCGATGATCCGGAGCCCGCTGCCCAGCTTGAAGTGCCTGCTGCCCAGCGTGATGTGCTGAGCCTGCTGCCCAGTGTGATGTGCCCGTGCCTGCCACTCAGCGTGATGTGCCTGTGCCTGCTGCCCAGCCTGATGTGTCCCTGTCTACTGCCCAGCCTGATGACCTGGAGCCTGCTGCCCAGCTCGATGACCCAGTGCCTGCTGCCCAGCTCGATGACCCAGAGCCTGCTGCCCAGCTCAATGACCCGGAGCCTGCTGCCCAGCCCAATGACCCGGAGCCTGCTGCCTAGCTCGGTGACCCAGTGCCTGCTGCCCAGCTCGATGACCCAGAGCCTGCTGCCCAGCTTAATGACCCAGAGCCTGCTGCCCAGCTCGATGACCTGGAGCCTGCTGCCCAGCCCATTGACCCGGACCCTGCTGCCCAGCTCGATGACCCAGAACCTGATGCCCAGCCCGATGATGAGGAGCCTGCTGCCCAGCCCGATGACCCAGAGCCTGCTGCCCAGCTCAATGACCCAGAGCCTGCTGCCCAGCTCGATGACCCAGAGCCTGCTGCCCAGCTCAATGACCCGGAGCCTGCTGCCCAGCTCAATGACCTGGAGCCTGCTGCCCAGCCCATTGACCCGGAGCCTGCTGCCCAGCTTAATGACCCGGAACCTGCTGCCCAGCCCGATGACGTGGAGCCTGCTGCCCAGCCCGATGACCCGGAGCCTGCTGCCCAGCTCAATGACCCGGAGCCTGCTGCCCAGCTCGATGACCCAGAGCCTGCTGCCCAGCTCGATGATCCGGAGCCCGCTGCCCAGCTTGAAGTGCCTGCTGCCCAACGTGATGTGCTGAGCCTGCTGCCCAGTGTGATGTGCCCGTGCCTGCCACTCAGCGTGATGTGCCTGTGCCTGCTGCCCAGCCTGATGTGTCCCTGTCTACTGCCCAGCCTGATGACCTGGAGCCTGCTGCCCAGCTCGATGACCCAGTGCCTGCTGCCCAGCTCGATGACCCAGAGCCTGCTGCCCAGCTCAATGACCCGGAGCCTGCTGCCCAGCCCAATGACCCGGAGCCTGCTGCCTAGCTTGATGACCCAGTGCCTGCTGCCCAGCCCAATGACCCGGAGCCTGCTGCCTAGCTTGATGACCCAGTGCCTGCTGCCCAGCTCGATGACCCAGAGCCTGCTGCCCAGCTCAATGACCCAGAGCCTGCTGCCCAGCTCGATGACCTGGAGCCTGCTGCCCAGCCCATTGACCCGGAGCCTGCTGCCCAGCTCGATGACCCGGAACCTGATGCCCAGCCCGATGACGAGGAGCCTGCTGCCCAGCCTGATGACCCAGAGCCTGCTGCCCAGCTCAATGACCCGGAGCCTGCTGCCCAGCTCGATGACCCAGAGCATGCTGCCCAGCTCGATGATCCGGAGCCCGCTGCCCAGCTTGAAGTGCCTGCTGCCCAGCATGATGTGCCAAGCCTGCTGCCCAGTGTGATGTGCCCATGCCTGCCACTCAGCGTGATGTGCCTGTGCCTGCTGCCCAGCCTGATGTGTCCCTGTCTACTGCCCAGCCTAATTTGTCCCTGTCTGCTGCCCAGCCTGATGTGTACTTGTTTGCTGCCCAGCCTGATTTGCTCTGGTCTGCTACCCAGCCTGACGTGCCCGTGCCTGCTGCCCAGCTTGATGCCATGGACTTGTCCCAGCAGCAGCTAGTTTGAGTGTCCGGAGGCCGCTCCTTTGAGGGGGGGTACTATCAGGGAAGGTTCCATCCACTGATGACACTGCCTGATATTTGGCGTGCAGTACTGTGGTCCACCAGCAGGTGTCACCTGGCAGTCTGGAACTGCCAGGGGAGCTTTCCCCTGTTGGTAGTATTATGTGGTCTTTGGGCTGCAGTACTGGCGTCCACCAGTGGGGGGTTCCTGGCAGTGTGGGGCCGACATCATCTCCTGCAATCAGGCATCACCTGAGTCTGATTGAGATGAGTATAAATACAATGGCATAATCAGCAGCAGTTCTCGTACTCTGTTTGATGGACATGAGGCACTTGACAGCAGAAGTGGAGCATACAGGAACGTCAAATACCCTTTTAAAGGAAGCCACAAACTCAGGGTAACTCAAGACAACAGGTTTTTGCGTCTCCCATAGAGGGTTTGCCCAGGCCAAGGCTACCTCAGAAAGCAAAAATATCACAAAGCCTACTTTGCTTCTGTCCGTGGGAAACGCCCGGGGCAGCCTCTCAAAGTATAGCTCAACCTGGTTGAGAAACCCTCTGCATTGGACTGGATCACCCCCAAATCACTGGGGAAGCGGAGCGGAACCAGACATATCCCTTATAGAGGTATTACTCGAGGCAGGTGCCTGCAACACAGGTTGTACCAGAGCAGCCACAGTGGGAGATTCCAGATGAGCCGTGCAACCCAGGAGCATTTGTAACGCCATGGCAAACTGATCCATGTGGTGAACTTGCTCATCCAATCTGGAAAAAATATTACCAACAAGTGGATTGACTGCATCTTCTGAATTCATGGCCTTCGCCTACTGTCAGAAACCATGAATCAAACTGAGACAGAAGTAAAGTTAAATCGCACTTGTTTAATAATAATTAAAAAAAAGGTAAACAGAGTAAAGAAAGTCAAAATATAGCCAGAGTTCAGGAACCAGAACGGATAGTCAGACAAGCCAAAATGTCAGGGAGCCAGAGATGAGCGTAGTAGAACAGCAAGCAGGATCTGGAGCCAGAAGGAATGTCAGCCAAGCAAGTCTTTAACAGGAACACAGGAGAGCCTCTTTAGAGATGTGACCAAGGCGAAGGCAGAGATCATCTGGGCTGGACGGCTTAAGTAGGCAGGATTGACGAGCAGGATATTATCAACAGGTGAGTCACTGTGGAGAGATAGGAGCTGGCAATTAGCCGACAGCTGAGTGGCCAGCTCAGAGAAGGAAGGGCTGAGCCCAGCCCTGACACAAGGAGAATGCCAGAGCCAAAATCAGGATGCTGGAATGGGGAGCAGGAGCGCTAGATGCTGCTGACAGTGAATAAGGCAAAATAAGATGCAGAGAAAATATGTTTGCAACAGCAGGAAGGTAAAACAATTGCAGATTCAGCAGAGGATTGTGGAGTGGGCCACACCACCACCTGTGACGGGTAGTACTTATTAGGTATTGTATAATAAATCATATATCCCAAATCAAAGTGAAAATTGTATTGGCTGACTACAGTATACTTTAGTTCAATCTGATTTTATCAACTTTTGTCATTTTAAACAAGTAATAATAAAATAATATTACAATCACTTATGAGTCTGGATTGTGTGTAGTATAACATGAACTTTGATAATAAAAGTGATCCGCGCAGACTTCTAACACATTAATATTAAGGTGAAATAATCCAAATCATTGGTAAAAAAGTAAACACAGTAATTGAAATCCAAAATGAGTGTGTATACATCAAAAAAAGTCCAAATCAAAGTGATAAATTAGTGACAACTGTGACTAACTATGAAACTATGTAAGGTCAATACTTATACAAGAAATGAACATGGGAATAAGTCATCCCAAACATTGTCACGCATAATAAATTAAATTGTGCCATAGTAAGGGTATGAAAACTATAGGCTGTGTAGGTGTGGAGGGAAGAGAATTGATTCAGGAAAGTTTGACTGTACTTTAAAAGATAAGCAAATATCCGTCAATCAAAATAAATCACAATAACTAAGAATCGCTCATCAGTAATCCTCACTAATTCAGATACTATATGATGGCCTGTGAGCATCAGTGGAAAGATTTATGCTAACCACAGATCAAAAGGTCCCTCACTGAGCATCATGGGTAATGAATACAAGCAGAAAAAAACCAAGCTCAACCGCACGATTGGAAAATACCTGCTGAGATTCAGTGCTTAGGCTGGGGGATCCCCACTCCCCTGTTCAAGCGTCCAAATCTGAAATTAAGCCAGAAACTTGATAACTCCTTGGTATTATTATTTATTTGACTATATCATATACACAAGATCAATGCTGATATGTTTTGGCTATTACAGCCTTATGCCGGGTACACACGAGCGGACTTTACGGCAGACTTTGCCCGGCAGACGGGATTTTTTCTGACAATTCGATCGTGTGTGGGCTCCAGCGGACTTTGTTTTCTCAAAAGTTGGATGGACTTAGATTTGAAACATGTTTTAAATCAATCCGTCGAAATCGAGTCTGGTCGAAAAGTCTGCTCGTCTGTATGCTAGTTCAACGGACAAAAAGCCACGCTAGGGCAGCTATTGGCTACTGGCTATGAACTTCCTTGTTTTAGTCCAGTCGTACGTCATCACGTACGAATTCGACGGACTTTGGTGGATTGTGTGTAGGCAAGTCCGTTCATTCAGAAAGTCCTTCGTAAAGTCCGTCGAAAAGTCCGCCGGGAAAAGTCTGCCGTAAAGTCCGACCGTGTGTACACGGCATAACTCATGGTTATTCATAGTAGCCAAATAAAGGATAATACCAAGGAGTTATCAAGTTTGCAGCTTAATTTCTGCTTTGGTCATAGGTAGTGACTAAATCACTGAAGCTAAAGAAGCTGTTCACTCCAACCCAGGTCATTTCAGACTAGAAGGAACATTTGTTAATTGAAAGCTGTTCTAATGTTCACACACAAAATGTGTCTGATACACTGTACTCTACCTTTTATAATTTAGCCTATGTGCTTCTATTCTTTTCAGCTAGACCATTTATGATAACATGTAAAGTAGTATTTTTTTCAATAAACACAGTCTGAACAGTAATAAGTGCAAAACAATACTTTCAACAATTCAATTGTAGCAATTTATCACTACAATCTTCGTATTGGCTTTTGAGACTTATGCCAAAAATTATTTTATCTAATTAATTTTGCTGGTAATAATTGCTGGTAAATAATCAAACTAATTATATTTGTTATTATTTAAATTCTATTGTAAAATACACTTCACTTTTTATTTAATATGAGTACCCTTGTTAAATATTCAGCTCAGATTAAATCAGGGAGCATAATGATTTGATTAGCTACTTGCTTAGCTTACTTAGAGGAGATGTTTAACTGCATTGATATTATTCATCATAATACATGTCATACTAAATAGTGCTTGCATTTTAAAGATGTCCTCAAGAGTGAGTTTGGAACATGAAATTAAATTGCTTGGAATGAATGTGGAGGAATTTGTAAGATACATTATACTATAAAACATTTAAATACATACACATCTTACTTATGCTGATGCTTCACAAATCTATAGAATACTAAATTCCCTTCCTCAAAGTCCTGAGATATAAATTATTATTTTTATCATCGTCATTATTGTTTTTATTTGTAATATAGCAAGTGTGTAAACAGATCTGCTCCCACTCTTTCATATATACAGTACATCTATCATCTTTATTTAATAAGCAGATCTGGATTTGTGCGAATGCAACCTTGACCATGACAATTTGAGGCAAAATTTCAATAGAGCGGCAGAATGCTTTTTGTTTAACATTTTTGTAATCATTTAAGCGATTAAAATGCCCTTTTTAAATTATAAAAAAAACTTGCAGCTGATGAGAGCTAACATAAATGCGTTGTCAGTGTAGAGATGTCTTTAAATTGGCATAGGAAGGTACATACTAGAAATCCAGGTCTGTGAGTAAGAGGAGAATTGAATACCAATAAAATACTAATGTTGATGAATGGAAAAATTATATCTTTTGGAATGCCAACACAGTTAACACATTAAAGTGTTACTAAACCAACAACAGTCAAATCAGTGTTTATATGCAGTAATGCATGCTTGTTATACTCACTGTGGAACCTAAGGGGTTAATCCTATGCATTGTGTAAAAAGGTTGTTCGATCCTGTCTCCTCTGATCATCTCCTTCTTCCAGTCTCCAAAAATAACCTGATATTTACAGAGCCAGGGGACAGGCTGCACATGCTCAGTTTGGTGTGTATTGCTAGAGAGTTTTTTTTTCTTGGGAGAGTGCATGTCACTAGCACAGAGCCAATCAGCACTGTCCAGACAGAGGGTCAGGGGTCCTGCATTCTCATAGGACAATTGTGGGAGAAATGAAAACTCCTCCTACGAGCTTTAATCAGACACTCATAGAAGTCACAAGACTGCTATATACTGCTGATGAAAAAAGGTATTTAGCAGTTTATATTTACTAAAATAATGTCATTTCCATGTTCTGTGTACTGTGGAAGACCAGATATAGTAAATGAAGGGTCCTGGATTTAGTAACAATTTAAGGTAAGTATGGATACTTTCCATAAGAAAATAAATATATTAAAGTGTATGTAAGCTCCAACAATGAACTTCTCTTATCTGGTTAGTTAAATATATTATTATCGCCACGCATCAACTAGGTTAAGGGAATGCAACATCTTAGCCACGCACATGCCTGCTCTAAGAGGCTGCTTAAGACAACTACATATAGGGTTCGATTTATCTAAGCACAAGTCTAATGCAAGAATAGTATCTCCCCCACAGACAACCTGTCCCTCCAGATATGGAGCCAAGACACAAAGTAGTTTGGTGAAAATATAGCCTAACCAATATTAGGGGCATAATAAGGAATAAAGGAGCAAAGCTGTTTCCCCACTAGGCCTTTGAATAACAGGAACCTCCCTTCAGGATCTCTAACCTCTTGTTGGAGGATAAAGGAGACATTTTTAGAAAAACATATAGCTACCCCTCTAGTTTTATCTGGAGCGTTAGCTAGAAAGAAAACCAAATAATACTTGTGTAAAAAAGACAGTCTGTAGGAATAGGGGAAGTGGACTTCCTGAAGCACAAGAAAACTGTCCTACATGACGGATAATACTGAAATTAAGGGGGGTTAAGGCCCTGGGTATTATAGGAGACCACACTATAATCAGGGGGTCATAGGTTTTACCCTAGGTGTACTCATGGTGCTAAAGGAAAACTTCACAGCATATTTTGCCACTCACCCCAACCCAGAGAAAGTACTCCTGTATACCACATGCTCCAAGGATCCTCATGAGAAAATATCCAGCCTGAAACCTATGTCTCCAAAAAAAGAAAAAGAAGAAAGGAAATTATAAAAAGACAGAGAAAGTGAAAGAAAAACCAATAAGCATGTATACAAACACCTCAGCCAGGGAACAGGGAATTGTCCCCAGGCCAGGGCAAGGTAGGTTCGCACCCTGAAGTCAGGCCAAAAACCTGAACCATGGCCATGCAGACAGGCCTAAGCTCACAGAACAACAATATCAAGGAACCTCAAAAACATATTATACAATAAAACATAAACAGTGTCAAAACCATGTCTCTACGTCTGTTCATTCAGAACCTATATACGTATATTGACGAGTATCGGATATGAGCATAGAAGAAGAGGCCCAACATAGTGAGGTCATTATTAATATCATAAGGGAGTCCATGAAAGAGTGCAGAGTATCAATATAACAACACAGCATGTCTCAGCAAGGTATTATGAACTGAAGTATAATAAGAATTGCAAAAATAAGAAAAAACAAAACAAAACAAAACAAAAAAGAACAACCGAAGTTCTAAAGATACTTCAAAAGGGTAACCAAAGATTGCTCTAAATTTCCCATTAACCAAGGGGAATGAAGGGAGACTAGAACATTCCACCATCAGGAGATAATGATAGCTTCATGGAGGGTCTAGAGTTCCCAAATAATGGAGAAAGAGGACGAACAAGCCCCCCAGGTCGATCCGGGCCCGCAGAAGATGAAGACACCGGAGATGAACCATCAAAGGTCGAAAAGAAATGTTGTCATCATCGACTGGCATAAGTAAAGGACAGACATAATGGAAATGCCCATCTATGTTTGATTGCCTTACGTGTCAGGACTGTAAGTAGTGATTTGAGTGCCCTGCATTTCTGGGCTGTAAATGGGAAAATTACCTCAAAAACATGAATGTCATTCATCTAACACGGATGTCTTTCTAGATTTCTGCATCACCAGTTCCTTGGTTTTGTAGTAGTGAGGTTTGACTATTATATCTCATGGTGGGTCATCAGAACGTTGAGTATGTAATGAGCCCTGCTTAGGTCCAAATGATGAGCTGGTAAATCAAGGAGAAGTTCTGACATTAAAATATGAACAATAGCATCCACATCTTTAAACCAACTCAGGTAGGCTCCATATACAGAAGTTCTATCTCTGGGATCTGTTTTCCAAGTGCTAGGGCTTGATCTAGTTGTTGTAGACTCTATATACAGGAGGTGTTTTGATTAGTACGGGAGACAGTCACCTCTAACTTGGTCTTAATAGTGTCAGTCCTAGTCCCCAGCTCTTACAGATCTGCTTTGATCATCATAGTAATCTGCTGCACTGTTTTAGCCATACCCTGCTCCAGCAGTTCTGAGAACTTAGTAAACTTTACTGTCTGATGGTCAGTGCCCTGTAATGAGAGAGAGCCAGGAATGGGGCCTGAGGTGGCAGGGCTAGCAGAAGATTATAATGGCTGTGAAAGCAGCAAATCATCCAGAGTCTGCTCTATTAATGATTCCGTGGATGCTGGGGACTCATGAGTAAGGGCTGGTGTACTCACAGGAGATGGCGTACCCAGTAGTTTAGTGCTCGAGCTGGCAGGGCCTGGGTTTCCAGAGGAGCCGGTGCACTGTGGGGGTGGCTGAGGAGAAGAGGGCACCATCTTGGCTGAGGTCATCAAGGATCGAGTAGTCAGTGGTGGGCCTCGGTGCGGGCCCGGCGTTCACTGCTTCCGGCCATTCAATGTTGCTGGGCCCTCTCTGGATCTGTAGCACCCCAAGATGTCAGGAGGTGGAGCACCAGGGACCCCGCAGGAGGTTTGTCTTGGCCGAACAGGTGCCTGGCTCCAAGGCTAAGTGGCTATCTTGAAAATCGTGCACATGCGCTCTCTTGGCCCTTTCATTAATATTGATATCACATAACCTTTCCACCATACAGCCAGTACCATTACAATAAGTAAGCTGTACAAAAAGATTGGGAATAACATAGCTAGGTTCTTTGAGGACTTTTGAGTGTAAACCATCTGATCCTCATGATTTATTTCCATTATAGTGATTGTAAACCCTTACTTTTTTTTATCAACAAACATGTTATACTCACCTGACCTGTGTAATGGTTTTGCACAGAGCAGCCTGGATCCTCCTCTTCTTGGGTCCTTTTTTGGTGCTCCTGGTTCTCCCCCCCTGCTGAGTGCCCACCATAGCAAGCCACTTGTTTTGGGCTATGTGTCCATAGACACACAGAATGCACCTCGCCCCCTTCCCTGCTTTCTCCTTAGTGTCTGAGCCTATGAGGAGGAAAAGAGCCGAGAGAGCCACAGCTCTTGCCGCTGGATCGAGATTGGGCCCAGCTAAATATAAGGGGAGGCTGGGGGGGAAAGTACACTCAGAAGTTTTTTTTTACCTTATTGCATAGAATGCATCAATGAAACTTCCTCCACGAAACTGTATCCTTTGATGGATGATTTCCATAAAATAATACTAAATTGATTACACAGAATAGGTGCACTAAAACATTATGGGGGATTGTGACAGTATGAGGCCTTGCCCCTGTGTAAATGACACAGTGTTTTCACAAATTCACAGTGTCTTTGCTGAGCAGGGAAAGTTGATTTCACGGCTTTCTACGGGTTTTGTAATTCCTATTTGAGGTTTGGAGTTCAGAGGCTTCAAAAAAGTCTTGGGAGGAACGAAGGCTCTAATCCTGTGTCCAGGTCTGGTTCAGGTGTGCATAGACCTTATAATCTAAGGTCTAATGGTTCTGAGCTTCACCCTCTTCAGGAGTTTGAGAGTCAGCAAGGGATCATCTAGAAGTGTGCATGTCTGAACAGGACAGGTGAAGTGTGTGAGGAAAAAAACTCGGGCCCTAAGTCTGATGACCAGAGAAGCAGCACTGCAAGAGAGCTATGTGAGCTGTGAGTAAGGTGCAGAGGTTGCATAGGGGCACAGCAGTGGTATGAGTTGGTCTGAGGGCCCAGACCAAAGGCCTAGGCTTGAGGTCTGAGCAGCAGTGTTGCAAGAGAGAGCCAGGAGGCTTAGCGTTATTTATTTTCATGTTTAAAGCAATACCCCATGCAAATCAAGGGAACATTCATAGAATCTGGGGTAGACAGAATTTGGAGCAGCAGTGAGTGGTAACTATTCAGATTCTATCTTCAGTTTGTTCAGTTAAGCTTTAAAAATAAAAGATAGAAGCTGCCTGGTTGCCATGCACAACTGCTCCAGATTCTGTCTGCCCCAGTTTTGATAAATTCCCTTTGTCTCAGCTGCAAAGATCCACATTGCAACTCCCAGAGCAATAAACCCCTCAATCTAAAATATTTTTAGCAAAGCTTCACCTTTGACACTGGGAAGTTCCATGTGAAAGTATGACCATGAGCATGTTGAATGGTGTTTGAAATGGGATACAAAATTATATTTTTCAAAATCCTCAATGTTCGAAGTGTCTTAACATGTCTTTCCCCTTGTTAAGAGTGTAAAGTTTACATTCTACATTGTGATATTTTCTTAAGCTTAAATCAACTTGACTGTTATAGTCTTCTGGAAATACCTCAGAGGTGCTTTAAAGCAGAGTTCCACTGAAAAAAAATAATTATAAGTCAGCAGCAACAAATACTGCAGCTGCTGACTTTTAAAATAAGGACACTTACCTGTCCAGGGCGCCCGCAATGATCTCACCTGAATCTGACCTGTCCCTCGGCTCCCGGATGCAGGCGCATCTTCAGTAAGGGAATCAGGAAGTGAAGCCTTACGGCTTCACAGCCTGGTTCCCTCCTGCGCATACGACAGTCGCACTGTGCGTCCTGACTGGTCCCTGCTGTCTTCTGGGACCTGTGTGTCTCCAAGAAGACAGTGGGGGGGGGGAGGGACCAGACATGGCATAGATTGCCGTGGATTCTGCAGCGATCTATTGCCAGAAGTGGGAGCAAATACCTGTATTAGACAGGTATCTGCTCCCTCTTCCCCCCCCGAAAGGTGCCAAATGTGACACCAGAGGGGGGGGGGGACTGGATAAAAGGGAGTTCCATTTTTGGGTGGAACTCCGCTTTAACTTAAAATCTGCAATATAATAAGTATACAAAAAATGATACATTAGTCCTGGATATATTTTATTTGTTACAACACATCAAACAAGCTGCCAAGTTAGATATCTGTCAGGAACCATAAACCAGAGGATGACAGAAAATGCAGTTAAAATCACACCTTTAATGAAATGGCAAAAATAACATAGTTCAGGAACGTAATCAAAAACAGAATCCAGGGTTGGGATGCCAGAGCGGGTAATCAGACAAGCTCTGGTCAGGAAACCAGAAGTCAGCGGAGTGAGGAGCAAAAATCAGGAACAGAAATTGAAGGGAAATCAGCCAGGTCAAGTCATACACAGGAACACAGGAAGGAATGCACTTAGAGATCATAGACCACGCAAGGTCAATGAGGAAATGAGCTAAGCTGTTAACCAAGCAAGCCTATTTTTGACACTTGTTGTTTAAAAGTTAAAATCAGTATTTTTTGCAGGCAAATTACTTAGAACCCCCCCCCCCCCAACATTATATATAGTTTTAACAAAGACTCTGGAGAATAAAATTCACTGAATTAAAAAAAAAAAACTAAACAGTAAAATTAGCCCAATTTTTTGTATATTGCGAAAGATAATGTTACGCCGAGTAAATAGATACCTGACATGTTACGGTTTAAAATTGCGCACACTCGTGGAATGGCGACAAACTATGGTACCTCAAAATCTCCATAGGCAACGATTTCATTTTTTTTTAACAGTTACCAGTTTAGAGGTACAGAGGAGGTATTTTGCTAGAAATATTGCTCTCACTCTGATGATCGCGGCGATACCTCACATGTGTGATTTGAACATTTGCGGGTGCAACTTAAGTATGCGTTTTCTTTGGCGCGCGGAGATGGGGGCACTTTAAAGTTGTTATTTTTTTCTTTCTTATTTATTTATTACACTGTCTCTTTAAAAAAAAAAATCTGATCAAACATGTAAACATCCCTTGTGACAGTAATAGGCGGTGACAGGTACTCTTTATGGAAGGATCTGCAGTCTAAAAGATCCCAAATCCCTCCTTTGCACTTAAAATTATATTGAAAACACCAAAATTGGCACCATTGGCAGCTGAGTAAACTAAAAGTGGCATTGTGACGCTGCTTCTGGGTTACTACATCAGAGACCCGATTAAAGTTGATTCTGGCTTTGTTCGGACTTCCGGTGGAAGTGCTGGCTGGTTGCTCGGGTCTCCCGGTGGGACAGGAGACCCGGGAGGAGCGGCAGGAGGCGGCGGGAAGTGGGGGGGAGTCCCCTCCCGCTGCTCGCGATAACGGCTGAGCGGCTGCTGAGTTGCTTTGGTTGTTATTACCAGAAAGCTGACCGCCAGCTCTAAAAAGGGTACCCGGGGTGAAGCCTGCAGCTGGTAATTAATCAACAGCTGAACAGCTTCTGAGCGCTGAAAGAAAAGAGCTGCTCGTTAAGTAGCAGGAGCCAGGCCTGACAATATCTTAAGAGAATGGCAGACATAGCGGTATGGTAATGCTCAACTGGTATGATTTACAGAAATTCTTAGCAGGTGGTGACAGTAATGCACATTGCCATTATTCTTTCCTCCCTCCACAGCAGAGGAAACAATTGTGCCCTAGTCCCATCACACTTTATGAATACCCATTATTTTCATTCATTCATTTCATAACCACTGGGCTGTGGTTATGAAAGCATTGATGATGAGAGGTAAGTAAGCACATTTACTGCATTGGTACACATGTTCACTTACCATCCCTCATCGTTTCTTCATTGCGCCAGTTGTTGACATTTGGAGTGTCTGATAGTTTGAAGATCTCTCATAATGCATAATTCCGTACATCATTAGTGGTCATTGCAGGTTCACTTTAAACCCCACATGACCTGATTATTGTAGGACATTCTCAAAATCACACTGCTTGCACATATGGGCCTGTGCATAGAGACTCTAGTGTAAGCTAGTTATACACTGATTTTTCTTTTTTTTTCTATCCAGTCTATATGTTTCAGCAAATTGGTACTTTACCAGTCACACAGGTTTTTAAACTGATTTTTATTAGAATTATATAAACAATATTGATTGATACTACTTAAAATTCTATTCTATTCAGAGGTTAAAGTTGTCATTCCCATTTTCATGTACCACGTACATTATTTCCCTCCCCTGGAACTAGTTTGGGATGAAAATTACACAGGCACCACATATGTTGCCATAACAACATCAGAAGCATGAAATTTATTTGACCATTGGATCCAGATTACATGGGCAACTTTTAATCGTGCAATATGCACTGAGCATGTCTTTATATAATAAAGCAGACAGGGAGGTGGCCCATCATTTATTAGCCACTATTGATTGGCCTAGTGTGTGATATATCATGGCTACACAATATTGCTTGAGATGATAGGAAGCATTCTGAAAATCGGTTGCTAGAAGTTCGAGCAACTGATTACAAGAATCCATGATCAGTTTCAGGCAATTTTCAGTTAAAATTCTAAACAGATCTTTACTTTGGAAATATTGGACCTAAAACTGCCTCTACTGTTTCTTCAGTGTGAAAGCGTGAGGGCTTTCACACTGACGCGGTGCGCTGGCAGGAGAAAAACTCCTGCAAACCGCATCTTTGGACCGGTGAAGGAGTGGTGTATTCACCGCTCCTACACCGCTCTTGCCCATTGAAATCAATGGGGCAGCACGGCTATACCGCGGCTATACTGCGGCTATAGCGGCGCTATGCGAGCGGTTTTAACCCTTTTTTGGCGGGGGTTAAAACCTCACCGCTAGCGGTTGAATACCGCCGCAAAAACGATGGTAAAGCAGCGCTAAAAATAGAGCTGTTTTACCGCCGACGCCCCCACCGCCCCAGTGTGAAAGGGGCCTTAAAGAGAACTGCCCATTCACACTGTCATACAGTGCCAGAAAAAGATCCTCTGGCACTCAAAGTGCACCCCCACTCAGGTCTTTAATTTGTTGTTACAAAAAAAGAATTGCTAAGGTAGGAAATTAATTCGTTTTTTAAGGCTTCATTCTCACGAGGCGGATCCGCTGCCTCGGAGTCCGCCTCTGTCCGCCAGCTCAGCGGGAGATCTCTCCGTTGATGTCCGCTGAGCCGGCGGATGACAGGTCCCTCTCTGCTCACTGAGCGGGGAGGGGCTTGTCGAGCGCCTCTGGTTGCTATGGAGATATCGGACGAAAACGGACAGCGTTTTCATCAGATCTCACCCGATCCAACCCGCCAAGGATGGATGCGAACGTAGGGCCATCCATCTGATTTTAGCGGATCGGACCGGGTCAGATGTCAGCGGACATGTCACCACTGACATCCGTCGCTTCATAGACTAGCATGGAGCGCCCGTTCAGGTCCGCCGACAAAACTGACAGGCGGATCTGAACGGTCCGACAGTGTGAAAGGGGCCTTAACCAATAAAGGAAATGTAAATGTAAATACAAATTTAAGATTTAAATTAGAGTTAACTACAAATCTTATTCTCTGTCTTGTACCTTTTTAAAGGCAGTCAAATCATGTCTCTGGTACAAAGCATTTTTTAAAATTAGGTACCACAAACACAAACAAATGCAAACGGATACAGTTCACACACAAACAATTACAAAAAAAATCTGCCAAAAAACTAGGGGAAGAGTCAGGAGTCTGAGTCAGTGAGCCCAGGGCGCAGAGTCTAAGCCCCGGCCTGCCTCTTCACCAGAGCCCCTGATCGTGGGGATGGCTTTGCAGCAAGCTAAAAACAGGTCGCGCCTCTCAGGTACACCCAGCTGAGAACGTGGAGACCACTTAGCCTATGCAGAGTACAACAGAAGGAGACTGAATGAGAATCCTGGAGAAAAGCCGAGGTCAAGGTTTGCAATAGGCAAGCATAGACAGTAGCCAAAGCCGGGATCTGTACATGCGGATTCAGACAGGATTCACAAAGTAGTAAGTGGATGGAAAGCTTAGAGGACTGTGAAGTTGTTCAGGCAACCTGGCCTGCACTGAGCATGTCTTTATATAATAAAGCAGACAGGGAGGTGGCCCAAAAAGTGATAGAAGGGAAAAGGATATAACCCCAGAATAAAGAAGGCGATGCCCTTAGGTGAAAAGAGAAGCCAGCAGCACATGTGAAATGGAGTCACAGATCTAGCACAGATCTGGCAGAACTCTGCCACAAGGAGGTAACAATTTCACAAACAGAAATCTGCAGGCCAGACCATGTCAGGAAGGATGGAATGAAGGAATTGATAAAAATAATTAGTGTCCCTTCACAAGGGTTGTCCACCCAGCGGACTCCGCTTTGCTCAGCAAGGGATGGCTCCTCTGATCCCAGCTGAACAGACAATGACAGGTCCGTCTCCGCTCACTGTGCAGAGATGGACCTGTCAGAGCCCCTCTCTCCTCTATGGGGAAATCGGGTGAAAGCGAAGATCCTGTCAGTTTTTATTCGATCTACCATATGGAAAAAAGGTTCACCATCCGTCTGGATTTCACGTACAGGATTGGATTGTATAGGAACAGATGTCAGCAGACATGTCACCTCTGACATCTGATGCTCCACAGGAGTGAATGGAGGATCCGATCGGAAAGCCTGTGTGAAAGGCGCCTAAGGATTACTAAGGAGATACAATGTTGTTTTTTTTTTCTTCTTTGTTTGTTTTTTTAAAGCTCAAGGTTATTTAGTCCTGGTCTACATGTTAGAGGCCTGTCCACTCCAGATAAGGGGCTATGTAGCCACCTGGAAGCATTAGGGTTCTTGGTTCCAATCCCAAATACAGCACTACCTTCCTGGAGTTTGAACATTCTTCATGCCTGGGTTTCCTCCGGGTACTCTTGTTTCCTTCCACACTTCTAAATTGGCCCTAGTATGAATGTGAGTTATGGACCTTACACTGTTAGCCCCTTAAGGGCAGGGACTGATGTGAATGTACCGTATATGTACAATGTATATGTAAAGCACTGTGTAAATTGACAGCGCTTCGTGTGTTGATTCAGACACTGAGTCGTTGCCTGGCCCTGTCCCCTCTCTATCCTCATTTCTGAATAAAATGTGCAGTAGTAGCTCATTTCTGCCCCAGCTGAGTGATACAGAGTCAGAAGAGGTTCCTGCCCCCTCTGCAACCCCGAACCATGGCTCCCAAGGCAGGTGTTTCTTCTGGTTTGGCTTTGGCCCGATCCTGCTGTCAAATAAGTCATCAAATTAAATTAAACCTTACCCAAGATTTTCTTGTTAAAAAAAAAAAACCTTACCCAAGAGAAATCTGGGGACTTCCAGGACTTAATTTTCTGCAAATGCTAGTCATCTAGTTGTCATGCTTACCACCTGGCTTCAGGAGTTTTAGGCACTAACCCAGAACGAGTATGTAAATATGAACTTGTTAAGTTGATTTTCTATATATTATTATTATTCCAGGTACTTGTATAGTCGATTTACGCAGCGCTTTGCATATATATATGTTATACATTCACATCAGTCCCTACTCTCAAGGAGCTTACAATCTAAGGCCCCTAACTCACATTCATACATACTAGGGCCAATTTAGACAGGATCCATTTAATCTACCAGCAAGTCTCCGGGTACTCCAGCAAGAAACCGGAGTGACTGATAAAGTATTGAAGTCAGTCGGTCAGCACTACAGTCAGTCCACTAGCTACTATTTTTCAAAAAGGCCCCATTTGTTTCTGGTTTAGTTTTAAAACAACAGGCAGTAACTCAGGCTTTTGTAACAGGTGGATGACTTATTCCAGCCTTTACTTCTTGACTGTACTTGCTGCCAGTTTTTATTACATTTCCCCACATTACGTCCTATTTATTCACCATGTAAATCAATAGAAGCGCTCTTTCTGGTTTATTAAAAAGAATCAAAACCCACAAATGCAAAAATCAATAGTGCAGAACAATGGAACTAAACATGAGCATCATAATAAAATGTAAATAAGAATGATCAAATGGAGATGAAAGGTAACAAGATGCAGTAGGCAGTAGTAATCACTGTGAACATTTGTCTCTTTTATTTCAGCA
Organism: Lithobates clamitans; assembly: GCA_037952925.1. NCBI lineage: Eukaryota > Metazoa > Chordata > Amphibia > Anura > Ranidae > Lithobates > Lithobates clamitans. The sequence goes on along the minus strand of JBBGZY010000932.1, from coordinate 845,953 downwards.
AGTGCCTAATAAATGGTAACATGCTTGATCTGTGTTAGATATGCGATAAATCTGAAGGCAGTCATTTAAAACCTTGAAATATATACAGTTTGAAATCCAGTAGAAAAAAAGTGCCAGTCGTAAATACAAATGCAAGTCTCTCAATCTCCCGTTGAAATAGAAGTCCTATTAGCATTTTAGCTGTCAGTTTATATTGAATGAAAAAAGAATACACTTCAAAGGTAATGAATATTTCTATTCATATTTACTCCCAGAGCAAAACAACGAGTTGCTCTTGTGCAGAAAGACAAATGTGAGTTATTTCTCGTTTGGAATAAAAGCAGTCTACCTTTCAGGTACAACAATATAAATAAATTAATTAAAAATGATAATAATAACAATGTTATTTCCTTGTAGCCTGCACTTGAAATTCATTGTTCTCTTGGTTCCTGTAAGTTTGCTCTTAAATCAATTTTATAGGGTCTTCTGTCATTGCAAAATGTGAATGTCAGATTAATGTGGAAAATTTTAATGCATATACCTTTTTACTACAGACAGAAAAAGAAAAGGCATGGAAGGAATGAAAAAAAAAAAAGAAGATCATTCTTTAGCCTACATGATATATATTTATATTTAAATTATGGTTAATACAGCTTGGCTCACGGCCAACTCCAACTTGTGATTGGACAATGAAGGTGTTGCAGCAGACTTATGAGATCATTCTTCTGCTTTCTCTTGCTGTCAGCATGTCCACAGACAGCGTTATGCAAAGCAATAGAACCTAATTGGCTCAAAAGTACTACACCTCCCTCCCAACCCCAGTGCGGTTATTCAGAGAAATGCTAATACTAAAAAATAAATAACAATCCCAGTGCATTTAAGCATGAAAATATAGATTGCTATCAAAACAGATTTAAGTACTTATGCTAATGCCCCGTACACACGGTCGGATTTTCCGACGGAAAATGTGTGATAGGACCTTGTTGTCGGAAATTCCGACTGTGTGTGGGCATCGGATTTTCCGACACACAAAGTTTGAGAGCAGGATATAAAATTTTCCGATCGTGTGTACACAAATCCGACGGACAAAGTGCCACGCATGCTCAGAATAAATAAAGAGATGAAAGCTATTGGCCACTGCCCCATTTATAGTCCCAACGTACGTGTTTTACGTCACCGCGCTTAGAACGATCAGATTTTCCGACAACTTTGTGTGACCGTGTGTATGCAAGACAAGTTTGAGCCAACATCCGTCGGAAAAAATCCTAGGATTTTGTTGTCGGAAAGTCCGACCGTGTGTACGGGGCATAATTCTATATAAGATACATGGAATACTTGATTTTCTGGAAAAATTTCTGGGGTGCCAACAATTTCAGCCATGACTGTACTATTAGAAATGCAAGTGCTCGAGAAAAATGTTGCATTCTGCTTCTTTGAATTTTCTTGTCACTGTGGTTGAAAACAAATGTCGAAATTACACCACTAATGATTAGAAAATTGAACAAACAGTCCTAAAACAAAATATTTTGAGCACATTTCTACTAGTGTATAGACGGCTAATTATAGTTCAATTCTTTTTTTTAAATTGCTTGTGAGATAGCAGGCAGCAGAGGGATGGGGCCTGTCTCTTGCTTGTAGTGCAGAGACTCTAGACTGATTCACACTGTTGTTATTGCCTGCATTTTACAATGCAGAAAAATGAAAGGCTATCCAGAAAGCAATGCATTGACATGGAGCATGTTTAAACCTACAATATTTGTAGAATACTAAAGTGTAGCACACTATGAAATATGAAAAGGTCAAGCATGCCACAGTGCTGGATACACTGTCCTATGAGTCTCATTCAAGTCAATTAAAAGTGATTTCTTTCAAATGCAATGAATTTCAAAATACATAGCAACATGCAGTAGTATAACACATATACTGTATATCCAGTTGTGGGACAAGGTCATCTAATGTCCAGGACGAAGATGCCAAACTGCGCCCCCCCACCCCCAAGATTTATGAGCATTATGTGTCAGCAAACCCTGCCCCCTCCCCAAAAAATCAAGCACTAACTTGCACACTATCTAAACATAAATTTCCTTTGCTGAAATCCCCCCTCATGGCACAAATCGTTGTCCTCCCATTCCCCCTTCCTGCTCAAATCCTCTCTCCCCAAATCCCCCTTTCTGGCATAAATTCCACCCCCAATCATTCCTATTAGCACAAATTCCACACCCAAAATATTCCCCTCTTAGCACAAATTCTCTCCGCTTCCAAAAATCACCCCATCTAGCACCCCCCCAGCCCCTCCTCCTAGCTCAAATCCTCTTCCACCTATCCCCCAGCACAAAACCCTCCCAGCACATGCCCCCCCAAAATTTTCCATTCTAGAACAAATATTACTCCCTGCTGCCCCTAAATTCCCCCTTCCAACACAACTGCTCTCCCTCAATTCCCCCTAGCACAAATCCCACCCACCCCCCACTTCCAGCACAAACCACTTTCTCACATCCCCCCTCCAAGCACAAATCCCCTCCCCAATCACCACTCTCACCCCTGTCACCCCCAAAATTCCCCCCTCATAACAAATCTCCTCTACACACTTCCCCGAGCACAGATCTCCCTTCCCCTCTTCCAGCGAAAATATCCCCCAAATCACCACTCCTAGCACATCTCCTCCAAATTTCCACTCCTAGGAGAAATCTTACTCCCATCACCCCCCTCCCCCAAATTTCCTTTCACAGCAGAAACCCCCAAAAAATGTCTCCTCCTAGTACAAATATCACCCTGTTGCCCCCCAAATCCCCCCACCTAGCACTAATCCTCTTCTCCGTCCCCCCTACTAGCACACTCTCATCCCCAGCAAAAAAGTTTTTTAATCTGCCCACCCCCAAGGTCCACAGTAAAATCCTTTCCTTCCTTCAACACACAGACCTCAGATGTAGGCCCGCCACCCGGCTGCTCCTTATCTTGCAGGCTGCCTCCCTGGCTCCTCCTCATCTTGGCAAGTCACAGCTGAGGAGGAGCTTAGGGTAAATAGATTGCGGCACTGGGGACCCACACTAGTGATGGCATTGGCTGTCAGATCGGGACTTTCTAGGGTTTGTTTACTAGTCCCTTTACCCACATCCTTTGCTGGAAGGGGATGGGGGCAGGTAAACAAACCCTGCACAGTCCCGATCTGACAGTCTAGTATGGGAGTGCTGCAGTGGTGGAGCTGGAGGGGAGAGAGAGCACAGCCCACTCCCGGCTCTCTCCTCCTCTGAAGATCAGCTTCCAGTTTTTTTGTCAAACTGAACAAGCTGAAAGTGGTGTTCCACCCTAAAAAAAAAAAATCCATGACTGTGCCTAAAAAAAAATAAAAAAAAAAATTTGGGAATTTTTTTTAATTTTACTTACCTCTAAATGCCTGTTGCTAGGGGTCCCTCGTAGTCTGCCTCTTTCAGTGCCAGGGCTGGTGACATCACTTCCCCCTCGGCACAGGAAGGACTCGGCTCTGCTCCCTCCCTCCTGTCAATTATCTGGGACCCATTACAAGTCCCAGGTGACTGAGCAGCCAATCACGACGCGCGGCGCACGCATGCGCAGTGGGTGCCAGGCTGTGAAGCCACAGCCCGGTGCCCACAGTTGCACTGCCGGCGTCGCTGAACGGAGGGGGAGACGAGCGGGTATTTGTACCTGCTGACATTTAATTTTTTTTTTTTTTCATGGGCCCTCTTCTTGAAGTTAGAAGCTGAGTGGCTACCATGCATAACTGCACCAGATTTTGCTCTTTTCAGTTTTAAGTAAATCAACCACATAGGGTTATAGTCACCTGGCTGAAGAATTTGCAGACAAAGAACTGCTTTGAAAGTTACTATGGGGTTATTTGCTAAAGAAGAATAGACTTTTTTATTTGCAAAGGAATTTTCCCCAGAGCTTAGTGAATGAGGTGAAGCTCTGCTGGCTTCCATCATCCAATCATGTGCAAGCAAAACGTTTTCTTTATTTTTCTTGCACTTGATTGGTTAATCGTTGCATAGTAAAGCTTCACCACATTCACTAAGCTCTGGAAACATGCCCTTGCAAAGTGCAATTTCCCTTGACAAAGTGAACAGCCTTTTTGATTCTAGTAAAACAACCCCTTGGATTTTCTAGCACATGGGCTGCTATTGCAAGAAGCATTCTCCATTCCATTAATGCTGGGAATCTATCAGTGGCAGCTATGTGTTTTCAGTAAGCCCGGAGCTCAGCTTTAAGAATTAGCACACAGAAATAAGACATCTTTATAGGATAAGGCTGTTACTCCAGATCTCTGCTGTGGGAAGATAATACAAAATATTTCAGGCAGTAATACTTATTTTCATATTACGTTGGATGATTCTTTATTTTTTTTTTAATGAGTTCAATTAATAAACACAAAAAAACAGACTGATGTGTTCTCTTTTTTTACACTTGCCTGCGTTCTGCTTTTATTATACTGAATAACATGTACCTTTTATATGCATTTAAGTTAGAAAAGAACAGCATATAAAGTCTGCTTATTGTGTTCAGTTTTTATTTTGCCCAGAGAAGTCCTCTAGCACGGCTGACAGGCTAGCTTAACAGAGCATAAATAAATAAGGAGGGGGCATGAAGGAGAGAGAGGTGGCCCACAGATGTCACCCGTGCTTATGTGGTGATGGAGTACAGAGTCTGACAGCTACTAGTAGCCATTATTATAGTATGGTCAAAGGAGTGCAGTGCCAGTGTAGAAAAGTAGTCTTCTTTTTATTATGTTTGAAATGCTGGATGTAAATATCTATAAATTCTTTCCTATTATGGCCTATTATCATTAATTGCTTTTTAAAGTGAAATTAAATTCCAACAAAAAAACACAATGACAGCTAGGGCTTTTATAACAGAAGAGACCCTATTGGTCTCTTCTGTCATAAATGCTTCCCCCTGCCTGTCAATGGTAATGTACACTGAGCTGCGCATGCGCAGCTCAGCATACATTTATTGCACCCCCCTGTGATGATTTGGCTCCTATGCGCATGCTCAGAAGTGATGTCATCGCAGCCCGGCTATTCAAGTGACTGAACCTGAAAGGAAGACTGGGAGAAGATGGGAGTGCCTGTGACAGCGGAAAGCGATTGAGGGCCTCATTTGACAAGTAAGTCTGCCATAATGTGCTAATATGTGACTATATGTGACTATACTAGCACATTGTGGCATAAAGCTCCTGGAGGCACGTTTTCCATATATATATATATATATATATATATATATATATATATATATATATATATATATATATATATATATATATCGGAGCTTATTTTACATGCTTACTCTAAGCTAGTAGTTTAATGTGTATGTATACTTGTTTTTCCTTTATAACAGCTAAGTACCATCCATGATACTGTTTTTAGCAACAGTTATATTTTCAGATAAAAATTTCAGGGTCTACTCTACACCATTTTCCTCAGGCTCAAGCAGTACTGATACACAAAGGTTTTAAAAACCTTATGTATAAGTAATCCTTTGATCTGAAAGGGTAACTCCACTTTCGTGGGGGATAAAAATAGAAAATAAAGAAAAATAATATAGCGCATATAATTGCGACACTAATCATATTGTAATTGAATGTTATTCAAAATGACCTTTCCTTTTCAATCTGCAGCCACTGTAATTTTCTGAGAATGTTTTGCAATATGGCTACCTGGAGGTGTTCTGTACACAGAGTGTGTACTGACCACTCCCCAGAAACATCATTTCCTGTTTGTGTGATTGGTTCACCAATTTTCCCAGAAGTCTGCCTAAGATACAAGTCAGATTTCAGGCATCCACTGCAACAAAAATGTCATTTTTGGTGAGATACTTTAAATATGAACACATTTAAGGGGATTCAGGCCCAGCAGATTTTCTCATTAGAGCCCTGCAGCTGCACACCTGACAGTTAGTTATGAAACCCTTCCCATTAGACCCACTCAGAACAGAGGCACAGACAAACATAGAGGGATTTCTTCAGAATAACAAAAGGTAGGAATCTGCAATAAAGTTTGTTATAATCCTTGCAATGTACAAAGATCACCCAGAGGAGAATGTTTTTTTTTTTTTTCTCAACAAAAGTTGAGAAAAAAACCTTTAAAAGAAGGGGGTAGACCCAGAAAGTTTTTTTTATTATTTAATTGATGGTGCTAAAAGAAAAAAAAAAGTACCACAGATAATACTCAACTGTGGTGTTGCAATAATGAATTAATAATTTTTCTAACTATTTTAATTAGATTTGTTTTGCATATTTTGCATATTTTTTTTAATTAAATGGCTTAAAGTAAACCCATGGCAAATCTATGCACATGCTAAGTCCTTGCTTCTCAGCAGCTTACCCTATCTATACCCTCTCTCAGGCTTGGTTCTCACCTATGTAGTTTGCTTTTGATCCATTTCTGCAGTGTTTTTTGCAGTGCGTTTTGCGTTTTTGCACATGTGTTTTTCCCGTGTTTTTTGATGCATTTTGTGTTTTGCATTTTTCATGCTTTTGTTTTTTGTTTTTTGGCCAATTTGTCGTTGGGCAGATTAAAAAACGCAAAACAAAAATCATGGCAAAATCACGCTACATGCTTTTCTGCAGCTTCTCCATTGAAGTCTATTGAACCAAAAATGCACTGCTTAGCATTTAAAAACATCCCTGACCCTTTCCAAAAATGCAGCAGCTGAAAAAAGCACGTTAAATGAGCTCTAGTGTGATTCTGTAAAAAGCACTAAAAAACGCATAGGTGTGAACCAGGGCCTCAGAGCTCCTGCTCTTATCTTACATTAGAGATTAGAAAGCTGTTGTGAGAATGAGGTGAACAACTTCAATGAAGATGAATTGCTTCAGAGTGCCTACAGCTACAGAGGTCAGTGAAGACTTTTTGAAAGCTCTTTTAATAATGCTAGTTCTCTTGCTTTAATTGTAAACCTTTAGCATCAATACATTCTGAGTTACTGGCCTAAAATCTAAAAATCATGAAATTTAGAGTTAAGTCAAAAGTCCAAGACAGCTATTTAGAAAACATTTAGATCAGACCCAGCCTGTTAGCCAATATTTTCAGATGAAGAGAACAGCATTGACAGCCTCTGTGTTTCTCCTATAAATGATTTTCTTTAAAAGGTTTTAAAATGGTTTGGCTTTAAAATTGTCACAGTTGGCACACATTACTTTGATATCTTTAACCTTCTTCCTTTCTTATCTTTTTCTCTCTATTCTTACCTTTATACGGTATCTATTTTGGTTACCTATGGTCTCTGTCTATGTGATATTTCTTTAGAATAACTAGATGATAAATTCATCCTTTTTGTTTGCTAAAAATACACAATGCTTATTAGAATACATATACACTTAGAGATATTTTACATTTATATATTTTGGAAATTTATTCTAATTAACTTCTTTAATCCGATATACACATAGCTATTAGATTTTGATTGCGGATTTGATATGAATCTATTCTTTTCTGCATTAACAATATATCTGTTAAAGTAACTACTGTATATGTAATATTCTTGCTGTACTTTTTAATGAAATTCAATATTTTTACATCCTTTCTTTAAAATCTGAAATAAAATCGAGTGAAAGGAAAATGGTTTGGTCCATTACAAAAAAGAGACCCACACAGTGAATCCTTGGAAACTGTTTCTATGTAAAATTAATTTTTAATCATTCATCACTGCATGTGAGCATCCTGTGAACCAATAACACACTTTATATATAAAAAAAAAAAATAGGCAGAAATATATATCATGCTCTCAAAAAACAATTTAGCAGCAGTCAAGGTAGTACATGCTTTGGCCTTGCATTGATGGGATCCTTGGTTCGGTTTCCACCTGGGATGCTATATACACGAGGTATGTGGGGTGGTTTCCTCCCACAGTCCAAAAATATACTATCAAGGTAGTAGTCATTGCTTGAATTTTCCCCATACTGTATATATTTGTGCTTTGTATAGGCAGGTAGTCTGTATATGGTCTCATGCACATGGTATTTTAGTGCCAGTTGCATCTGATTTCACAGGTGGTTGTGCAAAATATGGTGTAGCTGTGCATGGTAGACAATCAGCTCTTAGCTTCAGCTTGTTGAATTAAGCTTTGACAATAAAACCTGGAAGCTGACTGGTTTCTATGCAGAAGGACACCATATTTTGTACTCTCCAGATTTAGCAAATCAACCCTACAGTGTTTATTTTATTTTTTTTAACTTTATTAAAATGTCACAAAATTACACTTAATTCAACTCCATGTATAGCAGCGTGCTGGGAAGGGCTGCAGTGCTTTGACATGTGCTTTTGTGCTCTGTGAAAAAATGCAGATGTGCTACTTTTTTTATGCAACGCACCCCATTGTACCTTTATGGTATGAACAGGGCACATAACAAACAATTGTATTCTCTGTGTCCTTGCCTTGAGCTGAATGCACCTGATGTGAATGAGCCCTAAGTGTTTTTGTTCTTCTTTAAGTAAGATAATCTTGTCAATGTACATAAAATGCTGATTTTTATTACAGAGTTTAGTTATGAGTAAGCCTGTTCATGGTTTAGGCGGCAGTGCTGAAAGTGGTTTTGCATATTAACCAAGTGTAGAGTAACCTTTCTTTAGCTCCTCACAGACCTACGTCCTACACCCAGCCTTGGGAATCAACACTATTGCTCAGTATGAAATGCATCGAGGAGGCTGCCAGCAGGTTGTCATGGTAACTATCCTGCTTTCAGCAGCAACTTTTCTGGCTTGGAAAAAATAACAGAACTATGTTATAAGGGGTAATATAACCTTTTCGTTTTACACGAGATAAAATAAGGGTGCAAATGAGGATACCTTCAATGGAATGCAGAAATTTAACAAAGTAGGATTGCTAGGACTAAGTAGCTAATCCTTAATAGGGAAAATATTAATAGAGTACTCAAAAAAAAAGCTAATAAACACAGTAATAATGGAAAATAACCAACTGGTGCCTAAGAATAACCCCAAACTAAATTTATATAAGCCATGAGCTGATAAGAGGCGGAGCATAGAAAAGCGAACACTCACTAATCTGTGAAAGAAAGGCGATTGATATATGTAAACCAGAATGTAGTCTCACTGTTTCATGTACAAAGAGAAAATGTAAAATTCTATATATTTTTTCAGTAAATGCTTAGTGCATTTTTTTCTGTTAAAATATGTAGCTAAACTATTGTCGTGCTCACAGTATTGCTCAAATATTGGAAAATTGAAGCAGTAAGGCTCTTAACTGTCCTAGACTCTGGTGACAGTAATTATCTAGGGGCTTATGTATGAAGAATGTGCTAACAAGAACTTTTCTTGGCATCCATAGCCAAGGCCATATTTAGACATCATGCAGCCCTAGAGAAATTAGAATGACGAGACCCTTTTGTATAAGCTCCACCCCTTGTATAACATAATTATTTTAGCGAGAAACTACTGCCAAAATTAGCTATGGGAGGTAGCGTGTTGTGTGCATTTTATTCAAAACGATTTTTTAACTGTGCAGACCACAAATGAAAGAATGCAGAGAGTGTTTAAAGAGCTTTCTGACTGCTCTCAATGTTCCCTTATCCTCCATCTGAGTATAATTTGCTTGCTGAATTTAGTTAAATGTCTAGAGGTGGCCAAAAGAGACTCTCTGCTGCCCCTTATAACTCAACTGCCCTCAGGACTGGTCCATTATAGTAAATACAGCCATTTCCATAGCAATTGAACTGCATCCCAATGTTTTTTGGGTTTTTTTTAGCAGTTTTTAAAATGAAATTATTTTGTTTAATTTCTATGGCCAATAAGCCTAACTGTTAGCACAGTTTTCACACATATTACCCTAGTGGGGATTTAAGGTTATCAGGCCAGTATTTGCTTGCTTAGGTCATCAAAATATTCACCTGCACCTGCCAAATGCTGAATTCTCTATTTAAAATAATAGAGCCTACCCTGGCACCTCTGTCCAGCTGCCATGCCATCTACCTTTGAAAATAAAGGACAATAGACATGGCTAGAAACTCTGTGAATCAAAAACATGTTTAAAAAGACACCCAGACAGACCACTAATTAGGACTGTATCCCTATGCTGAGGCCCCCTCCGAAATTAACAGGTGTGGTTCCATAAGGTTGTACATAAACATGGAAAAAAATGGGGATTAGAGATCACCAAGAAACCTTAAAGAAGAAACACCATGGACTTAAAAAATCAACTTTATTGAATATGGTTAAAATTAATTAGTGCAAAAAACTACCACTGATGCAAACATTAAGAATGACAACATTGTCAAACAACTCAGAGACCTGCCAGGAGCACACCTCATACAACCACCACATTCAGCCCACACTGCAATAAGTCTATGGGGATACATAGGCTGTATCTTTACAGCCAGCTACTCCCATTTCCATCCCACTCTTATCTCCCCATCCAGCTTGTATTACCCTCATTGCGGTTTAGTTGAACATTCAGCATCAGTGGCATTCTATGTGGATTGCTACACCCTTTTGATTGGAAGATTACCAGGGTTTTGGTCTCTGTGGATTGAGTGGCTTTTGAATTTGAATAACCTCATCCTTTCTTATCCCACTGACTGTGGAAGAGCCCGTGTATCCCCATAGACTTATTGCAGTGTGGACTGAATGTGGTGGTTGTATGAGGTGTGCTGCCAGCAGGGCTCTGGGGGGTTGTTTGACAACTTTGTCATTTTTAATGTTTGCATCAGTGGTAGTTTTTTTCACTAATTCATTTTACCATTTTCAATAAAGTTGATTTTTTAAATCCATGGGGTTCCTTTATAAGGATTCTTGGTGATCTCTAATCCCCATTTTGATCATAGAAACTCTGTAAAGCATTATCTCTTCTGGTCATTTATAGGTCCTCCTAGAGCCTTCCCTGTTTTTGTAAAAGGTCATGGGCCAAGATGGAAGCTTTCACATATAACATATATTTTTCCATAAACATTGCCCTGGAGTTGTGCAGAGGGCATGTACTGTATGTACATGGATTTTAAGATCCAATGTTTCTGTAGCACCCTCTAGATAGGTAGGTGCTAGAGTAGGCTTTTTTGCCTTAGTGTAGGCAAATTTAGGCAGGCCTGGCTGGCAGCCAGGCCTGTTTGTTTTGATTTCGGCTGTAAGTGGCTCAGTATAGCAGCAGTGACTCACAGTGGGACCTCCCTCTTCTTTCTATGGCTGTCTGGAAGGTACTGGAAAGAAAGGAGGAGAGGAGAGGTGGAGCTGCCTGGGGTGTTTTAAGGAGCCCTGACTAGGGATGAGCTGAACAAACCCCTGGTTCGGTTTGCACCAGAACCTGCGAACAAACCGAAAATTTGCACGAACGTTAGAACCCCATTGACGTCTATGGGACTCGAACGTTCGAAATCAAAAGTGCTAATTTTAAAGGCTAGTTTGCATGGTATTGGGTATTTGCATGGTAGGGTCCCCACACCCTAAAAAGGGTTTGGGGACCCGGGTCCTGCCCCAGGGGACATGTATCAATGCAAAAAAAAGTTTTAAAAATGGCTGTTTTTTCGGGAGCAGTGATTTTAATGATGCTTAATTTTTTTTAAAAAGTGAAATATTCCTTTAAATATCATACCTGGGGGGTGTCTATAGTATGCCTGTAAAGTGGCACATGTTTACCGTGCTTAGAACAGTCCCTGCACAAAATGACATTTTCAATGGAATAAAAGTCATTTAAAACTGCTTGCGGCTCTAATGTAATGTTGGGTCCTGGCAATATGGATGAAAATCAGTGAGACAAACGGCATAGGTACCCCCCAGTCCATTACCAGGCCCTTTGGGTCTTGTATGGATATTAAGGAGAACCCCGCACCCAAATTAAAAAAGGAAAGGGGTGGGGCCACCAGGTTCTATATACTCTGAACAGCAGTATACAGGCGGTGCAAACAAGACAGGGAATGTAGGTTTGTTGTTAAGTAGAATCTATTTGTAATTTTGAACTGGTACATTTTTAACGTGTTTAGCTCCAGCCAAAAAATCTATTTTAAGCTTCTTGGAAAACATAGGGAAGGGTTATCACCCCTGTGACATTTGTTTTGCTGTCTGTGCTCCTCTTCAGAAGATTTCACCTCACTTTCTGTCCCAATGACAAATGTTTTTAGAAAATTTGGGATTTTTAGTGAAACAAGGATTGGTGATAAAGCATCAGTGGAAAGGAGAAACGTTTTTCCCATAATAACTCTTACAGGAGAGAATTTCCCTTCTTAGGGGTAGATTTCATCTCACTTCCTGTTGTCTCCTTCTGTTTGCAAGTAGGAGTCGTTTGTAAGTTGGATGTTTGAAAGTAGGGGCCTGCCCTATATACTCTGCAGAAATTTGGGCCTTAGGTGTTGGTGTTGCCACAACACTGTAAGCCCTCACAGGGCCCTGCTGTGAAATATTAGATCAAGAATTGTAATTACATGTCCCTCTTGAACAGGGGCAGAAAAATTGGGCCTTTGGTGATGGTGGTGGTGCTGGTGCCACAACACTGTAAGTCCGCACAGTTACTCTTGGTGGGCGCTGGAATGGGCCCTGCTGTGAAATATTAGATCAAGAATTGTAATTACATGTCCCTGTTGAACAGGGGGAGAAAAATTGGGCCTTAGGCACTGGTGCTGGTGCCACAACACTGCAACCCCTCACAGGTACTCTAGTTGGAGTGCAGGAACGAGCCCTGCTGCAAAGTATTGCATCAAAAATTGTAATTACACACCCCTGTTAAACAGGGGCTGAAAAAATGGGCCTTAGGCACAGGTGCTGGTGTCACAACACTGCAACCTCTCACAGATACTCTAGTTGGAGCGCAGGAATGAGCCCTGCTGCAAAATAGTGCATCAAAAATTGTAATTACACTCCCCTGTTAAACAGGGGCTGAAAAATTGGGCCTTAGACACTTGTAGCGGCACCCAGAACCAAAAACGTTCTTACAAGCTATCAGCATGATCATTGAGGAGGAAGAGGATAATCACTCAGCATAACAGGATAGTCACTCAGCATCAGCATAGGTAGTCTTGAAGGGATCTGACATTTCAAAAAAAATTATTTGGTTACATCAGCATCAGGTTCTTGGTAGCTGGTGGTGATCCAAGACTGATTCATTTTTATGAAGGTCAGTCGATCGACCGAGTCGGTGGACAGACGCACCCTGTGATCGGTTACAAAGCCTTCAGCAGCACTGAATGTGCGTTCCGAAAGAACGCTGGATGCAGGACAGGCCAGTAGCTCAATTGCATACTGTGCAAGCTCTGGCTAGTGATCCATCCCAGTAACCAGAGGATTTTCGGTGGGAAAGGTGTCCAAGTCAGATCTTGCCCCTAGGTATTCCTGCACCATGTAGAACAGACACTGGCGATGGTTGCTGGAACAGATCATACCAGAACGTGAATGATCATAACAGATCATTTTAAAGGGGAATTTCATGCTGTGTACTATCCTATTTAAAAAAAAACAGGTGTGTGGTCCCTGATAAGAGTCTTGCCAGAGCCTTATTCAGAAGAAGGTTCTACATTGAATGACAACATAATTGTCATTGGATTGGATTTGTGTGACATTGTTTACTTTTTTGTTCGAATAAGGAACTTTATAATGGTGCCTGTTTTTTCTTTGCTTTTTTCATTTTTGGGGGACTGAGTTAGAAGGTGTACTCACGTCCCTTGGGGGGGCAGAATTCTATGGACCCCCTATTTTAAAGAGGCTTCCAGATTCTGATAAGTCCCTCCCTTGGAAACTACAACATCGCTTTTGAGGGACAGGATGTGGGTGTGGGGACCATGTCCACTCAACATAGGGACAAGGTGCCATGCAAGAGGAGGGAAGCTTTGCTGCCCCCCTTGGAAGGTACCGTGCTTATGTTGAAGGCATGTGGCCTAATATGGTTCAAGAAGGAGGGAAAGATGTCCTTCCTTTTCCTGGCCACTTAGGATGCATACTTGGATAAAGGTCTGGTATGAACTTTAAGGGGCCCCACACTTTGTTTTATTTTAAAGAGACAGTACACATTTTCTAAAATGAGGAAAAAAGCTGTATGAATGCACATTTGTAAGCTTGCTACAAGCCTTGAAAAAGGTCAGGAAAATACCAAGATTTCCCACACTTAGACTTCAATAAGGTCTGGTAATTTGTTTTATTGTTTGCAGGCTTCCTGTTAGATTTGCCTCCTGTGAGTCAAACATTGCTTGTTTAACTCAACCCTAGTCTACAGCAATGTCAATTTTACTCACAGACCGCTATCCACAGACAATCCTCTTAATTTGGGTAAAGGTGATGTTGTGAATAGGGATGAGCTTCGTGTTCGAGTCGAACCCATGTTCGACTCGAACATCGGCTGTTCGGTCGTTCGCCGAATTGCAAACGATATGGGCCGTTCGCGCCAAATTCGTGTGGCGCGTCACGGCCCATAATTCACTGCGGCATCGCAGTGCATTGCTTGCTGATGATTGGCTAAGCATGCACTATGACCCGCATGCTTGGCCAATCACAGCGCTGCCTGAACAGAGAGCCGTAATTGGCCACAGCCAAGGAGGCTTTGGCCAATTATGGCTCAGGGGATTTAGTACACGCCCCACACTATATAAGGCCGCCTGCACGGCGGCCCTGTGTAGTGTGTGTTCCGGCGTTGAAAGAGATAGACAGAGAGACAGTGTCATTTGATTTGAGTTAGATAGATTAGGCAGAACAGTCAGTCAGTTAGCTGCACTTACAGTGTATTTTGTATATATATGCATCCCAGGTGTTGGATATATATATATACACTGTATTCAGTTTAGCTAGATCCGTTCCTGTTATCTTCTAGACTATTTACATTTAGTGCAGTGCGTCCTGCTCACAGTGTTCAGCTAGATCCGTTCCTGTTATCTTCTAGACTATTTACATTTAGTGCAGTGCGTCCTGCTCACAGTGTTCAGCTAGATCCGTTCCTGTTAAATTCTAGACTATTTACATTTAGTGCAGTGCGTCCTGCTCACAGTGTTCAGCTAGATCCGTTCCTGTTATCTTCCTACTGACAGGCAGGCTTGTCTTGTTACAGTATATAAAGCTAACTGAAGAAAATTACTGGTGTTCTTTTGATCCTATTAGTACCACGGTCAGGCAGCTAGACTATTTACAGTTAGTGCAGTGCGTCCTGCTCACAGTGTTCAGCTAGATCCGTTCCTGTTATCTTCCTACTGACAGGCAGGCTTGTCTTGTTACAGTATATAAAGCTACCTGAAGAAAATTACTGGTGTTCTTTTGATCCTATTAGTACCACGGTCAGGCAGCTAGACTATTTACAGTTAGTGCAGTGCGTCCTGCTCACAGTGTTCAGCTAGATCCGTTCCTGTTATCTTCCTACTGACAGGCAGGCTTGTCTTGTTACAGTATATAAAGCTACCTGAAGAAAATTACTGGTGTTCTTTTGATCCTATTAGTACCACGGTCAGGCAGCTAGACTATTTACATTTAGTGCAGTGCGTCCTGCTCACAGTGTTCAGCTAGATCCGTTCCTGTTATCTTCCTACCGACAGGCAGGCTTGTCTTGTTACAGTATATAAAGCTACCTGAAGAAAATTACTGGTGTTCTTTTGATCCTATTAGTACCACGGTCAGGCAGCTAGACTATTTACATTTAGTGCAGTGCGTCCTGCTCACAGTGTTCAGCTAAACCTACAAATTAGTGGGGTGCGTCCACCTCACAGTGTTCAGATAAAGCTACCTGTAGAAGGTTGGTGGTGTTCTCATACTACAGGCAGGCAGTTGATTTTGCTAGCTGCAGTATATATATATATATATATATATATATATATATATATATATATATATATCCCAGCTTAGTGCAGCTACAGGCCATTAGTATGTCTGGAAGGCCAAGAAGGAGAGGCAGACAGTCACAAGCCAATAAGAGAGGGCAAGCAGGCTCTGTGTCTAGTGCTGGTCGTGGAGACGGTGCATCCTCATCAGCACGTGGCCATGGGACACGCTTGGCCTTTTTTTCGGCAGCTGGCCGTGTTGAGCCGCAACATGCGGAAGACTTGGTCGAGTGGATGACCAAGCCGTCCTCATCCTCCTCATCCTCTCTCACCCATGCCCAGGGTGCTTTGTCTGGCAAAGCAGCGGCCTCTTCCCTCGGCTCAATGTCATCAGTGACTCCTTCCCTAGCTCCACCATGTCCTCCTGAGGAGTCCCTCGAACTGTTTGACCACAGCGTTGGGTACATGCTCCAGGAGGATGCCCAGCGTTTGGAAGGCTCTGATGATGATACTGAGCTCGATGAAGGCAGTAACATGAGCACGGACAGAGGGGGTGCCCAAGAAGGACAGCAATCTGGCAGTCATGCTCCCCCTGCTGCAGCATACTGCCAGGTTTGCTCCAGTGATGAGGAGGGAGGGGATGATGAGGTCACTGACTCAATGTGGGTGCCTGATAGGAGAGAGGAGGAGGAGGAGGCGGCACATCACCAACGAGGCAGGATGCCCTCCAGGGGCCAGCCTAAGGGCAGCACATTGACTGCATCACATGTGCAGGGCGCTGCAGTCTCTGCGCGTTATTCAAAAAGTTCTTTGGTGTGGGCCTTTTTTGAGACGAGTGCATCAGATCGCACCGCTGCTATTTGCAACATATGTCTCAAGCGTATCTCACGTGGCCAAAACATCTCCCGCTTGGGTACCACATGCTTGACTAGACATATGTTGACCTGCCATGCAGTTCGTTGGCAAGCGCATCTAAAAGACCCACACCAAAGAACAAAGAGGACCTCTCCTTGCTCCTCATCAGCTGAGATTTCCAACCCCACTAGACCTTCAGTCCTCTCTGAGACCTGCACTGAGAGGAATGAAGGTGTAGAATTAGGTGTGTCACAGCCAAGTACTTGTGGGCAATCTGCTTTTGGTACACCGACGTCAGATTGTACCAGGCAAATTTCCCTGCCCCAGCTGCTGCACCGCCGAAAGAAGTTTGCTCCCAGCCATCCACATGCCCAGCGGTTGAATGCTAGCTTGGCAAAATTGCTGGCACTTCAACTGCTGCCTTTTCAGTTGGTAGACTCTTCCCCCTTCCGTGAGTTTGTAGAATGTGCGGTTCCTCAGTGGCAGGTACCCAAACGCCACTTTTTCTCACGGAAGGCGATTCCAGCTCTCTACCGGCATGTGGAAGGCAATGTCCATGCCTCGCTGGACAGGGCGGTCAGCGGTAAGGTGCATATTACCGCTGACTCATGGTCCAGCAGGCATGGACAGGGACGTTACCTAAGTTTCACGGCGCATTGGGTGACTCTGCTGGCAGCTGGGAAGGATGCAGGACAAGGTGCAGTAGTGTTGGAGGTTGTTCCGCCACCACGCCTCCAAAATGCTAATGATTGTGACACACCTCTCTCCTCCACCCCCTCCTCTTCGTCTTCCTCCATGGCCTCTTCCTCGGAACCAGCGGTGCTCCGTAGTCGTTCAAGGGGCTACGCAAGTACGCAGGCCAAAAGATGCCATGCGGTGCTTGAGCTGGTGTGCTTGGGGGACAGGAGCCACACTGGGGCAGAGGTTCTGTCAGCTCTGCAGGGGCAGGTTCAGAGGTGGTTGACGCCACGCCAACTTAAGGCAGGAATGGTGGTTTGCGACAATGGCACCAACCTCCTCTCTGCCCTCCGACAGGGACAAATGACCCATGTGCCCTGTTTGGCTCACGTCCTTAACTTGGTGGTGCAGCGGTTCTTGGGCAGGTACCCGGGCTTACAGGATGTCCTGAGGCAGGCCAGGAAAGTCTGTGTGCATTTCCGCCGGTCATATAATGCCAGTGCTCGGCTGACGGACCTCCAAAAGGAGTTTAACCTGCCCAAGAACCGCCTAATCTGTGACATGCCCACCAGGTGGAACTCAACGTTGGCCATGCTGCAGCGGCTGCACACGCAGCAGAGGGCCATCAATGAGTACCTGTGCGACTATGGCACCAGGACAGGGTCAGGGGAGCTTGGTTTTTTTTCCCCACGCCAGTGGGCCATGATCAGGGATACATGCACTGTCCTGTCACCATTTGAGGAGGCCACGAGGATGGTGAGCAGTGACAGTGCATGCATCAGTGACACTGTCCCCCTTGTCCACCTGTTGGAGCACACGCTGCGTGGAATAATGGACAGGGCACTTGAGGCAGAACAGAGGCAGGAAGAGGAGGACTTCCTTAGCTCTCAAGGCCCCCTTTATCCAGACAGTGTTCCTGCGTGCCCGCCGATCACACAGGAAGAGGACGAGGAGGAGGAGGAGGAGGAGGAGGAGGAGGAGGAGGAGGAGGAAGATTGTGTCAGTATGGAGGTGGAGCCTGGCACTCAGCATCAGCAGCAGTCTTTAAGGGATCAGTCCCAAGAAACACATGGACTTGTACGTGGCTGGGAGGAGGTGGCTGCGGACCATGTCGTCCTTAGTGACCCAGAGGACTCCGGACCGAATGCCTCAGCAAACCTACGCTGCATGGCCTCCCTGATCCTGCAAAGCCTGCGTAAGGATCCTCGTATTCGTGGTATCAAGGAGAAGGACCAATACTGGCTGGCAACCCTCCTTGATCCACGTTACAAGGGTAAGGTTGCGGACCTTATCTTGCCATCGCAGAGGGAGCAGAGGATGAAACATCTTCGGGAGGCCTTGCAGAAAGGTCTGTGCAACGCGTTCCCAGAGACTGGGAGGTTACAAACTCCTGTTTCTGGACAACGTGTTGCTGAGGCTTCGGTCAGTCAAAGAAGGAGCGGTGGAGAAGGTGGCCGTCTGACCGATGCGTTCAGACAATTTTTTTGGTCCGCAGCCCCAAGGTATGATCGGTTCCAGCAACCATCGTCAGCGTCTGTTTTACATGGTGCAGGAATACCTAGGGGCAAAATCAGACTTGGACACCTTTCCCACCGAAAATCCTCTGGGTTACTGGGTCTTGAGGATGGATCACTGGCCAGAGCTTGCACAGTATGCAATTGAGCTACTGGCCTGTCCTGCATCCAGCGTTCTTTCGGAACGCACATTCAGTGCTGCTGGAGGCGTGGTAACCGATCACAGGGTGCGTCTGTCCACCGACTCGGTCGATCGACTGACCTTCTTGGATCACCACCAGCTACCAAGCACCTGATGCTGATGTAACCGAATAATTTTTTTTGAAATCTCAGATCCCTTCAAAGACTGCCTATGCTGATGCTGAGTGACTATCCCTGAGTAATTATCCTCTTCCTCCTCAATCATCACGCTGATAGCTTGTAAGAACATTTTTGGTTCTGGGCGCCACCACCAGTGCCTAAGGCACAATTTTTCAGCCCCTGTTTAACAGGGGCGTGTAATTACAATTTTTGATGTAATACTTTGCAGCAGGGCTCGTTCCTGCATTCCAACTAGAGTGTCTGTGAGGGGTTGCAGTGTTGTGGCACCAGCACCAGTGCCCAAGGCCCAATTTTTCTTCTCCTGTCTAACAGGGGCGTGTAATTACAATTTTTGATGCAATACTTTGCAGCAGGGCTCGTTCCTGCATTCCAACTAGAGTGTCTGTGAGGGGTTGCAGTGTTGTGGCACCAGCACCAGTGCCCAAGGCCCAATTTATCTGCTCCTGTCTAACAGGGGCGTGTAATTACAATTTTTGATGCAATACTTTGCAGCAGGGCTCGTTCCTGCGTTCCAACTAGAGTGTCTGTAAGGGGTTGCAGTGTTGTGGCACCAGCACCAGTGCCTAAGGTCTAATTCTTCAGCTCCTGTTCAACAGGGGCATGTAATTACAATTCTTGATCTAATATTTCACAGCAGGGCCCTGTGAGGGCTTACAGTGTTGTGGCCACAGCAACACCTAAGGCCCAAATTTCTGCTGAGTATATAGGGCAGGACCCTACTTTCAAACATCTAACTTACAAACGACTCCTACTTGCAAACGGAAGGAGACAACAGGAAGTGAGATGAAATCTACCCCTAGGAAGGGAAATTCTCTCCTGTAAGAGTTAATATGGGGAAAAAAATTCTCCTTTCCACTAATGCTTTCCAATCCTTGTTCCACAAAAAAACCCAAATTTTCAAAAAACATTTTTCATTGGGACAAAAAGTGAGGTGAAATCTTCTGAAGAGGAGGAAAGACAGCAAAACAAATGTCACAGGGGTGATAACCCTTCCCTATGTTTTCCAAAAAGCTTAAAAAAGATTTTTTGGCTGGAGCTAAACACGTTAAAAATGTACCCGTTCAAAATTACAAAGAGATTCTACTTAACAACAAACCTACAGTCCCTGTCTTGTTTGCACCGCCTGTATACTGCTGTTCAGAGTATATAGGGCCTGGTGGCCCCACACCTTTCCTTATTTTAATTTGGGTGCGGGGTTCCCCTTAATATCCATACAAGACCCAAAGGGCCTGGTAATGGACTGGGGGGTACCCATGCCGTTTGTCTCACTGATTTTCATCCATATTGCCATGACCCGACATTACATTAAACCCGCAAGCAGTTTTAAATGAGATTTTTTCCTTTAAAAATGACATTTGGTGCAGGGACTGTTCTAAACACGGGAAACACGCGTCACTTTACAGGCATACTATAGACACCCCCCAGGTACGATATTTAAAGGAATATTTCACTTTTTTTTTTTTACTTTAAGCATCATTAAAATCACTGCTCCCGAAAAAACGGCCGTTTTTAAAAGTTTTTTTTGCATTGATACATGTCCCCTGGGGTAGGACCCGGGTCCCCAAACCCTTTTTAGGACAATACCATGCAAATTAGCCTTTAAAATGAGCACTTTTGATTTCGAACGTTCCAGTCCCACAGACGTCAATGGGGTTCTAACGTTCGTGCGAACTTTCGGTCCGTTCGCAGGTTCTGGTGCGAACCGAACCGGGGGTGTTCGGCTCATCCCTAGTTGTGAAGATAATGAAGTCTGATGAACCCTAAAATGAGTGAGGAGAATGGAGTATTTAACACAGTGCCAGCTTGATTTCTCCAAAATTGGCAAGCCAGCAATGAAAATGGTCAGATTTAAATCTTATTTCTCTAACAGATAATTACACATTTCATATAACCCCCCCCCCCCCCCCCCCACTGGAACATAGCTCAGTTTAAGACACATTGACAAAAAACAGAAAAAAAAATAGATGCAAAGCTCTGGTTCATATTTGTTAATTCTGGCTGTAATGGAGATGCCTTCAGACTGAGTGAGGAGAATGGAGTATTAAACACAGTGCCAGCTTGATTTTGCCAAAATTGGCAAGCCAGCGATGAAAATGGTCAGATTAAAATCTTATGTCTCTCACTGAGAAATTACACATGTAACCCCCTACTAGAACATAAGACACATTGGGGAGTTATTTACTAAAGGCAACTCCACTTTGCAGTACAAGTGCACTTGAAATTGCACTGAAAGGGCATTTGGAAGTGTAGTCGATCTGAGGGGGACATGCAAGGAAAATAAAAAAACAGCATTTTGGCTTTTGGCTTGCACATGATTGGATGATAAAATTAGCAGAGCTTCCCCTCATTTCAGATCTACCTCTCAGATTTACAGTGACTGCACTTCCAAGTGCACTTTCAGTGCAATTTCAAGTGCACTTTGCACTTGTAGTTTGCACTTGTAGTGCAAAGTGGATTTGCCTTTCGTAATTAACCCCCACTGACAAAAAGCAGAAGAAGTTAGATGCATAGATATGGTTCATATTTTTTAAATTATGGCTGTAATGGAGGTGCCTTCAAAAAACGTAGTTACCCTAATGTATAAGAAAACACCAATCAGTTAGACACAAAACTCACCTATATTATAAGGGGCAGAAGGCTGATGGGACACCATATACCTGCTAAAGAAGACATTCAGTACATAGGGTTCATATCACATTTAATGTCTAGCAAATCACAATTTCATTCTAGTAAACAATATATTTGTTGTCAGATTATAAAACCCTGTATGATAAAAAAAATTCTGCACCCCTATATCACACCTCTCAAAACTTGCAAATGGGTGGGTGTCAGTTTATTGACATCTAGTGCAGGGGTAGGCAACTTCAGTACTGCAGCTGTGGGAAAACTACAGTTGTGCAAATCCCATTATGTCTTTGCCTCTGGGATTAAGGCATGTGGCTGTCAGTCTTGCAATGCCCAATGGGACTTGTAGTTCCACAGTAGTTGTAGTGCCAAGGTTCCTCTAGAGCAAGGGTCTCCAAACTTTCTAAACAAAGGCCCAGTTTACTGTCCTTCAGTCTTTAAGGGAGTTGGACTGTGGCAGTTAATGCAGAAAATGTTAGGGGGAGTAAACAACGCCTCAGGCTTGGTGTTCAGTGATAGTAAAAAAAATTACATAGCACTTATAGTCAGTAGGTGGAGAAATTTTGCCAAATCCATGATATTAGTGAGAAAAATAGTACCCCATCGTTAGTGTCAGTAGAAGGAAAATAGTGCCTCATCCTTGGTGTCAGTGGAACAAAGAGTGCCCCATTCTTGGTGTCAGGCGAAGAATTAGTGCCCCATAGTTGTTGTTAGTAGAAGTCATAGTGCCCAATTGTTGATCTCAGTAGGAGGAATAGTGTCCCATCGTTGGTATCAGTGGTAGGAAATATGCTCCACTGTTGTTGCTGCAGCTCTCATCTCCATCAAAGCTATAAGGGAAGACAGAGGGTCATTCTTGAGAGCTGGTGATTCTGACATCTCAGATTGAACGACTCTGCACAAGACCAAAGACCAGACAAACTTCCCTAGGTACTTTTCCATTTTAATCTAGGTTATTTTGCTGTTGCTTATTGTCTATTTTGTAACATTTTGTTTCTGTAAATATTTTCTAGCATTAATGTCCTTTTCTTTTCATTAAAATGATATCTTAAAATTGTTAAGTTGAATCTATGTATGCTCTAATTAGAAATAAGAGAATGTATTGCCTCTTTGAAGAACACTACCATATTGTAAACTCTGTTACATTCCTGTCTGGTCATGTCAGTGAGTAGTATAGACATTTCTCATCGGCAACTGCAGTGCATGTTTCCATTAAAACACTGTTTATGTGTGTAAAGGGAGAACTGTGTAATTAACTTGCCCCAGTGATGGCACTTAAACTGTTGTCCTGTAAGCTGTAAAAAAAATCTCTATGCAGAGTTATGCCCCGTACACACGGTCGGACTTTGTTCGGACATTCCGACAACAAAATCCTAGGATTTTTTCCGAAGGATGTTGGCTCAAACTTGTCTTGCATACACACGGTCACACAAAGTTGTCGGAAAATCCGATCGTTCTAAATGCAGTGACGTAAAACACGTACGTCGGGACTATAAACAGGGCAGTGGCCAATAGCTTTCATCTCTTTATTTATTCTGAGCATGCGTGGCACTTTGTCCGTCAGATTTGTGTACACACGATCGGAATTTCTGACAACGGATTTTGTTGTCAGAAAATTTTATATCCTGCTCTCAAACTTTGTGTGTCAGAAAATCCGATGGAAAATGTGTGATGGAGCCTACACACGGTCGGAATTTCCGACAACAAGGTCCTATCCACATTTTCCGTTGGAAAATCCAACCGTGTGTACGGGGCATAAGACTGAGATGTGTCACAGTTGTCGCTTACTCCTAGGAAATAGGTGTTCTCTGCTCCATCGTTAATTGAAATTTCCTCCTGCATAATAAATCAGATCCTCCATTCCCTCAATGTAGGCTTGCACGGTGTCAATGCAGCCATGGTCCAAGTAGTGCTTCTGTTCTCAGGCTTCCTCTTTGGTCATGGACTGAAAGTCCTCCAGCTGGAGACTCAAGGGTAAAGGAACAAAAAGTTTTAATATACTCACATTTGGATTACAATTCAAAGCATGACATCTATATCAGTATCCCGATACCTATCCCCCTGAAGCTTTTCCTGGCATAACCTGGGTCAGAATATTGATGTGAAGCTTTGTAATCTGAATGTGATTATATTAAAATGCTTAGGCTATATACCCGTAGATCTGTGCTATTTATACTTTCTTTCCACTTGAATTGAGTTTCTGCTGGAGGACTTTTAATCCCTGACCAAAGAGGAAGCTTTTAAAAGTGAGCTACTGAGATTGTGATTGCACTGACAGTGTGTGGATGCACAGATCTTGTATTTCACTGTGCAAAACCTGCAGTGAGAAAATAATGGATAAGATTTATTATCCAGTAGATCATTAACAGGTAGGCATAGGTGACGTTGCACTTGTTCCAGCTGGATCCAGGGAAATACAGAGCAGCCAAAATTTGCGAGAAGCCTTTCTTGCAATTTCGCTAGTTTTGGCATGCTCTGCATTCCCCAAGAATCGTTAATGTCCTGCCCAGTGATAGGAAAGGTAATTAAGTATAAATATACATTTTTTTTCTTTACAGGTAATTTTACACCTACTAACAGTAGCAGTAAAGAAATAAATGATACCAGCTGTGGAAATGACTATACAAATTCACTATAGGAACATGTAACAAAAACAAGGAAAAAAGAACATTTGGGGGGCAGAGCCACCCATTTGTTCACAGTGGACTTTTAAGGATGTGTATTAGTCAATGAGGCAAAACAGTTGACGCTAATATAAAATCACTTTCACTTTATTACAAAAATGGATAAAATTACTATACAATAGAAATTAGAAGAGAAGCCGTTTAACCTTAAACTGCATAGAGGGTTCTTTACTGTAAGAGCAGCAAGAATGTGGAATTCTCTTCCGCAAACAGTGGTTTCAGCAGGGAGCATAGATAATTTCAAAAACTATTAGATAGGCACCTAAACGACCTTACCATCCAGGGATGTACAATGTAATGCTGACATAAAAGCACACACACAGGTTGGACTTGATGAACTTGTGTCTTTTTTCAACCTCACCAACTATGTAACTATGTAATAGATCTTGGCACAACCATATGAACTTTAAAATTATCTGACTAGCATGTGGGGCACAGCATATTTAACAGTAGGTATTGAAGATTGATCGATGGAAACTTCTGGTGATCAGTTCAAACGCGTTTCGCAGATTAACTCTGCTTCCTCAGGGAACTTTTGATCTCCATCTAGAAGAATCATCATTATTACAACAAAGTCATTAATAATACATAGTTATAACATAATATATATATCTCTCCAAACAAAATGAATCGATATACTAATCAGTAAAGCAAAAATGCTCACTGATTGAAAAATAACATAAGAATTATTCAGTTGCTGCAGCTCAGATATGGACAGCCTCGATAGAAGGTCAAAACTGCCCCAACCAACAAATATGCAGGGAAAAGAATGCTGGACATTGGACCATTCAAGAGAGGAAATTAAAACCCTAATGTTCTGTCGTGGTCATTAGCGTAGATAGCCAAATAAAATATAATTGTATTGGCATGCTATAAGGACTACATCCCCAACTATACCCACATATTGCAAAACCTACTAACAGCAGATGATTTGTACAGGGGAAAGGGGCCTGGGCAGTAAATGCAGACCTTGCATTGTACTGCAAGTTCTGCTTTAACGCCTATTTGGGAAAGCAAGCATTTTCTGACATTCAGAACTTTTGCAGTCTCCCACAACTGATAATAGCCAGCTCACAAAATATCAAAAATCTCAAATACCTCCATTGCTTCTCTATACTCAGTTGACTGGTTTTCTCAATCAGATGGGCTAAAAAAGAGGTTAAAGTTGACACATTTGCATCAAGCTGTCTAGTAGACAAGTTAGCAGCAGAATTACATATCTGTTTATAACGCTCATAGCAGTGTTTTGCTTTTTTACATTTGACATTATTTGTAAGATTTCTATGAAATATAGCATGAAATATTGATCGTGAAGACTAACATTATCTTCTAGACACATAGATAAGTGTTTTGGACGTTAAAAGTAATACATTTCCATTTTCCATGTACGTCGATTGGCTTTCTATTCTTCCCCATTGTAACTGCCAATCTCACTTACTCCTGTGGGAGAAATCATAGCTTAAAACTAGACCATATGATATTCCCAATGGATAAAAAATGTAATATAAGGATGCTCTATAAAATATAGAGCATCTATAGAGTCTATATGATAATAATTGCTTTGTAGAATTAATGTTTGTTGGGTTTGTATTATATGAATTATATTGTTTTTTTTATTTCATGTTCAAGTTTTTGTTTAGGTACCATATATTTATAATTGTTTAAAGTAGACATTTTTAAAGCCACAGACCTTTTAAAATCCTAGCTGTATATTTATGAAGGATTCACTGAATATGCACATTCACTGCATGCCACAGTCACATTTGCCATATTTTAATAGGATAAATGCACACCAGGAGTATGTAGAAGCTGATGAACAGTCATCAAATGTCAGAACTTCTTTGTTGCCTACAGACTTTAAGATTATGGGCACTAGAAAAGCAGGCTGACAACTCCATAGCAAGGGGGCAGCAAGCATGCAGCCCAACTGCCATGTTGAACTCAGCCCGCATGCCCTTCAGTGTTAGGGGGATCCTTTGAGATGGGTTCCTTCAAAAAAAAAAAGGGACCCCTCCCAAAACAAGCACCAGGTTGTTCAGCGCTGGAGGTGCCCAAAGGAGGGCTTTTCTGCCTACTACCTGAATAGCCCCAACTTACAGGGTAGCTGGATTATACCAAAGCTTCTTTTGTGTGAAATCCCTGGTGTTCTTGCCAGTCCCTCTGCTTTCCTATTAAAAACTGACCATATTAGGTATGAGAGCACAGCCCTGTCAGTTTTCTGGTTGTGCTGGGAACTCTGCCTGCTCTCTTCCAATGATCAGATTTATGCTGGCACACCTTCCCTGCATAGCTATTCACTACGAATACCAGTGTGCTGCTGTTTCTACTCCTCTAGCTCTCTGAGCTCCTTATGCAGATGAGAACAGAGGGTATGTGATCACTTATAAAATAAAAAGGGGGGGGGGGTATTTATAAGGTTTTTATGTATACACACATGGTTAGTCTTTCATTTCTATTTTAAACTGAGTGGGTTGATTTACAAGGTGAGGGTTCACATATACTTTAATGCTGGAAAACACTTTCTGCCAAGCATTGTGATCTCAGATCTGAATGTAAAGCAGACAGCTATATATATATAAATTCTAACAACACCTCCACCTAGAGACTGCCCTTGCTCTGCTACATTAAACCATTACAGAGCAAACTACTGTGTCCTCTAATAATGTAGTGGTCAGCAGGTTGAACCAAAATGCGATGGGAATCTAACACATGCAGAAGTCTCGAATGGAAGCAGAGACTGTAGCATTAGAAGAGAAAAGAGCAAGTTTGGACTCAATACTTGCTGAACAGAAAGATCTTCAGCTTCTTTTTCATAAAGCTGTGGTCATTGTAATGAACTTGGTCATGTAATGTTCTACCTATAAGAGACAGAGCCAGCCAGACTCAAGTGCGCACTAAATAGAGCAATAAACAAAGGTTGAGGGTCATGCTTTAGGCCCTTTTCACACGGGCTGTCCGATCAGGGCTGCCTGTCAGTTTTTCAGGTGGACCTGATCGGACCTTGCACTTTCCCCTATGGAGCGCATGTCCGCTGAGATCCACCACTATCAGACCTGATCCTGTCCGCAAAATCCAAATGGAGAGTGGTCCTATTTTCCATCTGTCTGATGGATAGGATCAGATGAAAACAGACAGGCGGTCTATTTTCATCCAATTTCCCCATAGAAGAGAGCGGAACTGGCATTGCATACTAGCACATTATGTGAAACTTACCTTAGAACAAAGCCCCCACCCCCCAGGGCCACCCCAACACCCTCCTCTGCCTCCCCCATGCCCTCCAAAGGTCCCACATTTCCCTCAATGTGTTTGTAGTGGCTATGGACATGATAACAGGTGATGACATCATCCAAGAAGATCCATGCAGTATGTTGACTAGGGATTATCGTGAATATTATAACCAACAATGAAACAGCACATGGACCACAAAACACAAGGCAAGGCAATGGATAGAATATCCCCAGGTGTGTCATTTCTTCACAGGGTATCCTATATATACCTCATACTAGCCAATGGCTCCTAGAATCTCCCATATCTGGTCTCAGCTTCTACACAACCCTGTAGGGTCCAGTCTCCCATGCAGATGTAGCTTGTACTTATATAGTACTTGGCAGCTGATTGACCTCTACTAGGTGGTGGTGCTCATTTGGGATTGGGAGTCAGCCGGCTGTCTGCATGTGTATGGTCTCCTGGACATGATCGTTTTAGTGTGAAGCAGTATATGCTGATAAAAAATGCTGCAATCAGTCCTGTGTGAGAGAAAGTACTAACTAGCCAAATCCAACCCTATGATCAAAGGGGATAACAGTCTCTGACTGTTCACAGTGTCTGGATAAAAGCTGTATCCACCTCCTCTCCAGCCCGTGTGGGGGAAGGTGATGGCATCCAGCAAAGTTTCTATATCTGCACTCTGTGCTCGGCAGTAAGTTCTCCGGTGATACATTTTTTGGGGGGGTGTAGTGGGAGGGGGAAAAAGGTGTTGGGGCAACCCTGGGGGGGGGATATACCCCAAGTGATGGTAGTTTTTGTTTGTACCTATGCCACAATATATTATTATTATCATATGTGAATATCCAATAAACTTACTTTTTTTTAAAAAATTGGTTGCCTTAGTAGGTGCAGTTTCCTTTGTGGTGTATTGGAATGCATTATTATGCACCCACTAAGTGTTTCAGTTATTAATCCTAAAGAGTCTTAAAATGCATGATATGAAAAAGGTAAACCATACCATACACATCAGGAATGCAGGTTTTTGACGAGTTGATGCTGGTGGACTGTACAGCCAATGCTGCTAATGGATGTCAGTTGAGCTGAAAATACCATTGACCTTATTACTTTCAGATGTATAGTTTGGTAGAAAATAAAAATGTTTAGCTTATATTTTTCCTCTTGATAATGAGTAAGGAAAAGTTTGAACCAGGATAAAGACAACAATAAAAACTTTTTTATTTATTAGAGTAGGGTAGGGCTAGAAATCTCATCTGCCTATTTATTGCTGTTTGGGTCCCGAAGGATTTCCATGAATGTCCTGTCTTGGTGACAAGGCTGACATGAGGACAGGAAGTGAGGGGGAAATTACCCCAACAAGGCTTCAGATAGCAATACAAACCTGCTAGAGGTTCCCAGCCTTACCCCTTTATGAAAAATAAACAAAAAAAAAATCACTGCCGGAGTTAAAATTCAATCCACAATTGATTGTCATCAGCCCAAGAAAAAAAAGCTGAAATAAGACATTCCAAAAAAGGGGATATAAAAGAAACTACAAAAAAAAACTATAACTATAACCCATAGTCGTTTATCTTAGCATGTTTAATCTCTAACAATTACAGCATTATCAATTAAACACATTGCTTTTCCAGTTTGCTTTACTAGTGCTAGATTTATGTAAAGTTTGCATGCAATAAACATAAAGCAATTTTCACAAATGTAACCTTAGTGTTAGAAAAGAAAGCCTGCTTTGAATAAAAATGTACAAAGACACCAGAGAAAAGAAATAGCCTACAGTAATAACAACCCTAAGGAGTTTCAGTGACATTGCTAAATTAGGTCAGCACTGGGACTAGGTTATGTACAAAGTCTGATTTAAATTCAAACTCTCCAAATGCTGTGTGTAGATGGATAGATATGTACATACATACATACATACATATTGTAGATACATGAATGCACATATACATCATGATACATGGTGAAGCACAATTCCATCTAAATCATTTGGTATTCTTTCTTAGAATTCATAGTACATAGTTAATCAGATTGAAAAAAGACACAAGTTCATCTAGTTCAACCATAAAATGATAATGATAAAAGAATTATCATTTAATATTACATATTTAAATAAAGCTTTATTCTAAATAGAGATAAGCAAACATTTTTTAAATTCAGTAGGAAATGGTTTCCCTTAATGGTGACATTTTTTCAAAACTGATCAAGATGATATCCCAATGCTCTGAGGCCCAGATCATGGGGGATATGGGAATACAAAGCTGATACATCACAGGTAACCCACTTACTATCATTCTTATTGGATCTGTAAGGTATGAGGTATCAATCCAGTTTGCCAAACTCTCACCTAGAGATCCTACTTTCTACAGATCATCCTTTAATACGACTGGTATCCTTGTGCAATTTTGGTAGATGGTGAAAGATTGGGATGATCAGGCATAATATGAGTAGTCACATCATTCTCTAACACACCTTAAGGATTATTTTAAGAAAAACATTCTAATTCTTTATCAAAATGCTGTGTGTGCTCTCTCATCAAACGTTGGAAGGTTTCCATATCCTTCAATTGTCTCATGGCTTCTTCACAATATTCATTAGTGTCTAGGACTACTATTGCCTCTCCTTTATTGACCATTTTGATAACTGTTTGTAAATTGTCCTTCAAATGTTTTAGAGCTTTCCTCTATTGCCTGGTTAGGTTATCTCGCCAAGGCTTTATTGCTACTTCTCTAGCCAGATTGGTTAGTTCCATTTCGACATATTTCTGAAGTTCTTATAAATCTTTCCCTCTCTGATTAACTGGATACAAATCTGGCTTCTTCCTAGTTTTTATGCTGACTCTAGGGGATTCTAGAGGCCAAACATTAATTTTTATCTCTAAGTCCCTAAATAAAGGGGACTAGTGAATCACCAAAAGCGCAATATGAATATGCCCAAAACAGCTACAGTTAGGGCGGGCCGTACCATGGGTCCCAGTGGAACCAAAGGACCCAGACGGCAAAGGAGAGGGGTGGCAAATTGAACCGCAGCCGTCATTCCTCTTCTATTTACCCAGCCGGGCACTTCGTCACCCCGCATGTTTCACAGCTGGCCAGCCCAGTCCACGAACATCGCCCACTGCTGGGATGCAGCTTTCCCATTGCTGCATGTGCCGCCGCCCGCCGTATGCCCATATGTTTACACGGAGGAGACTCTGGCATTCACACAGTGTTGCTGGGGGTGCACCGCAAGTTAAGGCAGAAGGGGTGTCGAGGCTCAGGTGCTGCGGATCCCCCTCCTGTTTGCTCTCCCCACAAGCAAATAATAGGAGCAGCGATGGCAAGAGGGTCCAAGGAGGAGAAACTGTGCTGCTCCCCCCCACTTGAGCCGCTGCTGTCAGAAGAGGGCTTTATTTCCTGCCTTTTCCCCTCCTCCCTTCTGTCAGCAGTGGGGAGAGCAGCTGTGTCTCGGTGTGGAGAGAGAGCGCATCTACAGGCTCTTCCTTCTTCCCTCCCTCTCCTCCTTATGCTGCTGTACTCAGGAGTGGCGCCCTTTCCTTCCTATTGGCCAGGCAAAAAAAATCAAAAATCAAAAAGGAGGACCATGGGACATGTAATCCTGAGGACTGGCAAACCACAGCAATCCTAAGAGGGAAACTGCAGCCGCTAGCTGAAAGGGAGGGAGAGAGAGCCAGGCGACGGTAGTGACATGCTGCATCTGGCAGCAGGCTACTGTAGCAAGAGACACGCTGCATCTGGCAGCAGGCGACGGTAGCAAGCAAAAGCTGCATCTGGCAGCAGGCGACGATAGCAAGCAAAAGCTGCATCTGGCAGCAGGCGACGGTAGCAAGCAAAAGCTGCATCTGGCTGCAGGCGAAGGTAGCAAGTGACAGGCTGCATCTGACAGCAGGCAACGGTAGCAAGTGACACCATGCATCTGGCAGCAGGCAACGGTAGCAAGTGCCACGCTGCATTGGCAGCAGGCAACAGTAGCAAGTGGCACGCTGCATCTGGCTGCAGGTGACAATAGCAAGTGACATGCTGCATCTGGCTGCAGGTGACAATAGCAAGTGACACGCTGCATCTGGTGGCAAGTGACGCGTTGCATTTGGTTACAGGCGATGGTGGCAAGTGATGCACTGCATCTGGCAAGTGACAGGCTGCATCCGACATCTGACAGCAGGCGATGGTAGTAAGTGACACGCTGCATCTGGCAGCAGGTGACGGTAGCAAATGACACGCTGCACCTGGCAGCAGGTGACGGTAGCAAGCAAAAGTTGCATCTGGCTGCAGGTGACGGTAGCAAGTGACAGGCTGCATCTGACAGCAGGCAACGGTAGCAAGTGACACCATGCATCTGGCAGCAGGTGATGGTAGCAAGTGACACGCTGCATCTGGCTGCAGGTGACAATAGCAAATTACATGCGACATGCTCAGGGTTCCCACTGATTCTGCATTATGGTGAGTTGAACTATTTCATTATATATTACAATGTAATAATAGAAATAATGTGCTTCAATCATCCTGACACCATATCAAGCACCACATCTGGATGATTTAAGTGCTAACAGGTCCTTTGGAAGGATTATTTCATTTTCCTTGATCAGTGTTAGAAATGTTGAAGGAGCCAACGGGAGCTGCAGACTTTTTTTTACTGCATTCAAGTTCTTTTTTTCTTGTTTCCAAATCCCTATTTTGCTAAGTAGTATAGTTATAGTTGTGATTAGGTAATGTTGGTAAAATTCAGGCTATGGATGGCATGCTTGCAGTTTAGGCTTACTGAAACAACTGTAAATTCAAAAGTCTAGAATTACCAGCAATAAGCTGTTGAGCATTATCTTCAGGTGTTGTGCCATTGACTCATTGCCACAGAAACCTTTGTAAAGGGGAGGGGTTTGTAAGATGACCACACCCATGTGGGGGCACCAGAAATATTTCTGCACTCTAGAATTGCCCCTGCTCCTACTTGTGTTTGTAGTTTGAGTGGGCAGCCCATGTTCCCGGCATCAGAGACTGTGCCCACCTTCTTTGGGTTCCACAAATGGTGTATAGCAGGCGATCTGCCAGTGTGAGCTGAGCAGAAGAGTGAGTATGCAGAGGTGAGAGCTCTGCGGAAGGTAGGATTGCTGCTAAGCTAAGTTTGGCTGTAGTTAGTACAGAAGTAATGTGCTGTTAGCTGAGAAAGCAGAAGATCAAATTTTTCATGTAGCACTTGACTGAGAAATTGGGCTCATCAAGATATCACTGCCCACAAATATTCTCCCATGTTTGTAAAGAGCATCAGGTGATACCAGGTGGATCGCATTCGCTCTCAGCCAAAACTGCACCTTACCTATCTATAGAGCAGCGCAAGCATGTGATATGCCTGAGTGCACTGCGCAAAGGTAGACAAGTAGACATGTCAGAGCAGCTTCCCACCCCCCTGTACCCACCCCTTGTACTGTGCCCTCTCGATCCCACTGTACTTTGCCCTCCTCATACCCTGCACAGTACTCTGTGCTTTCCTGACCCCCTGTACTGTACCATGCAAGCTCCTGACCCCCTGTACTTCACCCTGGTGACTCCTGACCTCTGCCCTGCTGACCCATGGCCTTTGCCCTGTTGATCACAGTCCCCTGGCTTATTGACCCCTCTCCACTGCCCTGCTGATTCCCAGTCCTCGGCCCTGCTAATGTCCAGTTATTTGCTTTGCTGATGCCCAGTCCTTTGTCCTGCTGATGCCTACTAACTACTGACCTCAGTACACTACCCTACATACTATGGTCGGCCCTCTGGACACTGCTCTACATACTACTGACCTCCTGTATTCTGTACTACTTACTACTGCCTTCTTTACACTGCTGTACATGCTACTGACCTCTGTACACTGCCCTACATGCTACTGACCTCTGTACCCTGCCCTACATGCTACTGACCTCTGTACCCTGCCCTACATGCTACTGACCTCTGTACCCTGCCCTACATGCTACTGACCTCTGTACACTGCCCTACATGCTACTGACCTCTGTACACTGCCCTGTCCTGCATGCTACTGACCTCTGTACACTGCCCTGCATGCTACTGACCTCTGTACACTGCCCTACCTGCTACTGACCTCTGTACACTGCCCTACATTCTACCGACCTCTGTACACTGCCCTACATGCTACTGACCTCTGTACATCGTCCTACATACTACTGACCTCTGTACACTGCCCTACATGCTACTGACCTCTGTACACTGCACTACATGCTACTGACCTCTGTACACTGCCCTACATCCTACTGACCTCTGTACACTGCCCTACATGCTGCTGACCTCTGTACACTGCCCTGCATGCTACTGACCTCAGTACACTGCCCTACATGCTACTGACCTCTGTACACTGCCCTACATTCTACTGACCTCTCTACACTGCCCTACATGCTACTGACCTCTGTACGTTGTCCTACATACTACTGACCTCTGTACACTGCCCTACATCCTACTGACCTCTGTACATCGTCCTACATGCTACTGACCTCTGTAAGTTGTCCTACATACTACTGACCTCTGTACATCGTCCTACATACTACTGACTTCTGTACACTGCCCTACATGCTACTGACCTCTGTACATCGTCCTACATACTACTGACCTCTGTACACTGCCCTACATCCTACTGATCTCTGTACACTGCCCTACATACTACTGACCTCTGTACACTGCCCTACATCCTACTGATCTTTGTACACTATCCTACATCCTACTGACCTCTGTACACTGCCCTACATACTACTGACCTCTGTACACTGTCCTACATACTACTGATCTCTGTACACTGACCTACATACTACTGATCTCTGTACACTGCCCCACATACCACTTTCTTCTGTACACTGCTCTACATACTGACTGTGACCCTGCACTGAAAGCCCAAAACTAGCCTGCCCAGCACCCTGCAGGGCACTGTGGCAGGCTAAACAGGAGAGAGCCTGATGTGCTAGCCTTCCCAATGATTACTGCTCTGTCCTGCTCCTGCAGTCACTCCGCTGCGACAGGACAGAGCAATGTGGCAAGATAAGGGGGGGGCAAGGGGGAGTGCTACAACAATGCGCTAGCCTGCAAGCATGCATTTTGGGGGGTGACACCATGTTTTACTGCACCAGGTGACGCCACTGAGCCCCAGCCAGGAGGACTGCATGGAGGATGACTGATCACTGGGAGGGAAGGAAAGGGCAGAGTCTATATTGGGACCACTTTAAACCCTGCATCCTATTGTTATATCCTCCTAGTTCTATCCATGTATTACACTGAGCCATGGCACATAATCATATACAGACATTATGTATACAGCCACATTGGGGGGGGGGGGCAGAATTTTATTCTTGGACCCAGGCAGCACAATGTTTTGGGCCAGCCCTGGCTACAGTATCTCACAAATGATAGTACACCCCTCACATTTTTGTAAATATGTTATTATATCTTTTCATGTGACAACACTGAAGAAATGACACTTTTCTACAATGTAAAGTAGTGAGTGTACAGCTTGTATAACAGTGTAAATTTGCTGTCCCCTCAAAATAACTCAACAGACAGCTATTAATGTCTAAACCGCTGGCAACAAAAGTGAGTACACTCCTAAATGAAAATGTCCAAATTGGGCCCAATTAGCTATTTTCCCTCATTAGTGTTACAAGGTCTCTAGTGTAAATGGAAAGCAGGTGTGTTAAATTTGGTGTTATCGCTCTCACTCTCTCATACTGGTCACTGGAGGTTCAACATGGCACCTCATGGCAAATAACTGTCTGAGGATCTGAAAAAAAGAATTGTTGCTCTACATAAAAATGGCCTAGGCTATAAGAAGATTGCCAAGACCCTGAAACTGAGCTGCAGCAGGGTGGCCAAGACCATACAGCGGTTTAACAGGACAGGTTCCACTCAGAATAGGCCCCACCATGGTCGCCTAAAGAAGTTGAGTGCACGTGCTCAGCATCATATCCAGAGCTTGTCTTTGGGAAATAGATGTATGAGTGCTGCCAGCATTGCTGCAGATGTTGAAAGGGTGGAGGGTCAGCCTGTCAGTGCTCAGACCATACGTCACAAGCTGCATCAAATTAGTCTGCATGGCTGTCATCCCAGAAGGAAGCCTCTTCTAAAGATGATGCACAGGAAAGCCCGCAAACAATTTGCTGAAGACAAGCAGACTAAGGACATTGATTACTGGAACCATGCCCTGTGGTCTGATGAGACCTAGATAACCTTATTTGGTTCAGATGTTGTTAAGCGTGTGTGGCAGCAACCAATTAGGGAGTACAAAAAGAAGTGTGTCTTGCCTACAGTCAAGCATGGTGGTGGGAGTGTCATGGTCTGGGACTGCATGAGTGCTGCCGACACTGGGGAGCTACAGTTCATTGAGGGTACCATGAATGCCAACATGTAGTGTGGCATACTGAAGCAGCGCATGATCCCCTCCCTTCAGAGACTGGGCCGCAAGGCAGTATTCCAACATGATAATGACCCCAAACATACCTCCAAGACGACCACTGCCTTGCTAAAGAAGCTGAGGGTAAAGGTGATGGTCTGGCCAAGCATGTCTCCAGACCTAAACCCTATTGAGCATCTGTGGGGCATCCTCAAATGGAAGGTGGAGGAGCGCAAGGTCTCTAACATCCACCATCTCAGTGATATCTTCATGGAGGAGTGGAAGAGGACTCCAGTGAAAACCTGTGAAGCTCTGGTGAACTCCATGCCCAAGAGGGTTAAGGTAGTGCTGGAAAATAATGGTGGCCACACAAAATTTTGACACTTTGGGCCCAATTTGGACATTTTCACTTAGGGGTATACTCACTTTTGTTCCAGCGGTTTAGACATTAATGTCTGTGTATTGAGTTATTTTGAGGGGACAGCAAATTTACACTGTTATACAAGCTGTACACTCACTACTTTACATTGTAGTAAAGTGTCATTTCTTCAGTGTTGTCACATTAAAAGATATAATAAAATATTTACAAAAATGTGAGGGGTGTACTCACTTTTGTGAGTTACTGTATATCTTGAGAATCCATAACTTCCAACATATGAAAATAACAAGTGTCGACCTCTTCACCTCACTAGCCACACTAGTGTGTCTGGGGACATCCCCAGCAATTATTATCAAGATTATTTAAGTGTAGGGGTGTTTATGTTTTGAAGTTCTCAGGTGTAGTTTCATCAAGACAGGGCAAGCCTGAAGTTGTAGCTGGTCCTCTAAGAGCAATTCCGAAGCATTGAATGCAGCAGATAATGCTTTAGATTTACTAGTTATACTGTGCATACATTAATAAACATTAGTATTGTTGTGGAGGATCTGGAAACAAGTAGATTTCTGGTCACCTGTTGAAGGTTCAGTCCTTTCATTGTGAGTTGTAGTTTGAAATGTGGTCTAACTAAGGCTACTTTAAGATAATAGACTTGATCGCCCACAAGAAGTCTCATTGTTAGTTTTCATTTATTTTTCGTGTCCCCATAGAATGAGTGTTGAGAAATAAAAGGTGTGTGTTGAATTCACTTAATAATTGTTCAAACACACTGTTTGAACTGAAGTGAGGTGTGCCGACAAAAGCCCAAAGTGTCATTCTTTTTGGCATAAGCATCATTGTTACAACCATTGAACAGTTTATGAATTTCGTACACTTTTCAAATTTTTTTCCTCAGCATTGATTTTTGTCTTTGTTTTTAAAGCGGAACTTCAGTCATATTTTCATCTTTCCATCTATTAAATCTTCTGCCCTTGTTGATTTAACTTTGGATAGTAAAACATTTTTTTTCTGTCAGCAAACACCTTATACAGCCCACTTCCTTCATGCACAGCTCTCTCTCTCACTCTCGTGAGTTTGCCAAGAGGGGGGGGGAGTCATAAGAGGTCCAATGAAAGCTGCAGAGCTGGAGGTGTGCCTCTGTGTAAATCCAGGAAGTGGACAGGCAGCAGTTTCAGCTGCCCACAGTTAAAATGGTTGCAGACAGTGGGGGAAATCAGTGGGGGGAAATTTCTGCAGCATATTTGGCAAGTAAACAATCACAGTATATATTAAATAATATGCAAAGTGGTTGGAGGGAAGCATCAGAATGGCAAAGATGTTTTTATTGCAAATTATGTGAGCAGACTGCAGTTCCTCTTTAAGTGGCGGGATGTAACCAGGCAAATCATCCCTCTTTAATTAGATAATTGATTACACTTGAGTGTTGAAAGTTAAATTCCTTTAGTTCTTTTTATGATTGAAGTAATAAATTCTTCAGTGGGGCAATTTTTCTGGTGTTTTTTTTATTGTGCCAGCACATGTCTACAATATGCAGGACAATACCTCTCTTTACTGTACATTAAACTTGTCGAAGAACTCTGAAGTGGCAAATGAATGACTGCTTTAGTTGTCAAAAACAACATACATCCCAGCAGCTTGATTGACCATAAGGCAACCTCCTTACCAGTCATGTTTTAACACTGGTTTTCTCTGAAAGTCCTTTTTTGATGTATCCCACTATATTTAGTTATATTTATTAAAAATAACTGTCCATGACTCTCCCCACCAAGATCTGACACAGGTGTAAGAGCTTCAGTGGATGTAGTCTTGTTTAAAGGGGCCTTAGTGTAAAGCTGATACGTGTTTGTCACTGTCACATTCCAGACAGTTAACTGCAGCTTTGCAGTCTTAGGGAAGTGCTCTGTGAATGCACATCTGAAGCAAATGGCATGTTTCCTTAAAGGCTCCTTGAGATCTTCAAAGGCTTTCCCTGGAATGCATGACATTTCCTAAGAGGATGTGGTTTGTCATGAATTAGGCAGTATCTAGGTAGCTAGTTGTGAATTAGTCTTGATAGCTAAGACCTAATAGATGTGACAAGGTCACAATTTCAAGCTCAAGAAGATCAGTTAGTTCTCTGAAACTTCTGGCTGTCTGAAGGACAATCTGGGAAAGTCATGTAATCTTTTACTTCAGGGTCAGTATAGGTTTCCTCTAGTCTTTACCATGCCAGATTAGGGATTTTGTATGGTTCAAGGATGTGAACAATTTTAAGTCTCTTAACACAGTTCAATGACCAAGGGCCAAATGATCTAATTAGCAAAGCAAATTATTACAGAGTATCTAGGTAGCTAGTTGTGAATTAGTCTTGATAGCTAAAACCTAATAGATGTGACAAGGTCACAATTTCAAGCTTAAGAAGATCAGTTAGTTCCCTGAAATTTCTGGTTGTCTGAAGGACAATCTGGGAGAGTCCTGTATACTTTTGCTTCAGGGTCAGTGTAGGTTTCATCTAGTCTTTACCAAGTCCATACTGTTCAAATCCCTCCCCCTCCCACCCACAAAAACACACACACAATTCAAAGACCCACCACATACGCACAGTTGATCCATATGAAGGCAAAAAGAACCCCAATAAAACACGATCCAATTTGTTCTGACAGACGAAAAAAAGTTCCTTCCTGATCCCCATGAGGCTGTCTGATATTCCCTGGATTAACTTTACAGTTCAAAGACCCCCATATACCCACAGTTGATCCAGGGAAAGGCAAAAAAATATATAAAACTTGATCCATTTTGTCCCGACAGGGTAAAAATAAACCTTCCTGATCCCCACGAGGCTGTCTGATATTCCCTGGATTAACTTTACTTATACACATTACTATCCAGTTATATTTTGTGCATTTAGGAAAGAATTCAGGTCTTTCCTAAAACAATCTACTGAGCTGCTCTTGAGGGAATCTATTTCACATTTCCACAGCTCTTACTGTGAAGAAACCTTTCTGTATTTGGAGAATATATCTTTTTTCCTCCTTACTTTGATGACTTTAATGTGTTAACTCAACACCAAGTTCACTGTATGGACCACTTATGTATTTGTACATGTTGATCATATCCCTCCTTCATCTCCTCTTCTCAAGAGGAAATGAGAATAAATTCTGTTCAGCTAATCTTTCCTCATAGCTGAGCTACTCCATGCCTCTTATCAGTTTGGTTGCTCTTTTCTCCAGTTCCCCGATATCCCTTTTGCATATTCCAGATGAGGTCTTACTAATGATTTGTACAGGGGTAAAATGATATCTCTCTCTCCGCAGTCCATACCTCTTTTAATACAAGAAAGTATTTTGCTCACTTTGGAAACTACAGCTTGGCATCGCATGCCATTAGCCAGAATGTAATCAAAGAGAAAAACATCAAAATCTATATACATTTTGAGAGTTTGAAGAAAACTACAATCATACATTTTCTGTGCTATAAAAACAACTGTTTGTTTTGTCTTCTTTTGTCTCTGTTTCATTCAGTCTTCAGCTTTCATTAAATGTTCAGATCTCTTTTGTAGAGAAGAAAGCTGCAGTTGTCACATCCCTTTAGAAGAGAATGTGACTTAGGGAGTATCTCACCAAAAAATTGAATTCATGTTGCCAGGGATGCCTACAAATTAAAATACATCTTAGTGCAGACCTCTGAGAAAAACAGTAAGCCAGTAACCTAAGCAAAAAAAAAAAAGATTTCTTTAAGCATTCTGTATACTACGTTATTTGCCATATTGGAAGGAAGGGACAGTTGAAGGGAGAATTGAAAGGAAAGGGCAGTTGAGTTTTCAACAGTTTTTGGTAATTAGAGGCTGTAATTAGATTAAAATAGAAAGGCAATAAAAAAAACAAAACATTAAATTACAAAATATTTTCAGTAGCAATTGTATTAACTTTCTTAAAACCCCTTCCCATCGACCGTACACACATATGCGGCCTTGGCTTTAGGGGGTTATGCATGCAGCTGCATGCATCATCTTGGTACCGTTTTTTAGAGCAGGCGGTCAGCTCTTCAGGGATAACAACCGATGCAGATAAAAGTCGCTCAGCTGTTATCCCGGAGGATCAGGAGGGGACGTCCCCCCCTCACACCGCCTTCCGCCGCTCTTCCCGGGCCTCCCGTCGCACCGGGAGACTCGATGCGTGATCCGGCGCTTCCGTCGGCTAGAGTGAGACTGGAAGGAAGCCGGAAATGTCACAACGTCAGTTCATGTTTACTCGGCTGCCAATGGCGCCAGTTTAAAAAAAATGACAGTATTCAGTATCGCCGTTTTTGGCGATCTGAATACTTTGAAGTACAAAGGAGGGATTTGGGGTCTTTTAGACCCCCGATCCCTCCATAAAGAGTACCTCTCACCGTCTATTACTGTCAACAAGGGATGTTTACATTCCTTGTGACAGCAATAAAAGTGATCTTTTTTTTTTTTTTCAAAAGTGACAATGTAAAGAAAAAAAAAAATTTTTTTAAAGCGTCCCCGTCCCCGCGAGCTTGCGCAGCAAAGAAAACGCACACGCAATTCGCGCCCGCATATGTAAACAGTGTTTAAATCACACATATGAGGTATCGCAGCGATTGCCAGAGCGAGAGCAATAATTCTAGCACTAGACCCCTTCTGTAACTCTAACTTGGTAACTGTTATTTGTTTTTAATTCACCGCCTATGGAGATTTTTAGGTACCGTAGTTTGTCGCCATTCCACGAGTGTGTGCAATTTCAAAGCATGACATGTTAGGTGTCTATTTACTCAGTGTAACATCATCTTTCACATTATACAAAAAAATTGGGCTAACTTTACTGTTTAGTTTTTTTTAATTCATGAAAGTCTTTTTTTCCTAAAAAAATTGCATTTGAAAGACTGCTGCGCTAATACAATGTGACATAAAATATTGCAAGGATCGCCATTTTATTCTCTAGACTCTCTGCTATTATATATATATGTATAATGTTTGGGGGTTCTAAGAAATTTTCTAGCAAAAAAATACGGATTTTAACTTGCAATCTTGGAACACCCAATACGAGGACAATATGCGACCGGTCTAAACTATGTGGCATGTTCACCAATGCCAGGAGCCTGGCGGACAAGATGGGTGAACTAGAGATACTGTTGTACAAGGAGGATTTGGATTTTGTGGGAATTTCAGAGACCTGGTTCAACAGCTCTCATGATTGGCTGGCAAACATTCAAGGGTATACCCTATACCGCAAGGATAGAGAGGGTAAAAAAGGGGGAGGGGTATGCCTATATATCAAGAATAATGTACAAGTGAATGTGAGAGATGACATCACTGAGGGGGCTAGGGAGGAGGTGGAATCTTTATGGGTAGAGCTCCAAAGGGATGAAGCTAAGGGGAAAATAATACTGGGAGTATGCTATAGGCCCCCTAACCTGAGGGAGGAAGTGGAGACGGATCTCCTATCACAAATTGGATTAGCAGCAAGGATGGGAAGTGTTATCATAATGGGGGATTTTAATTATCCAGACATAGACTGGGCGGAGGCTCGCCAGTTCCTTAATGTCTTGCAGGACAATTTTATGGGTCAGATGGTAGACGCACCAACTAGAAATAAAACATTACTAGATCTACTGATTACCAACAATACAGACCTGATAACAGATGTGGAAATACGGGGCAATTTAGGTAACAGCGATCACAGGTCAATTAGTTTCAGTATAAATCACACAAATAGGAGACATGAAGGGAACACAAAGACACTGAATTTCAAAAGAGCCAACTTCCCTAAACTACAAACCTTGCTAAAAGGCATAAATTGGGATAAAATATTAGGAACAAAGAATACAGAGGAGAGATGGGTTTGCTTTAAGAGCATATTAAATAAGGGCATTAGCCAATGTATCCCATTGGGTAATAAATTTAAAAGAGCGAACAAACATCCTGGATGGCTTAACTCCAATGTAAAAATGCATATAAAAGCAAAGGAGAAGGCCTTCAAAAAATACAAGGTTGAGGGATCATCCACAGCATTCAGAATTTATAAAGAATGCAATAAGAAATGTAAGGGTGCAATTAGGATGGCTAAGATAGAACATGAAAGACGCATAGCGGAGGAGAGCAAAAAAAATCCCAAGAAATTCTTTAAGTATGTAAACAGTAAAAAAGGGAGGACAGACCATATTGGCCCCATAAAGAATGAGGAAGGACATCTGGTTACAAAGGATGGGGAGATGGCAGAGGTATTGAATTTATTCTTCTCCTCAGTCTTCACGAGTGAATCGTGGGGCTTCAGTAACCAAAACTGCAGTGTTTATCCTCATGACACAACACAGGAAGCACCTACATGGTTAACAGAGGACGGAATTAAAATTAGACTTGAGAAACTTAACATTAATAAATCACCGGGACCAGATGGCTTGCATCCGAGGGTACTTAGGGAACTCAGTCAGGTGATTGCCAGACCGTTGTTCCTAATTTTTACAGACAGTCTATTGACTGGAATGGTACCAGCTGATTGGAGAAAAGCCAATGTAGCACCAATATTTAAAAAGGGCCCAAAAAACATCCCTGGGAATTACAGACCAGTTAGCCTAACATCAATAGTATGTAAACTCTTGGAGGGGATGATAAGGGACTATATACAAGATTTTAGTAATAAGAATGATATCATTAGCAGTAATCAGCATGGATTCATGAAGAATCGTTCTTGCCAAACCAATCTATTAACCTTCTATGAGGAGGTGAGTTGCCATCTAGATAAAGGAAGGCCCGTAGACGTGGTGTATCTGGATTTTGCAAAAGCATTTGACACAGTTCCCCATAAACGTTTACTGTACAAAATAAGGTGCGTTGGCATGGACCATAGGGTGAGTACATGGATTGAAAACTGGCTACAAGGGCGTGTTCAGAGGGTGGTGATAAATGGGGAGTACTCAGAATGGTCAGGGGTGGGTAGTGGGGTCCCCCAGGGT
This sequence comes from Lithobates clamitans, assembly GCA_037952925.1. Classification (NCBI taxonomy): domain Eukaryota; kingdom Metazoa; phylum Chordata; class Amphibia; order Anura; family Ranidae; genus Lithobates; species Lithobates clamitans. The sequence continues at coordinate 802,720 of JBBGZY010000932.1, read as the reverse complement.
TCTGTGCTGGGACCAATCCTATTTAATTTGTTCATAAACGACCTGGAGGATGGGATAAACAGTTCGATCTCTGTATTTGCAGACGATACTAAGCTAAGCAGGGCAATAACTTCTCCGCAGGATGTGGAAATCTTGCAAAAAGACCTGAACAAATTAATGGGGTGGGCAACTACATGGCAAATGAGGTTCAATGTAGAAAAATGTAAAATAATGCATTTGGGTGGCAAAAATATGAATGCAATCTATACACTGGGGGGAGAACCTCTGGGGGAATCTAGGATGGAAAAGGACTTGGGGGTCCTAGTAGATGATAGGCTCAGCAATGGCATGCAATGCCAAGCTGCTGCTAATAAAGCAAACAGAATATTGGCATGCATTAAAAGGGGGATCAACTGCAGAGATAAAACAATAATTCTCCCGCTCTACAAGACTCTGGTCCGCCCGCACCTGGAGTATGCTGTCCAGTTCTGGGCACCAGTCCTCAGGAAGGATGTACTGGAAATGGAGCGAGTACAAAGAAGGGCAACAAAGCTAATAAAGGGTCTGGAGGATCTTAGTTATGAGGAAAGGTTATACTGGTTATACTGGTAATACTGTACTGGTGACCCCACAATAGGGATAAAACTTTTTCGCAGAAGAGAGTTTAATAAGACTCGTGGCCACTCATTACAATTAGAAGAAAAGAGGTTTAACCTTAAACTACGTAGAGGGTTCTTTACTGTAAGAGCGGTAAGGATGTGGAATTCCCTTCCACAGGCGGTGGTCTCAGCGGGGAGCATTGATAGCTTCAAGAAACTATTAGATAATCACCTGAATGACCGCAATATACAGGGATATGTAATGTAATACTGACACATAATCACACACATAGGTTGGACTTGATGGACTTGTGTCTTTTTTCAACCTCACCTACTATGTAACTATGTAACTATGTAACTTGTAAGCAACAAATTTCAGAAATAAGCTTAGGCATGAAAGAGTTAATAATCTCCTAACGTGCAGGGCCCTCTGATTCCTCCTGAATTGAATTGTATTGTAAGTGTACTGTCTGCCCTTATGTTTCAAAACGCTGCGCAAACTGTTGGCACTATATAAATCCTGTATAGCAATAATATTAATACGTTTGGAGTTAACTGTATTATAAAGACATGATGGTGTATAATTTTGGAGACTCAGTGTAAGCTATGCAGTGTCCACTACAACAAAATATTTTTTGTCATTATAATATAATGTAGTAAGAGGAATTTCCCAATAAGTTGCACAGACAATAAAAACCTTACTGTACATATCTTTTATAGAAGAATAGGAAAAGAATAGGAAGAATAAGATTAATAAAAGTTTTCACATTCATGTATGTTTATTGTCCAGAGTCCGGCTTTAACCAACCAATTTTTAAAGCAGAATTAAACCCAAAACCAAAACAATATATATTGCAGCTTACTGATCATTAGATTGGTGGCTGTATCAGTTTTCTTTTGTTTGGCTTTTGCCCTCTGTTTGCACCTGGTGATCTGGACATTAACATACCTCCGGTATTAGAGTACCTACTGTAGCGCCCTACTCCTGTAGGTGCTTGCATGTAAATTTAGAGGGATATCTGTTCTGTACACAGTTCAGATTTAATCTGTGGCTAAATTAGCTTCTGTTCCAGCATTGGCTGTTGCATGTAGTTCCACACTGTGGTCTGTAGGTGTCGTTGTCACCACAGGCCAGTGTTGGAAGAGCAACAGGCTGAAGTGTATTGAGTGCTCTTCTTTCTTGGAAATAGCCCAGTGGGGGTGGTCCACCGCTGTGCATTCTGGGAGATAGTACTTAAGGGGCAGACACCATTTTTGTTTCTCTCTTGCCTCCTGGCCCTCCTGGCAAAAGGTATGTGATGACTTTTCTCCTGTCTCGGGGCCACATTGGCCCGAGGCTGTGTGACTGCAAGTAGGCCCAGAAGCCTGTCTGGGGACTACCACCGCATAGGTGGTCCTTAGGCTGTCTTGCCTGTTAGGAAGAAGCAAAGCCAAGCTGAAGACATCCAGGGGAGGATCCTTGCTGGAGAGAGCCAGGATGAAGGCTGGTCTCTCGGGAGGGCCTGGTAACTTACTTGGAGGACGCACCTACACTTAACTAACCTGCCTCACAGTACTGCCGGGTCGGTTTAAAGGTTCTGGTACTGTGAAATCATGCAACTAAATACTAAAGCCTGTTGCAGAGGATTGTGCAACTAATACTGAATCCTGTGGCAGAGGATTGTTCAATCATTTTGTTCTTCTCAAGTCTGTGGCAGAGACTTTTCATCCATGCGCCATTCCGGCTGCTAGGTCAGTGAGAGAGGCCTATCCGGGTGGGCAAGATCTGGTGACTGAAGGTGTGTTTATCTTCAGGATCTCAAATTCCTCAGTGATCTGCATAAGGTATCTGAACCCTCCTGAAACTCCTCTTCTACCTCTTTATTGCTACTTCTTTAAAAGTTTTGCAATAAAGCATTGGAAACAGAGCTAAGTGACTGGTGCATAAATTGGTGGGCGCAAGGCCCAATACAGACTCTGAGTCCTGTATATGGTGGAAATACAGGTAAGGGGGTGACGGCAAAGACCCAATTTAAACCAGCAGCTCCTTCGGGGGTCAGTGCTACACTACACTCTGGATAAAGGAGCACTGGGGCCACCTTTGGACAGCAGCATTGTTAATCTGGAGATACGGGAGATAGACTAGCAGATCTAGATACACAAATAAATTGAAGTAAAACTCCAACTAATACTTTAGAAGCAGTTACAGCAATCATTTTTTTCCCTTTATGGGATAAAGGTTTTACATAAAGAAAAGCTGATCTCTGTAAATACCCCTGCTAGTTTTTTTGTCTCATCTCTGTAACTGATACATTCTGCTGGAGAGCTTATTCTTTTTGAAAAACAACAAACTTACTGGCTGGATCACCAGATGAAAATAGAAGAAAGCGTAATGAAGAAAACAAATGCAGCCATCACATCTAAGAACTGGTAAGCTGCAATATAATAAATGTTTGCTTTTGGGTTTATTACTGTTTTAAGGCCTAATGATGAGACTATATCAAAGCTTTGTAATTGTTGTTCCTTGGAACCTGTTAGATTGTACATTTTTGTGGGTCAGTAAACTCATAATAATCTACGTATAACCTAGCATGTGGTTTTGGGTGAGGTAAGCTAACTACAGCATTTGATTTTCTTAAAGTAAGACCTGTCAAAATGCTAAAAATTCACAATGAGCTTAGGAGAAGAACATGTAAAAGCAGAGGTTACCTTCGGAGAGGGATAGACACCAGACATACACCCAAATGCCACTGCAGCATAACCAAGAAATACAACAAAAATAGTTCTTCTGCCATTCAGACAATACATAAATTCAAATGCTTCATGCAAGGACAATCAAGAACAAAACATGATTTGTGAGCAGAGTGTGTACTCAAGAACCAAGCCTAAAGCCTAGTACACACGCTGCGATTGTTGGCAGGGGATTGTCTGTTGACAGACCGTTGTCCTGAAATCTTACCGTTAGTACGCTCCTTTTGACAATTGGTGTCTAACTTTCGGACAACAAATGTTGGATGGCAGGCTAGTAATTTTCGGCAGACAACGGTCTGTTGTCAGATTTTCGTATGGTCAGTACACAAATCCGTCACACAAAATTCGAAACTCTTACAGTAAAGTACAAACACGCATGCTCAGAATCAACGCTCACCAAACACAAAATTAGCAGAAGGGGCCCGAAGGGTGGCGTTTAAGAGCTGAAATTCCTCGTAGTACGTCACTACGTTCTTTTTTGTGGCACAACAATTGTGTACCGTTAGTATGCAAGACAAGATCCTGGCACACGCCCTTAAGACAAAAATCAGACGCTCGGTTGGCCAACAATCGTACCATGTGTACGAGGCTTAAGGGACATACAATAAAGCAGAGTCTGGTCACTTTTCCACATTCATAACCTTGTGGCCATATTCACCTGTTCAAAATGTATGCTAGTTCATTGAACTGATAATTTATAAAGATAGCATTAAAGTAGATCTAAATCTAACCCTCATTTCATATAAGCAAACTTTACCATTATGTAGCAATACCCCCGAAGGAGCTGCTTAAGTTTGTTCAGTCCATTACGCTGCCCTTCAACCCCAGGAATCGTCTCAGCCCCTACTGGCACACCTAGCAATGTGATTAATAGAATACCACAGTAATGACACACAGACACAGTTCAACTGTTTAAGTTCTCTCAAATTTACTTAGTCAGCGATATTGGTTAGCCAAGTCATGGATAAACAATCAAGACTCAGCTGAAATAGAGTTTAAAGAAGTCAGATTAACAATTAGAAACAACAAGTAAATAATACTAACATACTGTATACAGTAATAAATAGTAATAGAGGAGTTCCTCCAAAAGGCTATTGATTACTGTAAGTATTATTACTACTAAAGAGGGAATAAAAGGTTAGCCTATAGTCCCTTAAAGCCCCATGTGGGATAAAACAATATTGAAATTAGTGACCTGTCCCCTTTAGGAGCAATAAAAAACAGTGTCCTAAAAGCAAGGCCTTGCACATCTTCACAGGCACGTTGGAGCTCCTAAACAAAAATTCAGTAGCTTTACATAGGTCTAGGTCTACGTCACTATAGGAGGCATGTGCCCACACTGCGTGTCGCTGGAGCCTATGCGTGTGGCCAGTGGCCGCGATGTCTGCCGGCCACCCCCGATCGCTCCACAGAGAGCCGGAATGGGGATCTGTCAATGTAAACAAACAGATTCCCGTTCTGACAGGGGAGTAGAGAGTGATCGTTTCTTCCTAGTGATCAGGAACAGCGATCTCTCTCCTCCCCCAGTCAGTGCACTCCTCCCACAGTTAGAAATACCTCCTAGGGAACACATTTAACCCCTTGATCGCTCTCTAGTGTTAGCCCCTTCCCTGCCAGTGCCATTTTTTACAGTGATCAGTGGCTATTTTTATTTTTTATTACTGTAAAAATGTCAATGGTCCCCAAAAAAGTGTCAAAAGTGTCCGATCTGTCCATCGCAATATCGCAGTCCCGCTAAAAATCTCCTTAACTGACAAAGATCTTTTTATTTATTTATTGGGTTTATTTATTATAGCAAAAAGTAAAAAATATTGGGTTTTTGTCAAAATTTTCGGTCTTTTTTTGTTTATAGTGCAAAAAAAATAAAAACCGCAGGTGATCAAATACCACCAAAAGAAAGCTCTATTTGTGGGGAAAAAAAGGACATCAATTTTGTTTATGTGCAGCATCGCATGACTGCGCAATTGTCAGTTAAAGTGATGCAGTGCCGTATTGAAAAAAATAGCCCTATCATTAAGGAGGTAAATTCTTCTGGGGCTGAAGTAGTTAATGTAGTGAAGTGATGATGAACAAAGCAAGATAACTGATTCTGTCTTATAACAATACACTATGTGACCCAGGTATAAGTTGTCTGTGCACAGTGTCCAGGGTGTGATCTGTATGAAAGACAATAGAATCTGTGGGTGAAAGCCCCCTCACCAATCCTGACAGCATTCAGCAGTTCTCCCGCAAGGGAAGGCGATCGACAATTCTCTTTGTTGCAGATGAACAGAGATAGCAGTCAACGTGCTGTCTCAGTAAACCGGCCGGTTCTACAATATTCAGCACTGCTGCAGACTGTCCTCCAGGAAAAGGGCGTCGACCCCTCCTTCTGGGCTGGATCTGTAGGCTGTATACCCGTGATAGGTCACAATAACCTCACACAGCGGCTCTGCACATTCATTTATAGTCTCCCCCCAATTCTCCTCTCTGTGTGGATTCAATCCGGGGGTGGCCAGCTTGGCGCAGTACCCGCTACAGTTATTTTAAAAGCTGTTTTTTAGAAAACATGATAAATCTGCAGCATTTATTGAAATACCTGGTGATCCAGGTATGATGGTCCATGTTCAGGCACTTGCTGTTATAGAGTTAAAGCTGACTATCCAAATGTAGCTTAGAAAGGTTGAGGACAACAAAATGGAGGACCTAGTCCTATCTGCGCAAAGCAAACATGAACTTTATAAGAAAACGTGGCTTTCCTGGAATATGTTTATATATTCAGATAAAGGCAGATCCCTGCTAGATGGTTCCCCACAACTGCCTTAAACATCCCACCCTGGCCAGCGTGTTTGTTTGGTTTGGGTTTTTTTTCTTCTTCTTCCTTCTCCTCCTTACTAGGGATGGGCGGAGCAGGCCCCTGTTCGGTTCACACCAGAACTTTTGAATACCACGAAAGTGTGGACCCGAATAACGAACCCCATTAAAGTCAATTGGGCATACAATGGTTATAGGGGTCTAGGTCCTGCCCTGGGGGGTATCAATAAAAAAAAGTTTGTGAAAAACTTCATTTTTAAATGAGCAATGATTTTTTGATCTTTAAAGTGAAAGCCTAAAAATAAAAAATTCCTTCTAATATAGTGCCTGGGGGGTCCCCTTAGTCTACCTATAAATGGGCAGATCTGTACCATGTCTAGAATCTGCTGCAGCAATAATTGCATTTATAAAGCCATAAAAATGACATTTTCCCTGCAAGCGGCCTTTATTTTGCTGAGCAACAGCTGGGGGGCCAGTGCGTATGATGAGGCCACAATGTAGTGCACAAGATTAGAGTTTTTCTGGATACATTCCAGTGTCACTTTGACTCCGGATGGAAGTAACGGGTGCTTCAAAATTGGTCTTTGGGTGTCGTGGCACCTTCCCATTGTAACCCTATAGGGGTGATTTTGTTAAAAGCAAGAATTGGCCTTGCTGTAAAAAATTGCAATGATATGCACCTGTCAAACAGATGCAGAAAAATTGGTCTTTTTTCGTGTCGGCGGCGCCTTCCCACCATAACCCTTTAGAAGTACTCTTGATGAAAGCAAGAATTGGCCTTGCTGTAAAAAATTGCAATAATATGCACCTGTCAAACAGGTGCAGTAAAAATTACTCTTTGGGTGTTGGGGGCGCCTTCCCACTGTAACCCTATATAGGTGCTCTTAATGAAGGCAAAAAAATTGCAATGATATGCCAAATCTGTCAAATAGGTGCTGAAAAATTGGTCTTTGGGTGTTAATTGTGCCCATGAAACCTATACCAAAAACATTCTTCCAGAAGAAATGATTGAACATCCTCAAAACTAGGCAGCTTCGAAGTCCTGCAGATATTACACATACCAAAATGACTTAATCAGTGACATTGGCATCAGTGGCTTCATAGCTGGTAATCCAGGACTGATTCATTTTTATAACAGTCAAACGTTCCACGAAGTCTGTGGACAGACGCGTTCTATGATCAGTAACAAAACCTCCTGCAGCACTGAATGCCCGTTCTGAAACCACGCTGGATGCAGGGCAGCCCAACAACTCAATTGCATACTGGGAAAGTTCTGGCCAGTGGTCAGTTCTCATGACTCAGTAAGTCACTAGATCATCAGCTGGAAAGCTCTTCATCTCTGTTTTGGCCCTGAGGTAATCGTCCATCATATGATGCAGATGCTGCCCACTGGATGTGGAAGCTGACAGCCCTGGGCGACGAGGATTAAAAAAACTTCAAAATGCCTCACTTAGGCGGATGCCTTCTCCAACGCTCCTCTCTTGACCAACAGAAGACTCAAAACGACGTTTTCCACCACACTGTAACCTACTGGAATCAGGAAAACCATTCAATAAAATCCATTTTAACGTGCCCTCAAGAGATTTTATCTTCTGCACTCTGTGGGGACGGGATGAGTTCTGAGACCTTCCCCTTATAACGGTGGTCAAGGAAGGTTGCCAACCAGAAATCATCCTTCTCCTTTATGCTACATATTCTTGGGTCCTTTCGGAGGCTTTGAAGCATGAGGTTGCCCATGCGCCTCAGATTTGTCAAGGCTTGAGAAGCAGACTCCTCGGGGTCATGCAGGGTGACAGTATCTGGAACCCCCTCATCCCAGCCATGTACTGCTCCCAAGGGTTCTTCGAAGCCTCCCAAGGGTTCTTCGAAGCCTATGAAAATGCCAGAATCCTCCTCCTCATCCTCCTCCCCTCTCTCCTCCTGTGTGTTCTGTGACATAGGAATGATGGTGTCTGGATCAAGTGGTCCTTGAGAGGAAAGAAAGTCCTCCTCTTCGTCCTGCTGCTCTGCCTCCAGTGCCCTGTCCATAATGCCACGCAGAGTCTGCTCCAGCAGGAACACAACAGGCTCACCATCCTTGTGGCCTCCTCAAATGGTGACAATACAGTGCATGCATCCTTAATGATCAGTCATTGGCATGGGGAAAAAAAGCAGAGGCGGCCTGAGCCTGTTGTCATGCCGTGTTTGCACAGGTACTCATTGACGACCCTCTGCTGCATGTATAGCAGCTGCAGCATTGACAAAGTCAAGTTCCCCCTGGTGGGCATGTCACAAATCAGGCGGTTTATGAGTAGGTGGATTTCCTGCTGAATTTCAGCCACCTGAGCACTGGCTGTGTATGACTGCCTGAAATGGCTACAGACTCTTCTGGCCAGCTTTAGCACATCTTGCAACCCTGGGTACGTATTTAGGAAACGCTGCACCACCAAATTGAGGACATGTGCAAGACATGGCACATGTGTCAACTTTCCCTGTCTGAGGGCGGACAGGAGGTTTGAGCCATTATCGCACACCACCATTCCTGGCTCCAGCTGGCATGGTGTGAACCACCTCTGGGCCTGTCCCTGCAGAGCTGTAAGAATCTCTGCTCCGGTGTGGTTCCTGTCCCCTAAACACACCAGCTGAAGCACTGCATGGCACCTTTTAGCCTGACTCTGGGAATAGCCCTTCATAGGACATTTCTGAAGAGGAGGGCATGGAGGTGGAAGAGGAGGAAGAGGAGGGGGTAGAGCTCACAAGTCTGGCATCATCACCACCAGCTGTATTGAGATGTGGGGGCACAACAAGCTGCAGCCCCAAGCCCTGTCCTGCATCTTTTCGAGTTGTAAGCAGCATTACCCAGTGTGCTGTGAATGGAATATATCGTCCCTGCCCATGCTTGCTGGACCACTTGTCAGCAGTAAGGTGGATTTTATGTCTGACTGCCTTGCCCAACGATGTCAGAACATTTCCTTCCACTTGATGGTAGAGAGATGGAACGGCCTTACGTGAAAAGTAGTAGAGACTGGGAACCATTGTGGTACAGCATTGTGGTACAGCATATTGTGCAAATTCACAAAAGGGGGCAGAATCCACCAGGCTGAAAGGCAGAAGTTGGAGAGCCAACAGCTTTGACAAGCTTGCATTTAGACGCTGGGCATGTGAGTGGCAGGGACTATATTTTTTTTGCACTGCAGCAGATGGGGCAGAGAAATTTGCCAGCTACAGTCTACAGCTGGTGGTGTGCTGCTGGCAGATGTGCTGAAAGGACCTGGGACACCCTGTGCTATACCATCATGCCAGTCAGTGGAGGCTGCTGAGAGGTAATGACTCGGTATAGCAGGGTAAGGAGGAGGAGGGACAAATTTGTGCCCCTTTTGTGTGGCTTTTAGGTGCCTTGTTAAGCATATGGTACCGAAATGGTTGGTGTTTTTGCCACGTTTGATGTGCCTGAGACACAGTTTGCAAATAGCAACAGTGCGATCTGCTGCAGATCTGCTGAAAAAGGCCCAGACAGCTGAGCTTTGGGGAGTGGGCTGGGAAATAACAGCTGCAGAATGTGATGCAATAGGTTGGCTGCATTCTGCTCTTTCTTGATGTCGGCCTCCTTGGGGTTGTGCTGCCTCACCTTCAGTTTCCTGCTCTGATCTATCAGGCATCCAAGTTGCATCAGTGACCTCATCATCATCATCATCATCATCATCTCCATCTCCTCCATCTTCATCCTTACCACTGAAGACAACTTAGCAATACGCTGCGGCTTGGGGAACATGAATGCCAATTTGTCTACCAGTATCCCTCCCTCTCTCTAGGCTTATGTTCCTGTCATCCTCAACCTCAGAACCAACATCTGAATCCAGTAATGGCTGGGCATCATTAAGGAGCATGTGGCTGACGCTATGGTCAAATAACTCGACTGACTCCTCAATGGCTGATGTTGGGGCTATGGCAGGAATAGATGTGGACAAGGAGGCAGGTTTATCCACTCTGGCAACTGCAGAGGACTGCACACTTGTCTCTGCTTGTGTGACAGAGGATGAGGAGGATGAAGAAGGTTTAGTAAGCTTGTCCACCTCTTCCTTTGCATGCTGTGGCTGGATAGCACGTGTCAGGGAAGGTTCCATCCACTGATGACACTGCCTGATATTTGGCGTGCAGTGCTGTGGTCCACCAGCAGGTGTCTCCTGGCAGTCTGGAACTGCCAGGGGAGCTTTCCCCGTTGGTGGTTCCTGGCAGTGTGGGGCCGACATCATCTCCTGCTATCAGGCATCACCTGAGTCTGATTGAGATGAGTATAAATACCCGGCAAGTGCACACACACCTTGCCCTGGTATTGTCCTTGTGCCCTGACCTGCAGCTTGTTTATCTTTTATGCTGATCCTGATCCTGATCATGATCCTGATCCTGAACCCTGATTCCTGTTTCCTGTATCCTGAACCTGTTTGTATCTGTCTCTGGATCCCTGCCCTGCAGCCTGATCCCTTCCATCTTGTTCCCTGTCTGTTTACTCCTGGCCCCCATCTGCTGATCTTCTGTTTATGATCCTGGCCTGGCTTGACTATGATTCTGATACTCACTTTTGCTATATATGCTGGCTGGTTTATTATCACTGTTTGGTTGTTTGGTTTGTTCACTCTGTTTGTATTGGTGGTGTGTTCACATTTATATGCATTTACTTTAATAAACTTACTTACTTTCCCCTATTTATGTCTGGTTCACTCTGTCGCAGTCACACAGTTCTGGACACATCTGGTTTATGATAGAATACCAGGGCCATCCCTGACCAGAAGTGGCTGCACAGGGGAACCATTTTGATTCAGTTTGGTTGCAAACGTGAATGCCGATGCGGTTATTTATTTTTCTCTGCTGGCATCTGAAAGTGGTGATTATTGCCGCCAGGCTTTGAAAGGATGGTCTAGGGACCAGTTGTTTGCAACTGTCCATTTGGCTCACTCCCTGGTCAATCAGGGTTATATTGTTTGGGGAGGTGCAGCCTTTGACCAAGATCTGTACTGAGCTTCCCTGCCCTGTATTTCAGAGGGCCATGATGATTTCACTCCTCCTTTTTAATGTGAATCAGGTTGTATCCCTAGTGTATCCCTAGTGTGGTTTTTTGAAGATGATCCCGCCGTTTTTTGTGAGCACTACTCCCCACAGGTGATTGCTGAGTGCATTGTCTGCTCAGTCTTTTGTTAGACAGGGAGATTTAAAACTAAAGTTTGTACAACTTCTACTTTTGGCATGGTCTGACAATCAGCCCCAGCCAAACAAACCACCTCTGCCATCAGACACCAGCCTACCAAAATGTATGTTTCCCCATCACCCATGTCAACCTCAGTTGCAGCCCAGTATACGCTGCTCCCAACCAAATACTCATATCCAGTCTCTGTTCCCTGTACCTATCCTGCATTCCACCCACCTGCCTCTTCTCAGCTGCCTACAAATCCACAAGAACTTCCCCCAGCTACTGTTACCTCTTCTCTGCCATATCCCAATCCTCCTTTCCAGTCTGCTACACCCCTTACCTACAGTCTTGCAGTCACCTACAGAGCTTCAGTGGCTAAGCCAAAGAAAAAAACAAAAGTTTTTTCCAACCAAAACGATCCTGCCATTAACCCAACCTGTTTCCACACCCACCAATCTGTCCCAGCTTGAAGTTTTGGTGCCAGTAATCCAGCCTGAAGTGCCAGAGTTCCAGCCTGAATTGCCAGAGTTCCAGCCTGAGGTGCCAGAGTTCCAGCCTGAGGTGCCAGAGTTCCAGCCTGAGGTGCCAGTTTTCCAGTCCAAGGTGCCAGTGTTCCAGCCCAAGGTTCCAGTGTTCCAACCAGAGGTGCCAGTGCTCCAGCCCGAGGTGCCAGTGTTCCAGCCCGACGTGCCAGCATTCCAGCCTGAAGAGCTAGAACCAGCGTTCCAGCCTGAAGAGCCAGAGCCAGTGCTCCAGTCTGAAGAGCCAGCGTTCCAGCCTGAAGAGCCAGAGCCAACGTTCCAGTCTGAAGAGCCAGAGCCAGTGCTCCAGTATGAAGAGCCAGCGTTCCAGCCCGAAGAACTAGAGCCAGCGTTCCAGCCTGATGTCTCGGTGCCTGCCTTTAAGTCTGATGTCTTGGTGCCTGCCTTCCAGTCTGATGCCCCGGTGCCGCCCGCCTTCCAGTCTGATGTCTCAGTGCCCGCCTTCCAGTCTGATGTCTCGGTGCCTGCCTTCCAGTCTGATGTCTCAGTGCCTGCTTTCCAGTCTGATGTCTCAGTGCCTGCCTTCCAGTCTGATGTCTCGGTGCCCGCCTTCCAGTCTATTGTCTCTGTGCCTGCCTTGCAGTCTGATGTCTCTGTGCCTGCCTTCCAGTCTGATGTCTCTGTGCCTGCCTTCCAGTCTGATGTTCCTGTGCCTATGTTCCAGTTTGACATTCCGGTGCCTGTGTCTCCACTTGAAGTTCCGGTGCCTGTGTCCCCTCTTGAAGTTCCAGGGCCTGTGTCCCCGCTTGAAGTTCCGATGCCTGTGTCCCCGCTTGAAATTCCGTTGCCTGTGTCCCCGCTTGAAGTTACGTTACCTGTGTCCCCGCTTGAAGATCCGGTGTCCCAGCCTCAGCCTGAAGTTTCCGTGGCCGTGTCTCAGCCTGTCATGACAGTGCCCATCACCGGGTTTTCTGGGCCAGTGCCCGTTACTCAGCCCACTGGGCCAGGGCTTGTTACTCAGCTTGCTGAGCCGGTGCCTGTTACCCAGCCTGCTGTTATGGTGCTCGCTGCTCGGCCTGATGTCCCAGTGCCTGCTGTTCAGCTCGATGACCCAGAGCCTGTCGCCCAGCTCAATGACCCGGAGCCTGCTGCCCAGCCTGATGACTCGGAGCCTGCTGCCCAGCCCGATGACCTGGAGCCTGCTGCCCAGCTCAATGACCCGGTGCCTGCTGCCCAGCTTGAAGTGCCTGCTGCCCAGCGTGATGTGCCCGTGCCTGCTGCCCAGCGTGCTGTGCCTGCTGCCCAGCCTGGTGTGTCCTTGTCTGCTGCCCAGCCTGAAGTGCCCCTGTCTGCTACCCAGCCTGATTTGCCCTGGTCTGCTACCCAGCCTGATGTGCCAATGCCTGCTGCTCAGCTTGATGTGCCTGTGCCTGCTGCTGAGCTTTTTATGTCTATGCTGGCTGCCCTGCTTGAGCTGCCCATCTCCTGGTTTGATAATTTGGACTGTCTTCATACCCAGCTTAGTGTGACTCTGCCTGCTGCCCAGCTTGATGCCATGGACTTGTCCCAGCAGCAGCTATTTGGAGCGTCTGGAGGCCGCTCCTTTGAGGGGGTGTACTGTCAGGAGAGGTTCCATCCGCTGATGACACTGCCTGATATTTGGCGTGTAATACTGTGGTCCACCAGCAGGTGTCTCCTGGCAGTCTGAAACTGCCAGGGGAGCTTTCCCCTGTTGGTAGTATTATGTGATCTTTGAGCCGCAGTACTGGTATCCACCAGCGGGTGGTTCCTGGCAGTGTGGGGTCAACATCATCTCCTGCAATCAGGCATCACCTGAGTCTGATTGAGATGAGTATAAATACCCGGCAAGTGCCCTGCTGTGGATGGGTCACTGTGGATGGCTGGCTTGCACTCTGGCCCTGCTGTGCGTGGGTCACTGCGGATGACTGGCACCCCGGCTCTGATGTGGGTGGGTCATTGTGGGTGGCTGGCTGGCACCCTGGCCCTGCTGTGGGTGGGTCACCGTTGGTGGCTGGCTGGCACCCTGGCTCTGTTGTGGGTGGGTCGCCGTGGGTGGCTGGCACCGTGGCTTTGCTGTGGGTGGGTCACCGTAGGTGGCTGGCTGGAACCCTGGCTCTGCTGTGGGTGGGTCCCTGTGGGTGGCTGGCTGGCACCCTGGCCCTGCTGTGGGTGGGTCACTGTGGGTGGCTGGCTGGCACCTTTGTCCAGGACAAAAACAAAGTTCCAGCAGGCGGCGCCAGCAGGCCCCCTTCCTCGGGCCTTCGGACCATGGCCAAAATGCTCAACTGGTCAGTTCGCCCCTGATCTTATGTAGAGAGAAAATGTCACCAGCACACCGGGATCTCCAGAATTGAGTCCAAAAAATTATTTAATCAATGATCACACAGTTACAAAAAAAGGCGACGTTTCGGAGCCACGCAGGACCCCTTCATCAGGCATTATCTGGTCACACGCCTGATGGAGGGGTCCTGTGTGGCTCCAAAACGTCGCCTTTTTTGTAACTGTGTGATCATTGATTAAAAAAATGTTTGGACTCAATTCTGGAGATCCCGGTGTGCTGGTGACATTTTCTTTCTGACTGTATGCAGTTCCAGCAGATAGTCACTTCAGCACCCAATTGAAAATACAGCATTTCTGCAGGAATGTATGCTTTGGGAATATTGCATTGGAGGTCCTGATCTTATGTACAGGTGGTACTCGAAAAATTAGAATATCGGGCAAAAGTTCATTTATTTCACTAATGCAACTTAAAAGGTAAAACTAATATATGAGATAGACTCATTACATGCGAAGCAAGATAGTTCAAGCCATGATTTGTCATAATTGTCATAATTGTGATGATTATGGCTTACAGCTCATGAAAACCCCAATTCCACAATCTCAAAAAATTAGAATATTGTGAAAATGTGCAATATTCTAGGCTCAAAGTGTCCCACTCTAATAGCTAATAAGCCATAACACCTGCAAAGGGTTCCTGAGCCTTTAAATGGTCTCTCAGTCTGGTTCAGTAGGAATCACAATCATGGGAAAGACTGCTGACCTGACAGTTGTGCAGAAAACCATCATTGACACCCTCCATAAGGAGGGAAAGCCTCAAAAGGTAATTGTAAAAGAAGTTGGATGTTCCCAAAGTGCTGTATCAAAGCACATTAATAGAAAGTTATGTGGAATGGAAAAGTGTGGAAGAAAAAGGTGCACAAGCAACAGGGATGAACGCAGCCTGGAGAGGATTGTCAGGAAAAGGCCATTCAAAAGTGTTGGGGACTTTCACAAGGAGTGGACTGAGGCTGGAGTCAGTGCATCAAGAGCCACCACACACAGACGGATCCTGGACATGGGCTTCAAAATGTCATTTTCCTCTTGTCAAGCCACTCCTGAACAACAAACAACATCAGAAGCGTCTTACCTGGGCTAAAGAAAAAACAGACCTGGTCTGTTGCTTAGTGGTCCAAAGTCCTCTTTTCTGATGAAAGCAGATTTTGCATCTCATTTGCCAAAGGAAGAACCCAGAGTATGGAGGAAGAATGGAGAGGCACACACTGCAAGATGCTTGAAGTCCAGTGTGAAGTTTCCACAGTCTGTGTTGATTTGGGAGCCATGTCATCTGCTGGTGTTGGTCCACTATGTTTCATTTAGTCCAGGGTCAACACAGCCGTCTACCAGGAGATTTTGGAGCTTCCTTCCAGAAACAATGTCTATGGGGATGCTGACTTCATTTTCCAGCAGGACTTGGCACCTGCCCACACTGCCAAAAGCACCAAAACCTGGTTCAATGACCGTGGGATTACTGTGCTTGATTGGCCAGCAAACTTGCCTGACCTGAACCCCATAGAGAATCTATGGGGCATTGCCAAGAGAAAGAGAAAGATTAGAGACACGAGACCGAACAATGCAGAAGAGCTGAAGGCCGCTATTGAAGCATCCTGGTTTTCCATAACATCTCAGCAGTGCCGCAGGCTGATAGCTTCCATGCCACAACGCATTGAGACAGTAATTGCTGCAAAAAGGGCACAAACCAAGTACTGAGTATATATGCATGCTTATATTTGTCAGAGGTCCGATATTGTTCTGTGGACAATCCTTGTTTTATTGATTGCATATAATATTCAAATTTTTATTGATTGCATGTAATATTCAAATTTTCTGAGATTGTGGATTTGGGGTTTTCATGGGGTTTTCATGAGCTGTAAGCCATAATCATCACAATTATGACAAATCACAGCTTGAACTATCTTGCTTTGCATGTAATGAGTCTATCTCATATATTAGTTTCACCTTTTAAGTTGCATTAGTGAAATAAATTAACTTTTGCACGATATTCTAATTTGTTTAGTATCACCTGCATGTGCATATGATCTCTTAGTTGGATTTTTTTATTGCACAAGGACATTTTTCATTGCAATTCACATGTGGGAACTTGGAACCACACATTAACTATTTGCAAACAGAGCACAAGAGTTGATGGAGCACCAATCATTTTCTATGGACTTTCGGAACACCTGTCCAATTTAGTTGTATTTGTTGGAGCAGGTTTTTTAACCATATGCATCTGGCATATACGCATGATTATAGCATAGCATGCAAACACTTTGTATGGTTGCACACAGCACTTTTTATACAGTGTGGATTATTATTGTTTTTTATAATATTTTTTATTGAATATGCTTTGAGATCCAGTTTTATGTTCTATCTTTGAATCAATTGTCACACATATTGTGGATCACGTTTGAGTTAAAAACAGAGCATCATATGGGTATATATATATTTAATCATTTCCTTTTTATTCAAGAAACTTTTGAGCGCAGCAGTTTCTGATAATTACACAATTTGAGGCCAAGCGCACTTAAAGAGGTTGTAACCCTAAAAAAATAAAAAAAATAAAAAACCCTGATACTTTAAAGCATGTTAAAACGCTTAGTGCTTGTGCTGTGTTGTTTTTCCTTTTCTTTGCTGTAAAAATCCTGCCTATTCCTGTGTCCCCCCCGTGTGTCCTGACCACTGTAATCATGGGTGCTGATCTCTGATTACCGTGGTCAGGTTACGTGCCTCCGTCAGCTCGCTGCTCTCCTCTCTCCCCTCTCTCCCACCCTGCCTGTCAGCCCCTGTGTGTGTGAGCCGCCCCTCCCCTCTTGCCGCTATTCTGAGTGGCAGTAAAGTTACTGCTCACAATTACTGCTACTAATTTCGCTGAAGTGCGGTCACAATATCGCCTGGAAAATGTCAGAGGGGGGTCTCAACTCCTCCCTCTGTAGTCCATAGATCGGGGAATGAAAACACCGGGCGGTCACGTGACCGCAGATTGGCGAAGTGGAATGAGGTATTTAGCAAGAGAATTTTAAAAAAAACACAGACACTGTATAATATATTTTGTCATAGCAGAGGGGTCGGCAGTAATTGTGAGCACTGCCTTTACAACAAGAACTAAAGGAAAATATTTTTTTTGTTTTTCTTCAGTTATGGTTAAAATTAACAATACTACACCTTTTACCTGGTCTGGTCTGGTTTATCTGGTAATGCATATTTTCTATCAGCCACACCCAGACACCATAACCAATGTTTTAGGGGGGTCATCTGTGTGTGTGTCTGTAAAATATGTATAAAATATGCATGTGAATGCTAATTGTACATATGTGAACAACATGGGTTTGTAGGTATGTTGTGTTTATTATTTTGTTCAGTTTTACTTAATTCACCTACTTTAGGTTTTTCCTGTTTTTTATGATATTCCATTATGAGAAACCCCTGGTAACAGTATATCCATTTGGTGACAGGTCCTGTTTATGGCCTAAACAGACCCCTGATGTCTTCCCTGTGTGCTAGAAGGGCTCCAGCATCCAGCACAGGCCAGAGCATGAACTCAGAAGTGCTAATAACTGAGCACTTTCAGGGTAATTTAAAGCTATAAGAAGTCTTGGAACAATTGTTTACTTATTTCCTTACTTGCAATGCTGAGTTCAAGAGCCAACAATCAGACTATTGTCCTCACATATGCTATTTCCAGCTCGTAAACTTCTACTTCTATAGCTACCTTCTACTTCCATGGGCACATACTTCTACTGGAAGCATTGAAGCCACTATGTAAATTTAAGACAAGCTTTTTTTTTTTTACCTTTTGGCTGCCATTACATTCTATATTTTAATGGCACACTTAAAACCTGATGTATTCTCAGAGCTGGGATAGCCTAACTGTCTCTTGGGCTCACATAAGATCCATTGTATTCAGAAAGTGTGAAAAATGACTGTTGATAAAAATCCAGTGATCTCCTAAATTTAGCCTATGAAGCTGACAACCTTGCTCTTACTGCACTGAAATTCGAAGCAGGTGCTCTCTCAAGTTTTTCCCTGCAAAACTACAGAACATCTTATGCTATGGACTTGAGGAGAGGAAGAAGTGTTCTGTAGTTCAGCAGAGGAAAATTGGGCAGGACTGAAAACACTGCTTGGGATCTCAGTATTGGCAGCTCAAACAGGAAGTTACTTGATTTCTGGCCGAATTTTTATCTGTACTTGCAGCATTTCTAAAGAGACTAACATGAGGAAATGTATACGTGTTTCAAAAATATACTTTATATGTTTCTTCCGATCTTGTCCAGATATGCACCCAAAAGTGGAACTTCTGCTTATTCACCCCCCCCCCCACATTTGGCACCTTTCGGGGGGAGAGGGGACCTGTTTTTGATAGCTGCAGTAATTGTAGCTGCTGACTTTAAATTTTTCGTGGGGTGGGCGGAACACTGCTTCATGTTCACCATGCATGTTACAGTTAGTTTCAACAGTTTACATAGGCATCACCCCAACTCTTTAGTGGAAGGGTTTCTCTAAATCGGGGGTGCCCAACTTTTTGAAGAGCGAGGGCCACTTTAGCGACTTGGTAACCAGTCGCGGGCCACAATGAGCGTAGCAGAAGATGACAGGTCTGTGTCCACTCTACATATGCAGAGCGAACACAGACACAGCCCACTCTACTCTATGGACCCTCCAGTCCTATCTGCCCAGACAGAATAGGGATAGGGTCCCCCTCTGTTTTTTTAAGCGGATCGGATTGGAGATAGGCGGGTGTAAACTGAAACAAGTCCGTTTACATCTGTAGCTCTAGAGAGGTGAATGGAGGGTCTGGTTGAGTCTGCCTGAAAAAACGGACAGGCGGACTCTATTGGACCAATCGTGTGAAGGGGGCCTAAGGCTGCTTTCACACTCATGCACTGCAGTTTACCAGCACCTCAACTGACCTCAATTTTCACTTCTTCCTCAGGATTCATGCAGGTTTCTCTGGCTGCTGCTGGCTGTCCTCCAGGGCTGATACTGCTGGTGGTATCTGCTGGCTGGTACTGCTGGTGGGTACTGCTGACTGGTACTGCTGCGGGTCCTGCTGGTGGGTACTGTTGGCTGGTACTGCTGTGGGTCCTGCTGGTGGGTACTGCTGGCTGGTACTGCTGCGGGTCCTGCTGGTTCTTACCGCTGCGGGTCCTGTTGGTGGGTACTGCTGGCTGGTACAGCTGCGGGTCCTGCTGGTGGGTATCCCTGGTGGATGATACAGCTGGTGGGTATTCCTGGTGGGTATTGCAGGCACTGCTGGTGGGTATTCCTGGTGGATGGTACGGCTGGTGGGTATTCCTGGTGGATGGTACGGCTGGTGGGTACTGCTGGCACTGCTGGTGGGTAACCCTGGTGGATGATACAGCTGGTGGGTATTCCTGGTGGATGGTACCGCTTGTAGGTATTCCTGGTGGGTACTGCTGGCACTGTTGGTGGGTACTGCTGGTACTGCTGGTGGGAACTGATGGAACTGACAGTGGGTACTGCTGGCACTGGCAGTGCGTACTGCTTGCACTGGCGGTGGGTACCACTAGCACTGGCACTGTTGGTGGGTACTGCTGGCGCTGTTGATGGGTACTGCTGGCACTGCCACTGTTGGTGGGTATTGCTGACACTCGCGCAGTTTGTGGGTACTGCTGGCACTGTTGGTGAGTACTGCTGGTACTGGCACTGTTGGGTACTGCTGGCACTGTTGGTGGGTACTGCTGGCACTGGCTGTGGGCACTGCTGGTGGGTACTGCTGGCACTGTTGGTGGGTACTGCTGGTGGGTACTGTTGGTACTGCTTCTGGGTACTGATGGAACTGTTGGTGGGTGCTGCTGGCACTGTTAGTGGGTACTGCTGGCACTGGCACTGTTTGTGTATACTGCTGGCACTGGCAGTGGTTACTGCTGGCACTGGTGGTGGGTACCGCTGGCACTGGCACTGTTGGTGGGTACTGCTGACCCTGTTGATGGGTACTACTGGCACTGTTGGTGGGTACTGCAGGCACTGGTTGTGGATATTGCTGGCACTGGCACTGTTTGTGGGTACTGCTGGCACTGTTGGTGAGTACGGCTGGTACTGGCACTGTTGGGAACTGCTGGCACTGTTGGTGGGTACTGCTAGCACTGGCTGTGGGTACTGCTGGCACTGTTGGTGGGTACTGCTGGCACTGTTGGTGGGTATAACTGGTGGCTGCTGTCCCAGATAGTGGGTTCCCGACCTGTCATTAATGAGCACCAGTGTGACAGGAGCGCAAGAGGAAGCATGCAGCTGCAGTAGAGAGCAGAGCCGATGCTTCCTGTATCTGGCTGGCACCTGTCAGAGGCAGAGTACATTTGGCATCACTCCGCCTGTGACAGGAGCTGGCATGATATAGGAAACATCGGCTCTGCTTCCTTTAGCGCCGGCTTCTTTTTTCATACTGATGGTCGGGGGTGTCGGGTTGGGAACCCGCAATCTGGACTTGCCGACCCGCCATCCCAGAGCAGGAGATAGCAGGCCACATTATATTCAATTAGGTAGGCTTTTACACTGCAATGGTTTCCATACATGTTGCTAATTTAACAGATCATACACTATATTGACAAGAGTATTCGGACACCTGCCTTTACACACACATGAACTTTAATGGCATCCCAGCCTTAGTCCGTACAGGCAGCAACTGTTCAGATCAAGGGAGACTCTCCTTATCGCCTCCTCTGCTCTGATCACATGACACTGCTGAAGGAGGACTTACCCTCACTCTTAAATGGCTGCTTTACTACTTTAATACCGGGCACTTTTACGCCCTTCCTGCCCAGGGCGATTTTCAGCTTTCAGTGCTGTCACACTTTGAATGACAATTGTGCGTTCATGTAACACTGTACTTAAGAATTTAGTATATTTTTTTTCACACAAATAGAGCTTTCTTTTGCTATTTATTCACCACTGGGTTTTTATTTTTTGCTAAATAAAAAAGAAACATCAGAATTAAAAAAAAATGCATTTTTCTTTGTTTCTGGTATAAAGTCCACAAACTTTGGTATATACAGTAAATCTGAAAATTGATCAATCCCGATGTACTGACACCCTATCCCATTTCATGAAGCCTGAAAATGCCTGGAGAATACAAATTCCCCCAATTTACCCTTTTTTTGAAAGGTAGACAGTCCAAGGTATTTAGTAAGAGGCATGGTGAGTTTTTTGAGGTTGTCCTTTTTTTGTAACAATTATTTGGAAAATAGGTGGTAAATGGTGAGTGTGTTTTATGGTGGGGGAGATCTGTACTGTGCTGAGGGGGAACTGCAGTTGGCAGATCTGCACGAGGAGGGGGGGTGGACATCTGTATTAGAGGGAGTTGTACTAGAGGGAGACCTGCACTTTTGTGCTGGGGGGGTCTGTACTGGGGAGGAGATCTGTTCTATGGGGGAAGTTCTGCACTGGGAGAGGGGGCTCTATACTAGTGGGATGGGGGGATCTGTACTGGGAAATTTTGGCTTGGGTAGGGAGGTCATTTTTGTTGTACGTTACAAACTACTAACCCCCATGTTCTGAATGTAACCCACTCCTGACCCATAAGCTCAGTACATTGCGCACTTCTGAGTGCATTATGCATGCCTAACCTGTGTGTTTTGTGTGTTTTGTACATTACACACACCTGGCCAATGTGCTGTGTGCATTTTGCACACCTGAGCTCTGCACTACAGCACTATGCTGTGTATTTCATAATCCTGACAACAGCACTCTGTACTGTATTGTACAACAGTTGTTGGTTTCTCAGAAGTCAATGACCAGTTTAATGAAGTCATTTTTAAGGTAGGCTGTGTGCAGAAAGGTGTATGTAATCAAAGAGTTTCATTTTTTACAAATGATTGGCTGAGGTGTAAAGGTTCTGAAGTGGCAAAGTAGATAAAGAATGTTTTTTGGGTGCAAAAACTTTTTTCATATGTTTACGTGTACACAGTTGGGTTGACTTACTAAAGGCAAATATACTGTGCATTACAAGTGCACTTGCTCCAGAGCTTAGTAAATAAGGTAAAGCTTCACTTTTGCAAAGCATACCCAATCACATGCAAGGAAAATTTAAAAAAAATGCATTTTTGCTTGCACACGATTGGAGGATAAAAATCAGCAGAGCTTACCCTCATTTTAGAGCTTCTCCTTGGATCTAGAGCAACTGCACTTGCAGTGCACAGTATAATTGCCTTGAGTAAATCAACCTCTCTGAGTAGTTTTAAGCCTCTCACTGTTAACACAATTTTGTCACATCCACAATTTGTCGTCACATGCAGCGCCTGATTATTTTTTGTGTTTGTGCCTTCCCCAGGAGAAAAAAAATGATCTACGGCCTTGGCACAGTCCTCAGTAAGGCTAGGCCTGGTGAGCATGTGAAGTGGCTTTTTGGTTACCCTCAACTATTTACAAAATGTTGATAAAAGTCGGAAAAATTGTAGGGAATGCTAGTCCTTGTTACTAGTGTTACTAATGATTCTACTCAATTCATTAACTTATACTCATTTTAGATTGAATTTACCCATACAAACAGGACCAATAAACTGTGATGATTCATATGACATCTTGCCTTTTTATTGTGCTTTTTACGGCATCTTCTTCTTCTACTCTATTTTGAAGAGCCTTAGTTCTTCTGGGCTTTTTCCATTCACACAACCTTGTGTGAGCACAAACAAAGGTTTATATTTCCAAGGTTGAATAAGGAATGCTGAAAACTATTGATTTTCAGTCAGGTATCACGGATGGTCATATTTTCAACTGTTCACTTTTGGCCAAATGAGCTCTTCAGAAAGTTGCCAGAACAAAGTAAGCCAGCTCAGAGACAATGTGGAATGCAGAGTGTGGTAATCACAACATCATCAGCTCAATTCTCCAAGGTGGCTGGACAATAATGCTGTTCTAATTGAATAACTTATCCACAGCTATTTCCCTGGGGAAACTCTCACAGCTCAGCCTTACAGTGTAGGCAGATGGTGTGGAATTGACAATGAAACAGCACACTTTTACTCATAAAATATTAGTGGCTTTATTTTTAGGATCTGACTCTAAACATTTTATGTATTTTAAGAAATTCATACTAGCTATTCATTTTGCAACTTACCTAATTTATTTAATTGTACGCTATAGTCATATCTGGGCAGATATTTTACCAAATATACCAAAAGATGGGCTATTCGCCCATCACAAGACAGGGAACATTTAAATGTAACTTGCTTTTATAGGTAGTCATCTTATGGATTGTTTCTCCTTGTTTACTGTCAAATAAAGAAAGATCATTTTAGCAGCCTGGCTGATTTCTGTGTACAAGAGTGATTTTACTCTATTTCTCATGTTATAGTGTGTGTGTGATGGCATTCATAAACAAGCAAGCCTCAAACCGCTATAGCGTAAGTAGAGGAAATTAAGCAATATACAAGAAGTTTAAGACCTGAAAGGAAACCTGTAGTGGAAAATATGGAGGCTGTCACTGCTGACCTCCTTCTACCAATACAAGGCTGCCTCTGGCTTCAATATTTGTAGTCAGTGGCCTGGAACAAACAGACAGATGAGATAGTTGATTGGAGTCAGAACTCTGGATCTGCATACTTGTCCCGGGTCAGTGATTTAGGAAGAAATAAAGCCACTGGATTAGTAGACAGCCTGGCAAATATAATTTTTAGTGAAGGTCAGCAATGACATCCTACATATTTACTTAATACAGGATCCTTTTTTTTTGTCTTTGGGTGGAAACATTAAACAAGAATCCCAACTGGTCCCTATGCAGCAACTCTAATGCCCCGTACACACAGTTGGATTTTCCGACGGAAAATGTGCGATCAAGAATCCCAACTGGTCCCTATGCAGCAACTCTAATGCCCCGTACACACAGTTGGATTTTCCGACGGAAAATGTGCGATCAGAGCGTGTTGTCGGAAATTCCGACTGTGTGTGGGCTCCATCGGACTTTTTCCATCGGATTTTCCGACACACAAAGTTTGAGAGCAGGATATAACATTTTCCGACCACAAAATCTGTACACAAATCCAACGCACAAAGTGCCGCGCATGCTCAGAATAAATAAAGAGATGAAAGCTATTGGCTACTGCTCCGTTTATAGTCCCGACGTACGTGTTTTACGTCACCGCGTTCAGAATGATCGGATTTTCCGACAACTTTGTGTGACCGTGTGTATGCAAGACAAGTTTGAGCCAACATCCGTCCGAAAAAATCCTAGGATTTTGTTGTCGGAATGTCCGATCAATGTCCGACTGTGTGTACGGGGCATTACTTTGTTTTGGACTTTCTGTCCCAAATTATGGCATCAGCTCCATAAGCCTAGTTGTGTGTTTTTTTTAAGAAACATAATAGTACAAATAATAAGGTGTGAAAAAAATATAAGCACTTTGCTTTTTTCAGTTGTAAGCTACATTTTTATCTGTACCAAAACAGACAATTTCTATTTCCTGCTAGAGAAGCAATATTTTGTGTAGCATTCCTTTTATTGTAAAAGTGAATACAGAATTAAAGAAGCCAATTTGGCAAAACAGCTATTCATACTGCATATTCATTACAAATTTTTGTGATTTACTTGAAGCCGTTTTTAACAGAACAACTTTATTTTAACCACTTCAGCTCAGGAAGGTTTCACCCCCTTTATGACCAGGCCATTTTGTGCGATGCAGCACTGCATTACTTTAACTGACAAATGTGCGATGCTGTACCAAAATAAAATTGATGTCCTTTTTTTCCCACAAATAGAGCTTTCTTTTGGTGGTATTTTATCACCTCTGCAGTTTTCATTTTTTGCACAATAAACAAACCAAAAACGACAATTTTGAAAAAAATTACAATATTTTTAACTTTCTGTTCTAAAACATATCCAATAAAAGAATGTAAAAAAATCAAATTTCTTTGAAAAATCCCAATAAGCATATACAGTGGGGCAAAAAAGTATTTAGTCAGCCACCAATTGTGCAAGTTTTCCCACTTAAAAAGATGTGAGAGGCCTGTAATTGTCATCATAGGTATACCTCAACTATGAGAGACAAAATGTGGAAACAAATCCAGACAATTACATTGTCTGATTTTTGAAAGAATTTATTTGCAAATTATGGTGGAAAATAAGTATTTGGTCAATATCAAAAGTTCATCTCAATACTTTGTTATATATCGTTTGTTGGCAATGACAGAGGTCAAACATTTTCTGTAAGACTTCACAAGGTCACACACTGTTGCTAGTATGTTGGCCCATTCCTCCATGCAGATCTCCTCTAGAGCAGTGATGTTTTGGGGCTGTCGCTGGGCAACACGGACTTTCAACTCCCTCCAAAGGTTTTCTATGGGGTTGAGATCTGGAGACTGGCTAGGCCACTCAAGGACCTTGAAACGCTTCTTACGAAGCCACTCCTTTGTTTCCCAGCGGTGTGCTTGGGATCATTGTCATGCTGAAAGACCCAGCCACGTTTCATCTTCAATGCCCTTGCTGATGGGAGGAGGTTTGCACTCAAAATCTCACGATACATGGCCCCATTAACTCTTTCATGTACACGGATCAGTCGTCCTGTTCCCTTTGCAGAGAAACAGCCCCAAAGCATGATGTTGCCACCCCCATGCTTCACAGTAGGTATGGTGTTCTTTGGTTGCAACTCAGCATTCTCTCTCCTCCAAACACGACAAGTTGTGTTTCTACCAAACAGTTCTACTTTGGTTTCATCTGACCCTATGACATTCTCCCAATCCTCTTCTGGATCATCCAAATGCTATCTAGCAAACCTCAGACGGGCCCGCACATGTACTGGCTTAAGCAGGGCGACACGTCTGGCACTGCAGTCCCTGGCGGCGTAGTGTGTTACTGATGGTAGCCTTTGTTACGTTGCCTTTGTTACGTTGGTCCCAGCTCTCTGCAGGTCATTCACTAGGTCCCTCTGTGTGGTTCTGGGATTTTTGCTCACCGTTCTTGTGATCATTTTGACCCCACGTGGTGAGATCTTCCCAGCCTGGTGCAGGTCTACAATTTTGTTTCTGGTGTCCTTCGACAGCTCTTTGGTCTTCACCATAGTGGAGTTTGGAGTGTGACTGAGGTTGTGGACAGGTGTCTTTTATACTGATAACAAGTTGAAACAGGTGCCATTAATACAGGTAATGAGTGGAGGACAGAGGAGCCTCTTAAAGAAGAAGATACAGGTCTGTGAGAGCCAGAAATCTTGCTTGTTTGTAGGTGACCAAATACTTATTTTCCACCATAATTTGCAAATAAATTATTTCAAAAATCAGACAATGTGATTGTCTGGATTTGTTTCCACATTTTGTCTCTCATGGTTGAGGTATACCTATGATGAAAATTACAGGCCTCTCTCATCTTTTTAAGTTGGAGAACTTGCACAATTGGTGGCTGACTAAATACTTTTTTGCCCCACTGTATTGATTGGTTTGAGCAAAAGTTATACAAACTATGAGATTTTTTTAAAATTATTTTTATTTTTTTTACTAGTAATAGCAGCGATTAGCGACTTATAGTAGGACTGTGGTCTTGCAGCAGGCAAATTGGACACCTAACTGACACTTTTGACACTTTTTTGGGGACCAGTGACATTATTACAGTGATCAGTGTTAAAAATATACAGTGTCACTGTACTAATGACACTGGCAGGGAAGGGGTTAACTTTAGGTGCGATCAAAAGGTTAATTGTGTGCCTAGGGAGTGTTTACTAACTGTGGGGGGGGGGTGCTTTTACTACTTGAAGACATGAATCAGTGTTCCTGCTTCATAGGAACATCGATCCATGTCTTCTGTACTCACGGAATGACAGTCTGCCTTGTTTACTGTCTTGTTTACTGTCTGTCTGTCTGTCAGAGTGCCAAATGATTGGCGGGTCCCGGCGGACCTGCTGATCTGCTCCCACTGTGTAAAATCACAGTGGGAGCGAGTCGCCGGCAGAGCGCGCTCACGCACAAAACCTGGACGTGCAGAATATATACGTGATTCTGCACAGAGTGGCCGCCCTGTAGCAGTAAATCTGCTATGGGGCAGTCGTAAAGAGGTTAACCCAAGTCCTATATTTCACCTCACCTCTTTTTAAACTAACCTTCACCCCCCACTCAACTCCTACCCCACCACACACACACACTATCTTCATATTTACTTACCCCATCACAGAGCGAGGTCCTGTGCAATGTTTATTTCTAAATTCAACAAAGGTGAGTGTAGTTGTGTATGTCAACACCAAATCCCAAATCGCTCTAGAAAATATGTTTAAAAGAGAGAAAACTGGATTTTAAAGGGTGTTGAACCTTCTGTCAGAATGATTCACCAATACACTTACATTCTAAAAAAATATATGTCTTTATTACAAGTTCATTAAAAGGATTTTCTTGTTTTGTTCACCCCCTAAAAACATGAAAAAGTTTTGCACACCATATTCATTATTGCAACCCCCAATTAGGAAAAGGAGAGTTGCCTCAATCCGATGCGTTTCACTCTGTAGGCTTCCTCAGGGGCTTAAGGGGTGCAGCTGAGTATGATTGAATGGATGTTAAGAACAATAACCAGCCATGAAGGATCTGATCAACAAGCATTCATGATCTCTCCCAATGCAGTCAGGAATGCGAACGGTGCAAGATAGAAAACCGTGTAGGAGTGGAATTCTAAGGCAAAACAAACCCCCCCAAGGGCTCCCAAAAAGCACCCAAAAGAGGGGAATAACACCAATTCCCGCCAATTCAATGGTCTTAAATGTATACCTGCTATGGTGCACTCATGAGATTCTATGGAGCAAACCAGACCAGATGACACCACTTTAATAGAAGATCTTTTAATGCAAATAGATCTGTGCTTCACAAACGGAGAAAACCCCTACTCAGAATACATACAGATAATTGTTCCATGCTTTATAGTTTATTTCTACTAGACAAAAAATGTCTTTGGTACTTGCCATGCCTGCATACTGAGCCTTAAAGTGGTTCTAAAGTCAAATAGTGTTTTACTTAAAATACATTTTTTTAGTCCTAAAACCGTTTTCAAAAACTTGTATGGGGTTACCAGTGCTACAGACATTTTCTGCCAAAGAGAAATGAATAGTGCTTCAGTACGTGGCTCTGATAGAGAGGTGAATAAAAAGCTGGAGTAGGAAGATTAGTTAGAGGCGGTAGCTACAGTAAAAGTACAATTTTCTTCTAAAGTGTATCTAAACCAAAAAATTATTATATTGAAACTTACCAACTTTAGGAGTGGTGGCTGCATTTTTTTTCTTTTTTCATGTTTTTATCCTCTTATTTCCACCTGGTGATTTTGCCACTAACATAAATGTATAAACCCTTCTACACTGATGAGTATAATAAATTGTGAGAAAATGACATTACAAAACTGTGAAACAAACCAGCAGCTATAAACAAATATAAACCCCTAAGTGATATAACAAGATAATAATTACAGCGCTGATTCAATTATATAAAGTATTCATTAGTGTGAAAATTCATGCACAATAAATCATTCAATAAATATCATGATCAAATAAAGTCCCCCAAGCAGTACATGAAAATATTTTGCTCAAAATTAATTTCAAACAAAATAAGTTCAAATAAAGCGATCCCACGATGTAATGACTAAAAAATCCCCATCATCAGTATTTTTCTTCCAAGCATATAAAATTCTTTTATCCAAGGTGATCACAGAAACAGCAAAACCTCCTTCCCCCTTGATGAAGTTAGAACGGACGAAACATGTAGGGGTAGAGCATAACGCTGGGAGTGAGAAGAAATTGTGTCCAGTTATTTTTGCTGTTTCTGTGAGCCAGGAAGGTTTGGAGCAGCTGGCAGCCGGCGGTTTCTCTGTATATCTTTGCCAACACATCCATATGCTTCATTTTAAGCTAATACTTAATCAGCTTTTGTGAGTACCTTGATTACTTGTATCAAATACATTTGTATGTTTAAGATACTACACTATAGAAGCCTGGATTTTTTAATATTTTTTTTTATGCTGACTATAAAATCTAACCACTAAATTGGAAGATAGCAGCAGTGCACTGGAATTAATTCAAGCTGTGTTTGCCTAATCTTGTAGTGAAATAGGCACACACTTCTGGATCAAATATTTTTCTACACTTGGAAGAATAACACTGGTGATGGGAAACTTTTAGTCATTACACCATTGGATTGCTTCATTTAAACTTATTTAGTTTGAAATTAATTTTGGTTAACAATATTTTCATGTATTGCTTGGAGGACATTATTTGATCACAATATTTATTGAATGATTTATTGTGCATGAATCTTCACACGCATATTACTTATGAAGGGTTTTCTTTAAACAACAATGATTTAGACATTTTGTCTTGCTGCGCAGTTTGCACAGCAGCTAATATTTCATAAAAATAAATTGTGATGTCTATAGGTAGAAATTGGCCATTTTAATCCAGCTACAATGATGGATTCACATAACCAGTGAAGCATTCTCTAAGTAAACAAGCAAATCAAAGAGAATACTGCATATGTAGACAGCAAGTCTGCAAAGCTATGCATTTACTGATAAAATGAATTCTTATAGTGAAAGGTCATGCTAGATTTAAATATTAAACTGCCATTTAACACATGTACCTTGATAAATGCATAGCACCATGTTTGACTTCTGTCCATGCTCTGGTTGTCCAGCAAGCACCATACAGCTCATGGTGTCTTTCAGCCTTACTCATGCTATCTCATGCTATCTATATCTTTGATATAATCAGGACACAGAGGAAGCTTTTCCCAGTTAGGCTTTGCAATCACAAGATGAAGATAGCATGGGGGGCTGAGTGACACCATGGGTTCTATGGTGTTGCTGGTATATGGTCAACAGTTTCCAGTGCTGATTGCTGGACAACATGAGCATGTGCAGAAATCAAATATTGTGCTATGGATTTATAAAGGGACTTGGGTTATATGCCTGTTTATCCTAGGTTCACTCCTTTGCGTTTCTTAGTGTGCTCTGCAGTTTGCAGGTTGCAGAAACACACTACAGTCAATTGGATACGGTTTCCTGTAATACATGTTCAGATCTATGCGTTTTTCAGCCGGTGCATGTTTAGAAAGAGTCAGGGACACTTTCTCACAGCAGCTTGCGTTTTGCGTGTACTAGACCTCAATGGACCCACACCAAAAATGCAAGTGTTGCATATTTGATGCGTTTTTACATGCATTTTGAATTTTGTGTTTCTTTTTTCTCCATAACACACTGTGTATGGCTGGTTATTAAGCACAGGCCAGAACAACCAATGAGTCATCAGCTGACAGCTAAATGTAAAAACCGGCATTGCTGACAATAAAAAAATCTGCAAAAAAAATGGCATGGTGTCCCCCCCAAAATACATACCAGACCCTTATCCAAGCATACAGCCCTGCAGGTCAGGAAAGGGAGGGGAGGAGCACCCCCTGCCTCCTGAACCATACTAGGCCACATGCTCTCAATATGGGGGGTTGCTTTGGGGCAGGGGGGTTCTGCCCCCCAAAGCACTTTGTCTCCTGCATTAATGAGGACAAGAGCCTCTTCTCCACAACCCTGGCCAGTGGTTGTGGGCCCCCCAGCCATGTGATTGAGTATGGGGTACATAGTACCCCTTCCCATTCACCAACAAAAGTGTAAAAAAGTGAGTAAACACCCCACGCTATTTTTCTGCTGATTTTTTTATTGCCATCAAAGCTTGTTTTTACATTCAGCTGTCAGTGGGGAAGCATGCTGACAGCTGATGACTCAATGGCTGCTAATGACGAGGTGGCTGGCTTCCTGGCCCGCTCCTTAACAACCAGCTATACACAGTTTGTTAAAGGAAAAATAAAAGCAAAACGCGCCTAAAACCGCATAGATGTAAACCTAATTTTCGTTGTGTCCCTCAAAAGCTTGCAGAAAATAAATACTTTATTTGGAACAGGTACATTAAGTTGTCATCTGCTGTTACTGCACTGAGTATGAATTTAGTATAGTTAAAGAATTATTATACAGCATAACTTTAATTTTGAGGTGACATGGTGAGCAACATTTTCTGTAGCACCTAGACTCCCATGTCTGGGTGTTTTGCTTTGGTCTAATGCAACACACTGATGTAACTGACATCCATATGTAATGCCTAAAGGGTAACTCCACTTTCATGAAAAAAAAATGGTAAAAAATGAATAAATAATTAAGCATATACAATTGCTGCAAGTCATTTTGTGCAAAGATGGCGTACAGAAGGCCCCCCAGAAATGTAATTTCTTGCTTGTTTCGATTGGCTTACTAATTTTCCCAGAGTCTGCATTAAGATACAAGTCAGATGTTAAGCATCCCCTGCAACAAAAATGCAATTTTTGGTGAGATACTCCCAAAGAGAAATCAGGTCCAATGGGATGTAGATCCTGCAATTTCCCTCATCAGCAGCTGATTGATAATTATGAAAACTCTCCCATTCACATTATATTTGTACATGGATACAGACAAACAGCTTTTTCTTCAGAATAATGAATAGTAGGATTCTGCAACAAAGTTTGTTAAAATCCTTGCAAAGTACACGCACAATGTTTTTTTCAACAAAAGTGGAGATACTCTTTAAATCCCAACTCCAGGAAAACATTTTATGTAAATAGCGCTTTGTGCATCAGTTACCTTACTCCTCAGTTTTGATTCCAAATCCCTCTTCATAAGCCATTCTGCAGTGTAATGGATCAAAGTCACAGATTCCTCTATGAGCAAAGCTAATAGATATTTTTCCCTGCACGTTATCTTCTTGGGCACCAGATCCCTTACTGCCCCTATAAGATCTCTGGCCTCAGGAGCCTATGAAAGAGAACCTGGCCACTGGAAATGTTGCCTTCACCAATAGGAGGTGTGCACATCAAGCAGGCAGTAATATGGACACCTGAAGAAGGACCACTGAAAGGAAACAGAAGAAGAAAGAAGGGTCATCATGTGACTGTGGCTTTAGTTAAAGTGGAACTAAACCCACCCATTTAACTGCTTCCCAAAACAATTCTAGACATGCTTTGAATGTTATGCCCCATACACACAGTCGGACATTGATCGGACATTCCGACAACAAAATCCATGGATTTTTTCCAACGGATGTTGGCTCAAACTTGTCTTGCATACACACAGTCACACAAAGTTGTCGGAAAATCCGATCGTTCTGAACGCGGTGACGTAAAACACGTATGT
Source organism: Lithobates clamitans (assembly GCA_037952925.1). NCBI lineage: Eukaryota > Metazoa > Chordata > Amphibia > Anura > Ranidae > Lithobates > Lithobates clamitans. The sequence continues at coordinate 770,518 of JBBGZY010000932.1, read as the reverse complement.
CGGGACTATAAACGGGGCAGTAGCCAAGAGCTTTCGTCTCTTAATTTATTCTGAGCATGCGTGGCACTTTGTGCGTCGGATTTGTGTACACACGATCGGAATTTCCGACAACGGATTTTGTTGTTGGAAAATTTTATAGCAAGCTCTCAAACTTTGTGTGTCGGAAATTCCGATGGAAAATGTGTGATGGTGCCCAGACACGGTCGGAATTTCCGACAACAAGGTCCTATCACACATTTTCCATCGGAAAATCCAACCGTGTGTACGGGGCATAACAGTACTAGATTGATTATGTTTGCTCTCAAATGAACTGGCAAGCTATCAAATGACTGGTGTTATAACTGATCACATGTGTAGCAGCTTCATATCAAACAGAGGCTAAGATAACAATAGTTGTTTTATACCATCAGTTAGCTAGAAGGGGGGTTAGAGGTAAGGGGGTTCTATTATCATGAATTTGGGCTTAAATTACTTCTGCCATCATGTTCCTGTTACCTCCTCTGCAAGATTAGCTAGGCATCTACAACTGGGTTATTATCAGCTTTTCAGCTTTGTAAAGGTATAAAAAGATGGCCCCTTTCACATGAGCCTTATCCATTCATTCATGTTTTTGCTAAGAAAAAACAAATCATTTTACATAAGTATCCATCTTCTATTTAGTTCTGTTATATTTAGATTAGTTCTTCATTTATTGACAGCTGTTTTTCATTCGTTTACATCCCTTTTTCGTCCGCTTCCATCTTTTAAACGGAACAAAAATGCTGACTAATACTGTGCCTGGGCGACGTGCAGGCAAAATCACGTACATATACGACATTTTGCCTGCACGGGCAAGGGGGGCACCGCACGCCGCCTGCCCCCCCCCCCCACCCCCACGCGGCTACTGTGTTCACTGTACTCGATCCTGGTACATGTTCACAATGTCAACACAGCTGTTCTGAATGACTTTATTCAGAACAGCTGTGTTGACTATGCTGTATTTGGCCCACAGCTATCACATGGTATCTAGGCCAATCACGGCACCCTGTACCATGTGATTAGCTGTATCCAATCACAGATCACTAGTGATCACAGCTATCATGAATGGTTAACCCATTAATGACAGTTGTAAGCGTTGCTGTTAAAATTATCTTCATTGTAACAGCAGGGTAGTGCAGTGTTACTATGAATGAAAGAAGAAAATAGTACAAGAATGAAAAAAATAAAAATAAAAATGTTCGAAAAAAATCAATCAAAAAAGTATTACATTTTTTTTTTTTTAACATACTGTCACCAGTCAGTGTCCCTGGTCACCACCACATCAGACATATGATGACACCGTGCTGCACTGGAGACAGTATGTAAATTTAAAAAAAAAAAAAGCAATATATTTTTTTTTTTTAAAGTGTGACAAAAAATTACAACTCCATAGGGTTTATTTACTAAAGCTGGAGAGTGCAAAATCAGTCTCACTTCTGCATAGACACTAATCAGCTTCCAGGTTTCATTGCCAAAGCTTATTTGAACAAGCTGAGGTTAGAAGCTGATTGGTTTCTATGCAGAAGTGAGACTGATTTTGCACTCTCCAGCTTTAGTAAATCAACCCCCATGTCTCTTAAGCCTCGTACACACGATTGGATTGTTGGCCAACAAAACCGTAGACTTTTGTCCGAAAGGTGTTGGCCCAAACTTGTCTTGCATACAAACGGCCAACGAATACGAACGTAGTGACATACTACGTTGTTTTTCAGCTAATTTCGTGTTAGCAGAAGTTTAGTCATTTCGCACTTTTAATTTCACGCTTTTTCATTTCGCACTTTTCAGTTCGTGTCTGAACGGCTGTTCGTCAACCAGCCATGTTGCGGAATCAGAGGAGATAACATGTTATTTATTATTGACCTTGGAGTTATTGCTTTGACCCAAGTCCAGTCCAGGAACAGGAGGAGGAGGAGTTCTTGGACCAAAAATTGGTTGCTTTATTAATCGTGACCAATTATGTCATATGCCTTTGCTGTGGGAGCTCCAGGAGAATAATCCGGATGTTTTTCGGAATTATCTCCGGATGACGGACCCCTGCTTTCACCAATTCTTGGCAATGTTGACCCCCTATATTTATATATATAGGACACATGCATGAGGTTTTTATATATTTTTTGGTTGAATAATAATGATTTGATTTGGTATATTTTCTATATGTTTGGATGCATAGAATGCACTTTTTGGTTAAGTTCTATTGGCAGATAGCATGTCTTATTTTATTTGTTTTCTTTTTTTAATGCACAATAAAAAAAATTGTGTAGAATAATACTTGGCTATGTGTTTTACTTCAAATGACAGTTTGGGAGTAGGCAGTTACATTTAAAAAAATACAATGTAAAATTGACAAGGGACACCAACATAGTTGTATCTTTGATCTTAAAAACTACAGGATAATGGTGTTGTGGTAACTTGCCCAAATAAAAAAAAAAGCCTAATAATATTATTCTTGATATCGCTAGAAAAAAAGCCTTTGAAAAATCGTTTGCAATAACTCCATCAGTATCACCAGCAAAGCAGCTTCATTATTATCCCATTAAAGAAGAAGAGAATGTGCGCTGCCTTTGGAGATTTCATAATTTCCCACGTCACGAATGTTAATTCTCCATTACGAGAGCTAGTTTACAAGACCGATCGCTTCTGGCTCGTCCTTGCTTCCGAGCATTGTACTTTGGACTTTTGTCCGACGGACTTGTGTACACACGCTTGGAAAATCTGACAACAGACATTTGTCCACGGAAAATTTTAAAACCTGCTATCCAATATTTGTCCATGAAAAATCCGACAACAAGTGTCCGATTTACCTTGTTGTTGCATACACACGGTCCGATTTACCTGTCAGCCTGTCATCACATATTTCCTGTCGGAAAATCCGATCATGTGTACGAGGCTTTACTGAATGCCTTTAGACTGTTTACTTTGCAAAAAGGGGTCATTTGGGGAAATTGGTATTGTCCTAGCATTTTAGGGCCTCAAGAAATGATATCCGTCAGTACATCACAATTGATCAATTTTCAAATATATATAAACCATATATTGTAGCTCTATAACTTTTACACAAACCAATTAATATACACTTATTGGGATTTTTTACCAAAGACATGTAGCAGAATACATTTTGGCCTCGATTTATGACGGAATTTTATTGTACTAAATATGTCCAAAAAGTAGAAAATATAGCTTTTTTTTCAAAATGTTCAGTCTTATTTTTTCATATCACCAAAATAAAAACCCCAGTGGTGATTAAATACCACCAAAAAAAAAGCTCCATTTGTGTTAAGTAAATTATAAAAATGTAATTTGCATACAATATTGCATGGCCGCGCAATTGCCAATTAAAATAGCGCAGTGCTGAATAACAAAATATGGCATGGTCATGAAGGGGGTAAAACTTTTCCGGTGCTCAAGTGGTTAATAGAAACGGATGAAAAACTGATGTAAACGGACGACATCTGTTTGCCCATAGGAATGCATTGCTGTCCATTTCTCCCCGTTAACATAAAGATGAAAAACAGACCAATGGAACGTTCGTGTGAAAGGGGCCATGTTTAACCCTGCGATAATACATAAAATAGATTGTGGTGGTCTGTTAATGTAGAATGTACTATAGATTTGCATTTTGAAAATGGTGCACAGCCTGAAAACTACTACTAGTATCTAGAGGCCTTACAAAAGCTTTTTCTGTGGTGACAGTAGTAGCAAACACAAGCACACAAATCACATTTCATAGGTAAATATTAGCTGTAATATAAATATTATTTAAAGATAAAATTGCCCCTTTAAATCCAGTCCACTTTGTTCATAGAGTAAACTATGAATGTAAGGTGACTGTGCAAAAGCCCAGCGACTTTCTGCTTAATGTTGAAATGCCGGAGTGTAAACAGAAAATGTCTGTGTTTAAAAACCATGACACTCTATTTGAAAGAGGAGAATGTCTGGGCTCAGGGCCCAGAGAATGGCCAAGTGTGTCAAGAATCTGCAAAGAGACAAGTATTTGAAGAGGTGGAGGATAATAGGGAGGAAGTTGGCTATGGCAATGGAAGTGTGGGAAGTAGCAGAAAAGGTCAAATGGAGGAAGAGGATGGGGCAGGGACTAGGGGGGAGTTCAATTTAGCACAGGAAAGGGTGGTCAAACAAAGAGCAGGGATTTTTAAGGTGCCAATAACCTAAATCACAACAACAGCTAAAATTCATATGTTTTATTCAATCAATTCATGTTTAAAAGAAGAAATCAGAATATATATATATATATATATATATATATATATATATATATATATATATATATATATATATATGTAAAAAAACATTTCATATTCATTAAAAACATTGGATCATTGCATGTTGTATACCTACAAACATGATCTATAATAGATAGTGATCATGGAGTGACAATTCCAACATGTTTCGCCGATTGTTAGGCTTCTTCAGGGGGTATGTGTTATCACACCTGAAAAGACAGAACAAAATACTGTACTGTACATAGATAAATATATACATACTTGCAATGACATCAAACATAGATATTGCATAGGTATATAGTGTTACAATCAAAGAGAAGTTAACACATAAAACACAAAACAAAACAGAACAAATGTGTTCTGTTGGTCACCAAGCTGAAATTCTATGTACTCAAGGATAAGTAACTGATAATAAAAATAAAAGTAAGATTCACCAATACTTTTCTGTCCTAGTTTCTCAGGAAATCAATTTTTGATATGATTATTATGAGGAGAACTTTTAACAGTTTTATGTATAACTTTTCTTTAAATTATTTTAAACTATATGCTAACCCAGTCACTAAAAGCTATATATTAAGTTTTGAATTAATTTCAAAAGTGATTTTCAATATCATTAAATCTGCAACTTTAGTTAACCACTTCAGCCCCGAAAGGATTTACCCCTAATGACCAGGCCATTTTTTACTAAACAGCACTACGTCGTTTTAACTGACAATTGCGTGGGCGTGCCATGTTGTACCCAAACAAAATTGTTGTCTATTTTTTCCCACAAATAGAGCTTTCTTTTTGTGGTATTTGATCACCTCTGTGGTTTTTATTTTTTGAGCTATAAACAAAAAAAGCGACAGTTTTGAAAAAAACCTGACATTTTTTAACTTTCTGCTATAATACATATCCAAAAAGAAAATGTAAAAAATCAAATTTTTTCATCAGTTTAGGCAATATGTATTCTGCTACATATTTTTGGTGAAAAAATCCTAAAAAGCGTATATTGATTGGTTTGTGCAAAAGTTGTAGCGTCTACAAAATAGGGAATAGATTTGGAGACTTTTAATTTTTTTTTAATTGTTTTTACTGGTAATGGCTGTGATCTGCGATTTTTAGTGGGACTGCGACATTGCGGCTGACAAATCTGACCCTAAGAGATCAGTGCTAAAATAATGCACCGATCATGTATAAATGACACTGGCAGGGAAGGGGTTAACACTAGGGGGCGGTCAAGGGGTTAACCGTGTTCCTTGGGTGTTTTCTAACTGTGTGGGGGATGGCCTTACTGGGACAACACAGAGATTGCTGTTTCTGATCACTAGGAACAGCAGATCTCAATGTTGTCCCCTTGTTTACATAGGCAGATCCCCATTCTACCTCTCTGTACCACGATCGTGGCATGCCCCACTATCTCATGCACATACCGACATACAGGTACGTCGGTTTGCGCAGCTGAGCCGCCTTGCCGCAGTATATCTACAGAAGGTGGGCGGCAAGTGGTTAAAATAATATGCTTAGCACAGGTGCCATTCAGTGAACGCTTTATGGTTTCTCATTGATTGCTAAGTATTCTCTGATTGAAAGAGGAGAAAGGGCAGAAGGGTAGAGGAAGCACAGGATACCTGTAAGTCACTGGTGTATTTTGATTTTGTGCTGCCATAGGCAAGACTAAAATCCCCCCCATCTAAATTTATCCCACTCCAGCTGAGGTATATCATCCTTGTCTCGAGGTCTAATGAGGAAGCTCCAGCTGTTTACAATGAACACCTGCAGCTTCCTTATCAGACCCTGAGACATGATGTGTCCAAGTGCCATATATAGGATTATTGCCCATGATCTGTTTTTCATGGTGATACCTCACATGTGTGGGACGATCGCTGTTTGTGTGGGACCGATATGTGTGTTCGCCTTTGCGCATGAGAACAGGAGGACGAGAGCACTTTATAATATTTTTTTGAATTAATTTTTTTTTTTTTAAACTGTTGCTTTCATTTTTTATATTTTTTTATCGCTTTTATTGCTGTCACAAGGAATGTACACATTCTTGTGACAGCAATAGGCATGTGACAGGTACTCTTTATGGAGAGATCTGGGACCCCAAATCTCTCTTTTGCACTTAAAAGCATTCAAAACACCAAGATCAGTGTTTTTGAAAGCTTTAGACTTTTAAAAACTGGTGCCGATGGTTTCTGAGTAAACAGGAAATTATGTCATGTCATTGCTATTGGTTTACTGTTATGAAAAGCCGATCAAAGCCAATACTGGCTTTGCTTGGCTATCCGGCTGGCCGGTGGATATAAGATGGCGGGGGGGGGGGGGAGACACTCCAATTAAGTATGCAGCTCCAATTGCTATTACAAGAGAGTCGACCACTGACTCTAAAAAGCAATATCAGGGGGAAGCCTGCAGCTGCAGGCATCACCCCGGTACAACCACCAAAAGGACGGAAAGTGGTTAAAGAACTGCCTCTGCTCTACTGCCTGGAGGTGGCACTGTCCTCCTGGAAAATGCCACCCAAGACAAATGCCCCTGCTGTAAATTCTAAAACGCACCCTCTGGTCTTCTGTATGTCTTTCTAATGTTTTGGATCCGTTTCAAAGGGCTATTCTGGCTGGACTCTTGAACATAAAAGTGGCTCGTTGACAGTTGGGGTTTAGGATGACAGTAATATAAAGGTTCCTGGGTTGTTTCTCAACTCATTTAGTCACTCACCACCTCCATGTGGAAGACAACTGCAGTTTGCTTCTTCCAGGTCCAATAGTAGCACTCCACTTCAGTAGCACTGGCAGCCAGTATCCTCAAAGGTTCATCCCAGGAGAAGAGATGCTTGCAGCTTCCCACATCTTTAGATCTAAAGACAAGATGGGTATGACAGCAACATCCTTTCAGAGTGAATGTCTGAGGAGATGACCATGTGCCAGAAAGTGTCTTGAATAATTAATAACACCCCAGGATGCACCAGGCCCCCAAAGCCCACTGATTCACAGGGTATTAAACATCTTTAACACTGATTGTTATCTGCAGCATGTCCTGCTGGAGCACAGCATTGAGATAATACACACTACGCATTGAGAACACTAGCCAGCACACAGCCAAATCACTCTGACAGATCACAAAAATAAAAAAAGTTAACTTGGATAAATATTACATCCCAACACCTCCATCTATTACACCATTTAGGGATACTTTATTTACATCAACATGAGGAATCACAAAGAATTAAAATGCAAAAAAATTATTGGTTCTACCAACAAGTGCCTTTTTTTATCACAAAAAGAGGGACACATGAGGAGGAAAGTGGGACAGAGAAATGTGACCCCAAAAGGATGGTCTTTCCAAATTATGAATGGTTTAAAGCTTTGCTTTTCTATATTTCTTGGTAATTGAATCTGTAAATAAAAGTGTATTTATTTAAATCTACAGTAAAATCTAAATTGAAAGGCCAAAGAGCATATACAACAAATGCCGGAAGTTGATTAGTACCAAAGTGTGCATCTTCAGACAGGTAACTGTTAATTATTAGGTATTTTCTAAGAGCTATGACACATATTGTACGAATGCAGTGGCAGCTGGTGCTCCATTTTTGTGGGGGAGCGGCAAACAAACCCCCCCTCATGTCGCTCGCTCTTCTGCCTGTCTGCCCACCAGCCCTGCACTTACCCCATCAAGGGCGCGGGCAGCTTCTCCTATGCTTCTGCTCCCAGCCAGCCAATATGATCGATTCTCCTCTTGGCCAATCAGGTCCTAAGATACGCTTCCTGATTGTCTGGGAGGTGAAGGAGGAAGACAATAGCAAATAATAATTTGCTATTGTCACACAGATGGGTGGGCTCGGGGCGCAGTGCTCTTCGCCCAGAGCCTAACCTTTTTTTTTTTTTAAGCAAATTAGAGCCTCAGGCTCTAATCATGTGCTTCAAAAAAAGAAAACCCCCCCTTGAAATCCATGCGTCCGGTGCCCTCCTGGACGCATGAATTAGGGGGGCGGCGCCACTAATAGAGCGACCGCCACTGTACGAATGTGAATCGGGGACCGTAGATTGTAAGCTCCTTGAGGCAGGGACTAATGTGAATGTACATTACATGTATAAAGTACATTGTCAGCACTATAAAAATACTTGCAATAAATAAACAACATTCGAATAGTGTTTGGATTAAGTACAGTAGCTAATAGTGTCTTGGCCTGTTAAATGTTATATGAATTACCTGTCTGCAATAGGAAGAAGTTCAACATATGTAAATATAGTTATTAGTATTTTAATCCTAAAGTAGAGCTGCTTTTATTTAAAAATAGTAATATTAGCATGTATGAACATTACCTAAAAAGCAGACTTATTAATCCGTGTTTGTGTATCCTAAAATTATAATAAATTACCATCAAAATAGTATATGTGGGATTCCGGTATCATCATTTGTTTTATAAAGATAAAAGGACATCCATGGAATATTATTACATGGATGCACAAGGCACTTTTTACATCACAAGATAACTAATTTAATTTTAAACTGCTTTTACCCTTGTAATATCTAAAGGTGAATAAAAGAGAAAGGTGGACAAAGAAATAGGATATAAGATTGAGGTGGGTAGAAAAGCAGAGACAGCTGTCACCGACCTACTAATCTGACAGATGACAGGCCCAGAGGCATATCGAGATCTGCCAGTGTAACAGCCTGGAGTGTCTGCCAATAAGCCAAATGCAGTAACTGGAAAAAAATGTCTTCAGAAGCTTAGCATCTGGGTCCTGCAGTGGATAGCTTTGCATCACCTAAATTCTGTCCTTAGAATGAACTGTAACCTTAAACAAGACATTGCATGCATACAAATTATTCTGAACAGGACACAGCTACATCATTCACATGCAGTTTTGAAGTAGATCTACAGATGATATACAGTAGAAATACAGAGAATTTTTGCTAATAGAAAATAATACCGCCCATTGCTATTACAATAAACATAGAGTATTCATCTGCAATAACTTAGAAGATAGCATTACAGCTTGTCTCGAACGCTGCGGTTGCTCAGTGTGGGTTCTAGAAATGAGATGTCACTATAAGAGTTTTGATCGTAGATAACTATGGCCTCAAGGAAATTAATATAATAGAGCAATAAGCACAAATAACATTAAATGGGAAATATTGGTGCTAGGGTTTACTTGGTTGGAGCTGATTTGTTTTTCTCCTATCTCTACAGCTAGACTGCAGCCGCAGAGACAATATATATGTCACATTTGCAAACACCCACACAGATACTCCAGCTGTCCTCTCTGCAGCTTATCACCATTACAACCCAGACTGTAAGAGGGAAAGCGATAGACGCTATGCAGCAGTATTTCCTTTGTCTTGCAGTTCCCTTTATTTTTTTCTCTTTAATTCAGCCTTGAAGATCCTATTGTTCAGACTAGTAGTGACATGCACTATGTCAAGCACAGCACTTGCAGCCTATATCATGGTTTATGGGTTAGAGAAACATGGCAATAAGTGGAGACCATAGATACACGCTTTTTTATGCTTTGTAGCACTATATTGGTTTTAAAAGCACAGTACTTGCACTTATATTCATGAAGCCTCTAGATGTCACTATTGATGTTGTAGTCTGTGTTACATGTTGACCTCAACTGTATATTGGCAGAGATGAAGCCAGCGATCAGTCTGTGCTAGGTTTATTTAAATGAAAGTAACTCTTTTGTATAGATTGCACTCCTTTTGCGTTACTTTCCAGTGTTTTTTAATTGGTAGTAGCCTATCTATATTGGATCAATATAATAGGCACTTATGTGTCAGTTAATATTAAAGTATAACTTTTTTTACTATTGGATACACTGGAGAGAAATTAGAATCTCTGTCGGGATTCTATTGCATTTTGGATGGAGCATTATGGAGAATCACACCCTGTATTTGTCCTGGTCATCGTCATCACCGAGAGCGAAAGTGAGAGAAAATCCTAAAATTTGGGTTGTCACCAGAAAAAAGAAAAAGGGAAAGCTTCTAATGGGGACATTAGTTCTGGTGACTCTAGTGAACTTGTTGTGGCTATGGGATAGGAAATTAAGGCAAACCTCCCCAGTGGGACACAGGTGCCCAAAAAAGCCTACAGAGGTTATAACCTTCACTTTGTTGTTGTTGTTCAGTCGTCTCCGACTCTTTGTGACCTCATGGACCATAGCGCACCAGGCTTTTCTGTCCTCCACTGCCTCCCGGAGCTTGCTTAACTTCATGTACATTGTTTTGATGATTCTATCTATCCATCTTGTTTTCTGTCATCCTCTTCTCCTTTTTTCTTCCATGTTTCACAGCATCAGGGTCTTTTCCAATGAGTCCCCTCTTCGCATTAGGTGGCCAAAGTATTTAAGTTTCAGCTTCAGGATCTGTCCTTCCAGTGAATATTCAGGGTTGATTTTCATTCAAGATTGACTGGTTTGATCCGTTTGCCGTCCAAGGGACTTTCAAGAGTCTTCTCCAGCATCACAGTTCAAAAGCATCAATTCTTCGGCGTTCAGCCTTCCTTATGGTCCAACTTTCACAGACATAGGTTGCTACTGGGAATACCATAGCTTTGACTATATGGCACTTCCCTTACTAACCTTCTGTTAGTAAGCTTCCCTTAACGGATTCAAAATGAAAAAAAAAAGTTTTGCATTTTGTACATACATCTCAGGTCATCTTTTGAAGTTCGTGAAAAAAGAGGGTTTGCTCCAGCTAGCTGGCTAAACTGCTTGTGGATCCCATCCCGGATACGTATAGTAAAGAATAAGTTTCCTCAAATTGGAATTTGAATGGACCACAAACAGTAATCATAAAAAAAATCAAATTTATTGGTATCTAAGACACAAGACATAAATGACAATATATCAAGGCAGTAAAAACAAACACATGAAGTTGGGGATAAGTATACAGCCAGCTGAAAGTGAAGCCCAAGCTGTAAACCAACAGAATGTCCAACAAATTTCAAAAACACACAGTGTAGATCTTCTTCAGGGATAAAAAGGACTTGAAACTTCCAAAGCTGTCGTTTAAATCACAAATGTAAGCATTCCACCAAAACAACAGAAATGCCTCAGAAGGTGAAGAATGAGTGGTCTGTCAAGGCCATGCATGGATATCGGCCACAGTGTCATAAGCCGGGGTAGTTCACAGGAGGCCCAGTAAGTGCTTGTGGAAATATACTGGGCCAGAGGTTCTCACTGAAGCATATCTCCAATTTGTAGGGACTTCAAAAAAATAGAGAGTGTTCGTCATACAAAGGCTTATTATGTCAAGAAATGGAGACAGTCTTAGTCTTTACATATGCGTCTCCACAGACCAACGATCCGGTGTATAGGGGTCTATTCTATGACTCAGATCCTCATGTGGCCTTGCACAGATGGTGGAATAGTGTGGCTCCTTCCGTCAACCCAGTGAAAGACTGTCTTTCACTGGGCTGACGGAAGGAGCCACACTATTCCACCATCTGTGCAAGGCCACATGAGGATCTGAGTCATAGGATAGACCCCCATGCACCGGACTTCAAGGGTTGTAGCTCGGCGACCTGGGGTCACAGAGACCCCAAACTTGAGGGGTGGATAGCTGAAGTCCTACCCCACCACTGGGGCTCCTATCATCTATGGTTCCAGAGATACTGGGTTCCTTGTGCAGCCTGTCAGAGGCCACATGCAGAGCAGACAGTTTAAATACAAACTGGCACACTCTGTTTGCAACAGACTGAGAGGATGAGCTCACAGTGCCTCTCCTCACTTCTTGTCAGAGGCACTGAGCTCTATGGACAGCTTGGAGACTTGGACAAATGGTAAAGTACCATTGGCTCAAGCTGTCCAATAAAAATGCTGCAGTGGAGGCACACCTCTCACTGCAGTGTCATAGAAGGGGGCATGTATCTAAAAGACACATGCTCCCTTCCAGCCCAGCCCTCTTAACTACAAGGAAAAAGCATGGGTTTATGGGTATAAGATTTACCCATAATCCCATGTTTTTCTCACACAGTTAAGCGGGAAAATGAGAATCTGCTGCTGCTGAAAAGGTACAAGCTAAATCATATATTATTATGCTATATGTTATAAGATAATAATTTATTTATCTATTTACTGTGAAATTACTGGTAATTACAAATAAAAATAATATACAATAATTAATTGTATATTACTTACTCATGGTAATTAACCCATTGCCACCCAGGCCAGTGCTGACATTTCTCTCCTACATGTAAAAATCATATTTTTTTTGCTAAAAAAATACTCAGAACCCTAAAACATTATACCATATATACTCGAGTATAAGTCGAATTTTTCAGCACATTTTTTTGTGCTGAAAGTGCCCCCCTCGACTTATACTCGAGTCAAGCACTTTTCTGCAGCAAAAAATTTCATTTTCCAAACCGATTTTGGGGCCCCGTATCTCAAGGCCACTTGGTGCTAGAAACCCCAAATTTGGTATGCAAAACCCAGTGGACCTAGTCCCACAACATATCCAAAGCTGAAGTTCCTAGCACTAAGTGGCTCCGAGATACGGGGCCCCAAAATCGGTTCGGAAAATGTCATTCTCTGCTGCAAAAAAGTGCTTGACATTTTCTGAACCGATTTTGGGGCCCCATATCTCAGGGCCACTTGGTGCTAGAAACCCCAAATTTGGTGTGCAAACCCAGTGGAACTGGTTCCATAACATATCCAAAGCTAGGGTTCCTAGCACCAAGTGGCCCTGAGATACGGGGCCCCAAATCTGGTTCTGCAGAAAAGTGCTTGACATTTTCTGAACTGATTTTTGGGGCCCTGTATCTCAGGGCCACTTGGAGCTAGAAACCCCAGCTTTGGATATGTTATGGTAATTTTATGGTGCTAGTTCCACTGGGTTTGCACACCAAATTTGGGGTTCTTAGCACTAAGTGGCCCCGAGATACGGGGCCCCAAATTCGGTCAACTGTGTCTATCTGCAGCAATGTCATTTCGGAACCCTTTGGGTTCAGAGACTCCAAATTTTGGCTGCAGCTAGGGGGCATCTAGGAACCCTTAACTACCGAGTTTGAAGTTCAGGGGACCTATGGCTGCAAATGGGCACAATGAGGCATGCAAATGGGCACAGTGATGCTGCAAATGGGCATTGTTGACCCTCTTTTCCACTTACAGTAGCTGTGCATTTCTCACCCTCGTCTTATACTCGGGTCAATAAGTTTTTCCCATTTTTTTGTGTTAAATTAGGGCCTCAACTTATACTCGGAACGACTTATACTCGGGTATATACGGTATATATAGTGTTTTAGCAGATACCCTAGGGAATAAAATAGTGGACATTGTAATTTTTTATGTTACGCGGTATTTGCAATTTTTCAAATGCATTTTTATTTGAAAGAAACTGTTTCATGAATAAAAAAAAACCACAGAAGTTAGCCTGATTTTTTTGTACTTTTTTGAACGTTTTTACTATGAAAGATGATGTTACACCGAGTAAATAGATACCTAACATGTCATGCTTTAAAATTGCGCACACTTGTGGAAAGGCGCCAAACTTCAGTACTTAAAAAACTCCATAGGCAACGCTTTAAAAAAATTGACAGGTTACATGTTTAGAGTTACAGAGGAGATCTAGTGCTAAAATTATTGTTCTCGCTCTAACGTTGGCGTATGTAACCTGTGTGTATCTGGCTCTGATACTAGCCAGTGCCTCACCAGCCACTGACCTCACTGCACGTCCCTGGTGTGGCCATAGTTCATAAGAATTTCAGTGGGAAAACTGCCCAATCAGGTGCACTCACGGTTACAGCAACATGAACAGAGCGGGTTCAAGCCAGAATGACAGCATGTGGAGAGAGAGGCAGAATGCGGTCTGACTATTTCATGGCCAATCGGAAAGATGTGCAGAAGAGATGTGACCCTACACTTTCCCTCCTCATCAGGAACCTTTCCCTACTGCTAGTACTGTCCCTAACAGACAAAGTACCTCTCCCTGCACTACTTAATTGCATAAAACATGCCAAGCCCAGGAGCCATCATCTTAAATAGGCTCTGCCTAACTCAAGATGGTTGCCAGAGTAACATAGGACAACAGCATCCAACCGGATCACTTTCCCAGTGAACCAGGATCCATAGAGGAACCAGGTTCCTCCTGACTTTCTGTTAAGCTGAAGGGCTGCTACTGTTGAGCGCCAATCGCAGTGGAGAAAATAAACTGCACTTGCCTACATATTGTATATTTGTATACAGTGTCTGGCAGCCTCCCTTTTCAGGAATTGGGCCACACACAGAGCCAAGTCAAAGAACAAATTTATAAAGAAAAAAGAAGAGCCACAGAGCAAATGTACAAAAGGAAAAAATGAGCTGAAATTATGTATAAGTATGTATCTTGTGTATTTAAAAAAAAAGCAAAGTTTTTCTTATTTTTAAGCTGGTTTAGATAGCAAGTGCATGGTGATACTTTACAACTATACAACTACAACTTTACACTAGAGCAGACATTGTTTTTTTTGTCCCACAGTGTAGTGAAACATCACTCACAAAAATGTAACATACGCTGCAAAAAAAAAAAGAAGTGCACTCAAAACACAAAAAAGTGCGCAGGGTGTACACACGGTCCCCCTCTGAAAAGAGAGGACTCTTGCCTGATCCCCTGGGGCGCAAGGCTCCTGACAGGGACAAGGGTACTCACTGGTCCACCTGGCCGAAACCAGGTGGACTCCTTTCTTCAGGAGGCCTGCGGAAACAGACCAACCCCAAGTACAAGGTAGGTAGGGAGTGGAGACCCCAGCAGACCCCACTCCAGGGGCACATAAACCAAGGGCTTCTTTCACAGCCCGGCCCTTGGCCAGACCAGTGCATTCCATACCAGAAAGGCATCAGAACTTAGAAGGCTTAGGGAGAGCCTTGCCTACAACTGAGGACAAGCCTGGTGCACCAGACCAGACTCATACCGGGAGGAAAAAAGGCTCTCGTCATTCCTTGCCTAATTACATCAGAAGGGATACTCGCTGGCGCCCCCACTCAACAAGAGCCACCGGCATTCTCTGACCCGAAGACTGATAAGAACAGATTCTACACTTGATCTTAGGCAAATGGCAGGGAAGCTAGAGCAGACATTGTGAGTTATTTGAAATAGCCAAAGTTTTTTTGTTTTTTGGATACAGTGGAAAATATTAGAACCCATGTCAGTTTTTTTCCACATTCCATTGGGGAAATTTCCCCTCACTTCCTGTGTTGGTGACAATGTTGTCACCCAAACAGGGAGTAAGGGAACATTTCCAGAATGTAATTCACACGAAAATAACACTTCTAACCATTCCTTTATCAAAGACTATAAAAATATGTCTTTGAGAGACATAGTTATTCTGAAACAGTTCAATCCAACAAAAATAGGTTGAAAACACATTACTGAAATACGGGAATAAAATTAGACCAACAAGAAAATATAGTCAACAAAAAAAAAATTTGCAGGGCCAAAACTCAGGAAAATTATCAGACCCTTAAAGGGAAGTAGGAAAGACAGTTACGTCTAAAATTGGAGACTAGCTGGTTACCACAGAAGGTTCAGGTTTAGCACACCTACTGTAAACCTTGACTTAAGGGAAAAGGAGGACCATGATATCGAAAGAGGTTGCCTCACCAAACAACCAATTTTGAAGTGAAACAGCATTGAGTGTGACACTCCTCACAATACTGATGGTTAAAGGGGAATGATCAACAAGGCTGGTATAAGCTGAAAGGTAATAAACCTTAAAGCGGTTGTAAACCGCTGGACATTTTTTTTTGTATCCTGCAAGGTAATGTCATAATGTGCTAGTACGCATACTAGCACATAATTTTAAGCCCTTCCATCACCAAGATGTTAGAGCTGCAGGCACTCCCATCTTCACCCGTCTTACTTCCAGGTTCGCGGACTCCGTTTATGGCACAGGGCTCTGAAGGAATGGCCCAGGTGGCCGTTCCTACAGAGCGCATGTGCCAGTGATGTCACTGGCTGCATGTACAGTAAATATCTCCTAAACCGTGCACGTTTAGGAGATATGTACACTACCTATAGGTAAGCCTTGTGATAGGCTAAACTATAGGTAAAATTCAGAAATGGAAGTTTACTTCCACTTTAATCTTCACAAAGGAGATGATTAGGTGCTAATGACATACATAATCTATTCATTGGCATGGCGGGAAATCCTTGGCCATATAAGCAAAAGGGTAGGGATAGGAGGTGACATCATTGCCTAAATATCATCATACTTGGGCAAGAACATTACCAAATGAGCAATGGTGTCACCACTATCTCCATCCCTTCCCTTTTGTTGCCAATAACACCTCAGGGAGCTGTCATTTGAAAGTGCTGTGGTCGCATTTAAGTCATTTAAGTCATTAAGTGAGTGTAGTTCATTGTGATTGATGATTGTTGGATGATGTGATTGATGATGGATTTGCATAGTGGGACTTTTTTTACAGTAATGATCTCTGTATACTCAATCAGTAGCACTCCTCAAAGATTTCATTAATTAATTTGCTACTACTGTGATACTGTGATTAGTCACCAGGGCCGCTCAAAGGGATCGGTGTGTCCAGTGGCCACAGTATTCACAGATTGCACCGCTGCACACCCCTGGGAGGACGTATGGGCACGTCTTCCTGGAACTTGAGATCATCCGCCCAGTCATTTATGTACATTGGCTAGGCGGAAAGTGGTTAAATGTGTCCAAAAGTCCATTTTCATGGTGTACTCTTTTTATGGTGTATTTTATATATATATATATATATATATATATATTATATATATATATATATATATATATATATATATATATATATATGTAGCGCTGGTAGATTTTAATCTACCGCTGATAGGTAAATCTTGTGGGTTACTTGTTAGGTGAAGTTAGATTTGCCTCTGTTCCAGCTTGGCTGAGTTGCGTGTAGTTCCACACTGTGCCGGTGGGTGTCGTTGTCACCATGGGCTGATGTTGGAAAGGCAACGTGTTGAAAAGTATGAGTGCTCCTCTGTCCTGGAGACAACTCAGTGGAGGTGGTCCTCCGAGTTGCATTCTGGGAGAGGGTATTTATGGGACAGACGCCATGTTTAGGGGTTCGTTTTCAGCCACCTGCTGGCCCTCCTGGCCGACAGGTATGCGTTAAGCGTACCACCTTGTGGTCCTCCGTTCCGGAGGCCCACGTCGCTGTGGCGTGTGGGTGGGCCCAGAAGCCTGTCTGGGGCCTACCACAGCAGCAGAGGAATGGTCCTGAGCTGTCTATCCTGAGTGAAGAAGCTGGACAACCGAGGAGATCCCAGGGGAGGACCCGTCATGGAAGGATCATGCAGAGTGCTGGTCTGGAGTGGGGCCTGGTGACTCGGTTGGAGGACGTATCCTGAAGTAGTCTTACTGCATAGTACTGCTGGGTTGGCTTAAAGGTTCAAGTACTGTGTCTGACATTCATTGCAAACCAATACATCCTGTGGCAGAGGATCGTACGGGTTTTATTCCAAACAAGTCTGTGGCAGAGACCTTTGTTCGTGCTGCGTACTGGCTGCTAGGCAAGTGAGAGAGGCCTATCCAAAGATTGAATCCCACAAGGGGAGTGCATTCAAATACAAGTGTTCAATTCCAAAGAATGTTCCAAAGGATACTAAGGAAAGGTATTTGAGCTTCCCTGCGACTTTGCTTCTGCCTCTTTCCTGCTACTTCCTTTATTCCTTGTTCATTAAAGCATTGGAAAATATACTCAAGTGTTTGGTGCTTACATCGTCCAGAGGTAAACTCAACGGGACCCTAGACCCGGTTCCGGTGAAACAGAGGTATCAAGAGTGAAGGTAACAGTCCGCTTTAAACCAGCAGCTCCACCGAGAGTTAGTGCTACATATATACATACTGTATATATATATATATATATATATATATATATATATATATATATATACACACACATATATGCCATCTAGCTGAATCATTTTATTGTCCTGCTGGTAATGGAAGAGATATGTTCACTCTGTGAGCCTTCAACTTCTTTTTACAAGCAAGCACTACCAAAAAGGGACAAATTATTTATTTAATAAAATCACATCTACTTCTCTTTGAGCTGCAAGACTTCTGGCGCCTCTCTGATGGTGGATGTAAGCCACTGCCATGGCATTGTCCAACAGAATTGCGGTAAGAAGACCCTGCAGATGAGAGGTCCAGCATTGAAGGGATAACCCAATGGCCCTGAGTTAGAGAACTTTGATCAGGAACTGAGCTTCTGCAGATGACCAAATCCCTTGTTCCAAGAGGGTACCTAGGACACCTTCCCACCCCAATAGGCTAGTATCAAGTTCCAAACTTGTGGCCCACCATGCCAGGGCAAGCCTGGTCCTGTTGGTCAGTGTATGGGACAAACCTGTGACTGCTTCTTCTTGTCCCATGCTGCCAGAATGTTAAATTGCAATGATCTGGAATAGTGTTGAGCATATGAATTTGCCTCAAAAGAAGGCCACCAACAGGCCCAATACCCTTATTCAAAAATGCAGGGTCAGTTGGCCCTTGACTACAGAGTCTGAATGTGTCAGTAGAGGCTGGAATTTGACCATGGTAAGGAAAACCTTGAAAAGGGCTGTGTCTGAGGTCAGGCCCAGATTTTCCAAGTGTTGAGATGGTTTCAGCACTGATTTATGGAATTTTAAAACCCACCTGAATCTCTGTAGGGTCTGAACAGTCCATTCACCAGCTCTGTTCACTGCGCTTGTGGTCCAGCAATAGCCTGACAATACCCCCACAGGCACATGAGGGGACAGAAAGGCAGGATCCAGGGATCAAGATGCTCCAACAAGTCTTTGCTCCTCTGGCAGGCATATACCCTAAGGCAGGGGTAGGTAACCTGGGGCCCTCCAGCAGTTGTGGAACTACATTTCCCATGGGACATTGCAAGGATGGCAGATACAATTACTCCCAGAGGCATGATGGGACTTGTAGTTCTGCAACAGCTAGAGGGCCTCAGGTTGTCTACCCCCTGCCCTAAGGGGTCCTCAGGGACAGGGTCCCCCAGATGGGTGGACTGTGGCCCTGGACCTGCACTCTGCATTGACTGAAATGTTGCACAATAGGTACCTAGGCATGCACCTACCACAGAGTCCAGTGCCAAAAGACGCGTTACAGGCTTGCCCACATTCTTCCCAGTGAGTCCAGATATGACTTCTGTGGCAAAGCTGAGTACAGCTGCAAAATTAGCCCCCTCTGGACCTGCAGTAAGTAAGAAATTTACTATCAGCAAATATTGATAACAATGAGAAAGAAAAAAAAATTCTCTTAGAGGAGAGAAGAAGTCTGCTCTCCTAGGAAACTAGCAGAAAACAGGAATACTGAGAATGGGAGAAGTTATAGCGGGCTGTCTATACAGCTTTGTTTTGCCCGTGAATAATCTCCTGCAGTATGACTCAATGTACCTGAATACTTATCCTGTATCCCATATTGTATAGGTACAAAAATGTCATTTATTCATAGTTTCAGCTGTTAAAGAGGTTCGCTTGGGACTTCTTTCTTACCTGCATATAGTAAACTAAACAGTAATTACATTTGGACCAACCTTACAGCTTTTTATTTATTGATGCCTCATATAGATCATTTTTACTGTGTGAGTCAAAAGAATATGTTCTAATTAGTATGTGTAATTCCAGAATTATTTAGCCTTGGAGAGGTCCCACCAAACCCTGGAAGCAATCAGGTGTATGGCAGGGGTCTGTATGGGAAATGCAAGGTGGAGTGAAATATTGTCACATTAAAAAAAATTATTTGTTTCAACAACTCAAGAATGAATTAAGTTCTCAATTACAGACATCCACATTCCTTGTTAGTAAGTTATGGACAATTTGTCATAATCTGTGAATGGACTGACCCTAAGGATGACATTTATTGACCACCTTTAAAGTGGTCATACAGTGGCTTCATACAATGACAGCTGCAGTAACCTTGCTACAAGAATTTCTATTTCATAACCCTCTATATGGGTACCTGAAGAGGTGCTTGACATAAAAAGTTGAAAATGAGTATGTAGGCAGGTAACAGAAGTATCTGCTTTTTGAATAAAAGCACATCTCATTGTAGTTCATTTCTACTTCCTAAAGCATATTAGACATTTCACTGATTTCCCTCCTTTTTCTATTAATATGCATCTGTTATTGTAAAATTTATCTTTAATAAATATTCGAAAGCATTAGACAAAGTAAAATAACTAATTGACTCACAGGAACTGTATTCAGTGTGACATGCCTGATGATAAGCATACACATTACAAAGGCCTACCTTTCAATGGCTTAGTTTGTGATCCTAAACAAGAAAGCCCTCAGCAGTCTTGCAGGGAATCATGCTAATTTCTCATTAATATGCATGCAGATGAGCTGTCAAATTACACGCATTAATTTTATGCAGATGAGCTACCATATCACTTCGAGACTTCATGCTTCAAGACATGTTGCACAGAAATAATTCACGGATGATAAAGAAAAAATAAAGGTAGCACAGTTACCTGTCTGACAGACAAATCAGAATGACAAACAAGTATGAAGTTTTTGATTGAAGCCCCATTGTATTTAGAGCATCATGTATTTCTTTAACGCTTTGTGAAATTCATGCTATCTTAAGAAAAACAAACCTTTAGAAGTCACAGCTGTGGGGCATCTTCGGTTCTTGGCAGACAGAAGACTGAAAAAAGATGTGAGGTTTGAAGCCTTGAGTTATAAGAAACCATCAAGGAGACTTAGCCCACGTGGGAGAGTATTTTAAGTTACTAGTCACAGACTTTATAGGGCGGTCAGAAGTTGGGAAACAATCCCACCTTCAAATAATATCTTGGATGTTTGGTCATACAGTTTTGATCTGATTGCCCTCCAGCATCTATGGCAGCCAGCACTTCTATAAACATGAACATTTGACTTGACTCAATGCAGGGAGGGCAAGGAGGAAAGTGGCCCAGGGAGACCTTGCCAGGTAGTGTTCCCTGAGAGCAGTCTGCCAGAGGACATGTGACTGCTTCCAAAAAAATGTGATCTTTTCCTGCTTCAGCTGGTTTGGGGTTCATTAGGAAATGTAAAAAGAAAATGAAAGAATCCCAAACCCTGAAAAGTGACCTTCCTTTGCCTAAGTATGGTATTTGGTAAAATTATGATTATATATTTACAGTTATCTAAAAATGCGCATTTAAAAGAAAGATGAATCAAGAAAGGAAATAATCTATGTCTATGTTATCTTTTTGTATATATAGTTTAGAATAAAAAATTATGGGCCATACATTTTGAGTTTGTACTTGAAAATCAAACCTGTCTCCAACAATGCACTGCACCTGCCAAACAAAAAGCTAACCTTTACAACTATGTAGCAAGGTCCCAGGTCTCCTTTTGTCTAATCAGAACCTCCAGGGCCAGGGATAGCTGACATCCTTCTGTATGTGGTGGCTTGTGAGGCATGGCGGGTGCAGAGTAGTTAAGGTTATTGGGCGTGAGACACTTCTTGAATGCAAAAGAAAGTTTATTCCTTTTAACAATTTTTTGGGGGAGAGAGGGTTAGGGCCAGGACCCCCTTAGATAGTTGCAAGATTAATTGGCAGACTCTGAGACTTCAATAGGAGGACAGCCATACAGGGAAAGGCATCCAGCAAGACACCACATCTGCATGTGTAGGAATGCTGTCTCCTATGGCAACAGTCTTTAACAGTTACAAACACAAGGTTTAACGGATCCTTCACTTTACCTACAATCACCCCTTGTAGTTCTTCAGCCCACTGAGCTCCTGGTCTCTCACTAGACCCACTGATTCACTGTCACTGAATCCCTTGAGGTCTTTCAATCTTCATGGTGGTATCTTCCTCAAGCGTCACCCCCGCTTCTCTGCTGGGTCCCTAGCTTGGCACTGTAGATACCTCTCAAGCTTCACCCATGCTGGCCTGCTCGGTCCCTAGCTTAACACACAAGCTAGGGACGGAGCAGTCAACTCCGCTGGCTGGGTCTCTGGCTTGATTCCCACTGAAGTTTCTTCACCGTCCCCGGTTGGTGAAAATACTGCTCTGGTACTTGCTTCAGTTACTCACTGTGGTCCCTGGTAATAAGGCTGGCTGGCGACAGCTTCCCCTCTAGCTCCGAACGCGACAGGTTCCCTGGCCGACAGAACCCTCACTTCTGGTTGGTCTGCAAGCCGCAATCCCAACGCTGTGCTGCTCTCTTGCTTCTGGATAGGCCCTGAGACAGCCTAGCAGCCAGATGTGCCTGGGATAGGCCCAATCTCCAGCCTAGTAGCCCGGGCAGTACAACACACGTCCATTTAGACAGCCATCCAAGTGGCAAAGAACATCATCTGACTCCACCTGAATATAACGGCTCTCCCAGCAGGCCAAGGGATTCAAGAAACCCCCTGCCCATTGGCTGAGACACCCCACATACCCATAACCTGACCTTGCGCTGTCTAGTACCACCAAGTACCCGGCCACCTAGTGGTAGAAGAGAAAAGTGCAACAAGGCCAAACTTAGGGAGAAATCAATAGATGTCTAGCAATCAACCAGGATTACTACTCCTGGCAAGTAAATTTGTGAGGAGCAACCCTGCCTAAACTCCAGGGTGCTGCAACTAGCAATGGATTAATGTTAACCTTGATGGTGTGAAAATAACTTGGCTTGAAGAGTCAGAGGACTGGCATATGGCCCGGGGTACCAGCTGATATATATCTAAACTGTTATATCATTAAGTAATGTAGAATATATACTTCCTTAATTATGCAACTTCAGTAAGATATTCTGTAATGGTATGAGCTGTGGAGAACTACTGAAGTTGCATTGGAATCCTCTTGGCAATACACTTCAAAAGGCCTATTTTCTTTTGTTGAGTCCCCCCTCAGGAGTGCAGTGTAAATATTTTAATTAGACCTACACTTTCAAATAACCTCATCAGTATTCAGATCTTTTTAAGTCAGAATCAAATTCCTGAATATTTCACCATCGACTAGTGTATTTTACTCCAGTAAAACGGGAATACTAATTAATATGTTTTAAGACTAATTACCGAAAGATGGTTATATGCACCTGTGGACTAACATTATCTAGTCAAAATTTTATGAAGTTTAATATATGATTTAGATTTTAGATTCTATATTGTGAGAAACCATGATTCATGTAAAGATAGACAGATAAATACAGACAGACAATATAGTTTTAGCATAGATGTTTTATTTGTGTTGATTTAGGAGTCAGGAGTCAGGGTTGTGGAGCACTGGGCTCCAAGCTTAATGGAGGTTCTGATTGGATCAGATAGTGGTTAATATGTGGCAACTCTCTAGTGCCCAATGGAATCCCAGCAGGGTCCCCTGTGGAAGTCAATTTATGTAGAGTGAAAGGATAAAAGATCCAAGCTGTGGGAATCAGTCCAGATAGAATTTTTATTCCTTATAATAAAAAAGTTTATCAGAAGTTGACAGCCAATGCTTTTTGGGTATTACATGATGACAATGCTTCTAACTATAGCTTATTAAAAACATCACCCAGGATTAACTACTCACCGTCAGTTCCAGTGCGCGATAGGTCACGTCACTAGGCCAGTTCTTACCAGCTCACTTCGTGGTTAATCAGTCTGTGTGTTCAGTTACCAGTGTGTTTCGGCTTCTCCGTTCGTGGTCTTTATCGGCGGTTCTCACTCGCTGTTGCAGGTAGGATTCAAACCTTTTTTCGTATCCTATGCAATGTTGCGATTCGTCATGTTTCCTATCAAGCATCCCTTTCGTAGCTGCCTCCGAGTCATTGGCGATTGTGTCCCGATATCATTCAGCACAGGCCTAGTACATTCATAGGTTCCCTCTGCCTTGTTTGTCATCCCATCTACAAACATACGATTCATTCATAGATGAAAGGCGCCGAGCTGCTGTCA
Organism: Lithobates clamitans; assembly: GCA_037952925.1. Classification (NCBI taxonomy): domain Eukaryota; kingdom Metazoa; phylum Chordata; class Amphibia; order Anura; family Ranidae; genus Lithobates; species Lithobates clamitans. The sequence continues at coordinate 746,452 of JBBGZY010000932.1, read as the reverse complement.
GTCGATGTTTGACATCACTCGGCACAGGCTTCGCTGGTTATAGGATTCACAGTCTATGGGGTTGCCGCCTCATTCCGTTGGAGCCGAGCGTGTATTGATTGCACAGGTTCTGTGGCTGATTGAGGTGGTAATTAGACTCATTTGGTGCCTTGTCTGCATTTGATTAGCCTTGGAGGCTTAGTTGTTGGTATGTGTTCGGTTTTGGAGGGGTGAGGTGGCAACCCTAACACTCTACCGCAGCCCGATTCAAATCCCAGTTGCGACGTAACCTAGCGATTCAAATCCTCAGTACGACACACCACGGTTTTGCTTTCACCCACACCACAGCTTCCTGCAGCTCAGTCCCCCCCTCGAAGCACCTGCCACAAGCAACCAGCCTTTACTCATACCTTTCATGCATACGTTCGCACTCATTTACAACTCATACGATACTCCAGGATCGCAACTACGATACAGGTCGGCACGATTCTTTTCATTGCCATGAACACACGATCCCGACATACGATTAAACATGACCATGGTTCATCCCCACACACGCTCTAATTTCTCTGCTGTCCTTGTTTTCACCTCTCTTATGAGGCTACTTTCTTGCAACACGCTATTGCAAGCACGTCTCCAGTGGCACACGATCCGGCCACTAGTCATCTCCAGTGGCACACGACACGGCCACTCACGTTTTCTTATCTGTCTTTTATCCCTTAGGTCAGTCGAGTTCAGGTTGTTCCATCCTGCACAGGGTTGGACATGTTTTCTACCAGGGAAAAAAAAAAACAACGTCAAAAAAACAAAAAAAAACCCCAAGAAACAGGTCATGTCATTTTTTTCCACAGGTTCCCGGTTGATTGAGTATTCTCAGTCTCAACCAGGATTTTCACAACCGGGGCAGCGAGTCAGGTGTGTAGTTCATGGGTTCCACCCTTACATCACCCTGCAGCACCCTTTTCAGCATGTTGACTTCACATACACAATTTGGGCTGCTCATCGGGTATTAGCTACTGTCACATTTTCTTTTCTCAACTTACTTCTTTCGAAGGACAACACCTTCAACTACGCAAACATGGTTGCTCTATGGTGGGCCTGTAGACAGTGCAAGCGTTAGCATTCCGAACATACGTTGCGTAATACATTCCTACTTAGGCCATACCAGAATTCAGCTTCTTGCCCCTGTAGGCCCTGGAGCTCTGGTTTCACAGATTTGTGTTTGACACAAACCGGGCACCCGAGCTATCGGTGACCTGGCCAGTCACCTCCTGGCTTATCTCGGTTGCCCCGCACTCTTTGGAGTTTTCTAAAATTCCACTCAGCAGCGTTCATCACCCAGGATGCAATCGGCTTCTTCACTGCACCTGTCGTTCCTTTTTCTGTCCTTCACCTTCCTTTCTTACCTGTTCTTGTGTACGCAACTCTTCTCTTTCGTTCTTATCTTTATGACTCTTCTTAACACATACTTCCGCCCCTCTGTCACCCTCCGCGGGTTCAGAGCATGGCTGCGCTCACACCCGGAGGGGATGGACCATCCCCAAACTTGCTGCAGAACTGCGGCGTAGAAGGCCTCGCCACAGTCAACGGGTCAATTCTGCTCACCCACTGTAGCCTGATTCGAATACCAGTTGTATCTGCGACACAGCGATTCGAATCCTTGGCACGATTCAACACATCCTGTCTTACACATACACCACAAGCTTCCACAGCTCGGCCTCCCCCTCGAGGTACCTGCCACAAGCACCCAGTCGCTACTCGTGCCACTCATTTGTCGTTATCGCTCACTCGTAAATAATACAATGCTTGGGTAATGGAACTTACCGACTTGTGTCGGAATGTTCAGTTCCCACTTTACAAACATACGATCACAACAAATGACTAGTATGGTTTAGGGTTCCTCCCTACACACATTCCAATTTCTCTGCTTCTTGTTTTCTGCCTCCCTCATAAGGTTCATTTTTGCAACACGTTATTGAAACTCGTATTCTATTGGCACACGTTCATGGCCACTCATCATCTACCAGTGGCACACGTTCATGGCAAGTCATTTGCATGTCTGTCTTTCCTCTCTTAGGTCAGTTGAGTGCCAGTGAACTGGTGTTCCAACGCTGATTCCAGACATTCCCTGGCCCTCCCCTCCACCTCTAGTTCTGTCCAGGGCATGCCTGACCCCTCTCAACATTTTCAGGTGGATAAGTTGGGACAGCCTGTCCAGTCGCGGGAGATAGCACAGATCTGCAACAATTATAACTAGGCTACCTATATGTAAAGCCAATGCGGTCTGCTCCATATCTGCATCATCTGCCACAGAGCAAATTCCAAGACCGCATGCACCCTCAAACACCCCAACACTTCATGACTAAACCGAGTAGACGTACAGTGGTTGTGGTACTACCTCTCCTCTCACCCATCTCCCTCACTTGCACTCTTCCTGGTGCAAGGATTCATTTTTGGGTTCCACACCGGGCTCATCACCCTGCCTCAAACCACCTATGAGTGCAGGAATCTTCTCTCAGCTTCCACCGACGAGCTAACCATAGACAATATGCTACAGACCAAACCAGACTGGGGGTTCATCATCGGCCCCTTTTCTGTGTCACCATTCAGTACCTGTAGAGTCAGCTGTATCAGGCTGGTTAAGGCCGAGTTCTCCAATAAACTTTGCTTGGTTCACGATTTGTCTGCACCTCATTCTTCTCACATTCTTAGGTTAAACTCATATCCATCTAAAGACTTCTCCCTTAAGTACGCATTTGTTGACCTAGCTATACAGGCCATCATTATCAGGCACAGGTGCATGGCTCTCCAAGACGGACATTTCGGACGCCCTCAAAACGTTACCTGTTGAGCCATCCTTGTGGCAGTTACATGGCATCTCACTCTCAACACCCGCTCCATGCAGGCCTGCCTACCTCCTGATAAATTGCCCCGGATCAGGTCATTTATGCCTTCACCTCTTTCATGAGGTTGTACCAAGAGTCAGCTACAGTCCCTGTTAGGGATGTTTAATTTTGCTGTGAGGATTGTCCCTCAGTGGCGTTCCTTCATTTCACGCCTCCTGGTTTTCCTCTCTCAGACAGAGGACCCTGATCAAGTCCTCAGGCTGGACCAAGCAGCAATCACTGATCTGGCAGCGTCGGACAAGTTCCTCGAAAACTGGAATGACGTGCCCATGTTTATCCCAGTAGCATCGGCTTTGTCACCTCACGTAGTCACAGATGCAGCAGCCGGCTTTGTCACCTCACGTAATCACAGATGCAGCAGCCTCCACAGGCTGGCTGCAATTTTTGGCCCCCATCTGTTCGCAATTCCATGGCCAGAAGAGATTATCCTGGTCCCTGGGTTTAGCCAGTCATCCTCCCTATTTGAGCTTTACCCCATTGTTGCTGCAGTTCAGGTCTGGGGCCACACCTGGATAGGGCAGACATGGTCTTCTCCACAGACAAACTAGCCACAGCCGAAATTGGCAACAAAGGCAGGTCCAAGTCCGTGGCCATTATGTCCTTCCTACGCAGGCTGGTGCAGATATCCCTTCAGTACAAATTCAATGTGCACTGTACCTACATTCTTGGCAATGCAACCTCTCAGCAGACGCACTGTTCCACCTTAACTTCCTGTTGTTTTCTGCAGAAACCCGGAGCAGACCTGACCACTTCTCCTATCCAAATTTGGTTGCAGCTGACGATGGGCTGAAGGGCCACCTTCACAACGCAACCCAACAATAAACCAATCACGGTCCCACTACACACTGAAGGTCTACCACACCGCCTGGAACACCTACTGCAGGTTTCTAGTCTCGTGTCCTGTGTCGGGGACAGGCGACATCAAGCACATCCTGGCCATCATGTCGTATTGTCACATGCAGCTGACTTTGTCCCACAACACCATCAGGCTGTCCTTGGCTGGCATCCAACATTTCCTGTCCTTACGGGACCCTGAAAAGCCTTCCTTGTTCACGGCCCATGCTGTCAAAGCCATCCTACGCGGCATCCAGAAACATCAGCCGATAGCGAGCGCTTACCCCGCTTAAATGCCACCTTCCGGGTCATGTCGGCTTACCTGTTGTGGTCCCCCTTCATCTTACTGCCCAGCCTGGTTATCCAAGCGGCTATCTACCTGGCCTTCTACGGTTTCCTGCGGCTAGGCGAGTTCACCTACAGTGGCCCTGGTTGCCAGGTTCTACGCAGGTGCCACCTGGCCCGCCTCCAAGACAATTTCGTTCTACACCTAGCAGTGTCCAACACCCAACAGTCTGACACTGGGGGCCAAAATCAAGTTCTTCCAGACCCAAAACTATTGGTGCCCAGTAGCGATCTTTGACCAGTTGTTGTCACACCTAACCAGTCTAACTCCAGCCCGTTGTTGCCTTTTCCTACCAGCCCCCTGAGTGCTAGCCAGTTCATTAGACATACTGGCTAACCCAGGCCTAAACCCCAGCCAGTTTTCCAGGCACTCCTTTTGTATCGGAGCGGCCTCAGCCACCTCTCGGCATGGGGTACAGGACCACGTCATCAGAAGGTTGGGCAGGTGGAAGTCCGCCTGCTTTGCCTGGTACATTCCGAAACCTCAGGTTGAAATGTCACAAGCCTTTACCAAGCTTATTCCCTAAATGTCCAATAAAACATTATTTCCCTATCCTGATATTTGTGCCCCCTTTTTTGGCATACCGACCAGTTGACCAGTGCACACCTCAGGTCTGTGTTATGTTCTGAGTCCTTTGGCATCTTTATGTGGTTCCATGTCTGTCTCGGTTGTAGGGCTCCAACCGTAAAACCAGTATGGTTACCTGAATTTATGGGAGGGGCCCAGGGTTTTTTTAAGCAGCCCACTCACCTGTATTCCTTGTCGGTTCCGGTGTGTGATACTCTCCCACCCATTCTACTTTTCAGGGATCTTCCTTTCACATTGCTCTTCTACAATCATCCATTACTTATCTTGGGTATGCCCCTTTTTTTCAGCATACCGACCAGCTGACCAGGGAATACCTCAGGTCTGTTTTATGTTGTGAGTATTGTGGCATCTTTATGTGGTTCCATGTCTGTCTCAGTTGAAGGGCACCGACTATATATATATATATAGTCTGAGCCCTTCAACTGAGACAGACATGGAACCACATAAAGATGCCACAATACTCACAACATAATATATATATATATATATATATATATATATATATATATATATAGTGGGGACGGAAAGTATTCAGACCCCCTTAAATTTTTCACTCTTTGTTATATTACAGCCATTTGCTAAAATCATTTAAGTTAATTTTTTCCTCATTATTGTACACACAGCATCCCATATTGACAGAAAAACACAGAAATGTTGACATTTTTGCAGATTTATTAAAAAAGAAAAACTGAAATATCACATGGTCCTAAGTATTCAGACCCTTTGCTGTGACACTCATATATTTAACTCAGGTGCTGTCCATTTCTTCTGATCATCCTTGAGATGGTTCTACACCTTCATTTGAGTCCAGCTGTGTTTCATTATACTGATTGGACTTGATTAGGAAAGCCACACACCTGTCTATATAAGACCTTACAGCTCACAGTGCATGTCAGAGCAAATGAGAATCACGAGGTCAAAGGAACTGCCTGAAGAGCTCAGAGACAGAATTGTGGCAAGGCACAGATCTGGCCAAGTTTACAAAAAAATTTCTGCTGCACTTAAGGTTCCTAAGTGCACAGTGGCCTCCATAATCCTTAAATGGAAGATGTTTGGGACGACCAGAACCCTTCCTAGAGCTGGCTGTCCAGCCAAACTGAGCTATCGGGGGAGAAGAGCCTTGGTGAGAGAGGTGAAGAAGAACCCAAAGATCACTGTGGCTGAGCTTCAGAGATGCAGTCGGGAGATGGGAGAAAGTTGTAGAAAGTCAACCATCACTGCAGCCATCCACCAGTCGGGCCTTTATGGCAGAGTGGCCTGACGGAAGCCTCTCCTCAGTGCAAGACACATGAAAGCCTGCATGAAGTTTGCTTAAAAAACACCTGAAAGACTCCAAGATGGTGAGAAATAAGATCCTTTGGTCTGATGAGACCAAGATAGAACTTTTTGACCTTAATTCTAAGCGGTATGTGTGGAGAAAACCAGGCACTGCTCATCACCTGTCCAATACAGTCCCAACAGTGAAGCATGGTGGTGGCAGCATCATGCTGTGGGGGTGTTTTTCAGCTGCAGGGACAGGACGACTGGTTGCAATCGAGAGAAAGCTGAATGCGGCCAAGTACAGGGATATCCTGAATGAAAACCTTCTCCAGAGTGCTCAGGACCTCAGAGTGGGCCGAAGGTTTACCTTCCAACAAGACAATGACCCTAATCACACAGCTAAAATAACGAAGGAGTGGCTTCACAACAACTCCGTGACTGTTCTTGAATGGCCCAACCAGAGCCCTGACTTAAACCCAATTCAGCATCTCTAAAGAGACCTAAAAATGGCTGTCCACCAACATTTACCATCCAACCTGACAGAACTGGAGAGGATCTGCAAGGAGGAATGGCAGAGGATCCCCAAATCCAGGTGTGAAAAACTTGTTGCATCTTTCCCAAAAAGACTCATGGCTGTATTAGATCAAAAGGGTGCTTCTACTAAATACTGAGCAAAGGGTCTGAATACTTAGGACCATGTGATATTTTTCTTTTTTAATAAATCTGCAAAAATGTCAACAATGCTGTGTTTTTCTGTCAATATGGGGTGCTGTGTGTACATTAATGAGGAAAAAAAATTAACTTAAATGATTTTAGCAAATGGCTGCAATATAACAAAGAGTGAAAAATGTAAGGGGGTCTGAATACTTTCCATCCCCACTGTATATATATATATATATATATATATATATATATATATATATATATATATGTATACAGTTTATATATAAAAAGCTTAAAGTATCATTAACGTGGTTGTAAACTTCCATTGATTATTTGTACCTATAGGTAAGCCTGTAATAAGGCTTACCTATAGGTACTATAAATCTCATAAATGCACTCTGAAGGAATGGCCACCCGTGCCGTTTCTTCAGAGCCCATGTGCAGGAGTGACGTCACACAGCTGGAGTCTGCGGACTCGGAAGGAAGACAGGGTGAAGATGGATGTGGCCTCTAGCAGCGATAACGCAGCGATGAAGGGGTTCATTTGCAAGTAAGTTTCACACAATGTGCTATGCATACTAGCAGAAAAAAAAAGAGGCAGCGGTTTACTTCCTCTTTAAAGCCTCATATTAAACTCCTAAGATGAGGGTTTTTTTGTTCTATTTATTTACCTTTTTAGTATCCTTTAGTTTCCAATACTCTTCTGTGGAAATTGTTAAAGTTTAAGTAAACCCTAACAATAAACTTCGTTCATGTGTTTGGTGTTTTAAATAGACCATTGAAATAGTTTTGAAATATTTGTTTGATAAGTGCAAACAATACCTGTTGATCCTGCCAGTGAGCTAATATCATTCTGTCCTCATTTGTCATTGACTATTATCAGTTAGCATTGTACCTAGCATCACCCCTATACAGTGTTATAAAATAGAGTAGAGTGGGGGTCTGAAGTTCTGTCCTAAGGTACAGTATGGTGGGTGCTTGTTATCACCCTAGTAAGTGTGCTACTGGAAAGATCACCAGTAAAACAGACAATAGAGCCTTTAAAAAGAAAATTGATTCTGTCACCACATCTAAGGGCTGGTAAGCTGCTAAAGATTACATTTTTATTGTTGAGTTTAGATACACTTTAACATAGTGTGTCAGGAGCAGAGATGCAGGCTCGGACACACTTATGGTTGTCATAGAAGAAATCAATGGACCCAATAGCAAATAAAAAAAACAGAATACTCCATAGAAGTTGGTCATCTGGAAACTTACATAAAGAATGGCTCAGCTTCAGACAGAATTATTTGTGTTGAATTGCAGAGGGGAATACTCTGAGGTGCAAGGAGGGGATGCCCCCTTGTGGAAAAGGTGAACAGCACCTTGGAGGCAGCAAAAGAACTGACAAACACTTATTTAACATGCAGTATGGCACCAATTGGATAAGTGTTTAAAAGTGTTCTCACATGGCCTGGGCTGTAGCAATGGGATTGAACACAAGATGCTTACAAGAGAGAGCTCTCCCATCTGGGAGAAATAACAAAGCATACCTTGACACCTCTATCAAGAAGTCAAGCAGAGATATGTAACAAATGACAATAGAAAAGAGTAAGAGCCCAAGGGCTGCTTCAGTCATCTTGTTGAGGAAGAAGGATAGCATCTCCTGCTGTTGTGTGTACTATAGGTGTTTAAATGCTGTAACCATAAGAGATGCCTATTCTTTTTCACGAATTAAGGAATCCCTTTCCGGATAGGCCAAATTTTTCTCCAAAGTCATCAGTGGGTACTGGCAGATCCTGGTTGACAAGGCAGACTGACCATATACCATTTTCATTACTCCCATGGGGTTGTACAAGTTCAAAAGGGTGGCCTTTGAGCTAAAAAATATGCCCACCACATTTCAGAGGATGATGGGACACTGCCTGTAGACATGTAGACATGTAGACATGAACCTGGATAGTATTCTTATCTATCCAGACAATGTAATGGTATTTTCTCTTATGTTTAGAACCATCTTGGACACATAGATGCCCTTTTGGCTCAACTGTGCCAATAATGACTGAAGCTGAAACCCAAGAGGTGGCATCTATTCAAATATTTGAGTTCATGGGACAAGTCATTTCCAGACAAAACAAACACCCCAGTTCTGAAAAAATAAAGGCCATACAGAAATGGAGGCCTTCAATGACCATTGACCCAAGCCAGAAATTTTCTGGGGTTGGCAGGATTTTATTAATAAACTCGCCCTGCCACAATTCTCCGATCTCAGCGCTGTTGGTATTAGGTATAAAACGCAAAACAGAGATTGCAATCTATTGAATGTTAGTTGTCAAAGATTGAGATGTCTCTCACTAGCCACTTACTAAAAAATCAAATATATACAAAGAGATGTGTAAATAATAACTATGAATAGAAACCAGTATCACATAAAAGCGGCATTATCCTTAATCAGAAATAATGACTGATAAGTGCAAAAATGTCCCTGCTGTCAGTACACAGTGAAGAACTTGAGCAAAGTCAGATATAATGGAAATCAACATGGAGTCTTCAGCTGGATATATAGAGTGTGTAGCAGATTGGATGAGTGCACCATTCACCAAACGTTGTGTCACCTTGTGCAGCACACACCCCCACAAGGGGTTCCAACTTACCAGAACCCTTTTGGTTGACAGTCACAGAAAACATTGCTGTGCACCTCATAGGACCAAGTTCGAGATCTGAATGGATAACATTGGTGTATTTCCGACAGCTAAACTTGGCACTCTGAAACAAAGCAGATATGCTTGTTTGAATTCTCCATGCAGTATCCCCTTAAAAAAGCAACAAGGTGGTGGACACCCTATTGCGAGGCCTCACTGAGAATAAAAAAGCTGCATAGATTATAATTTACTGACTTGCCTTGAGAAAGGTCTAATGCCCTGTACACACTGTTGGATTTTCTGATGGAAAAAGTGCGATTGGATTGTGTTGTTGGAAATTCCGATCGTGTGTGGGCTCCCTTGGACTTTTTCCATCGGAATTTCCGACACACAAAGTTTGAGAGCAGGATATAAAATTTTCCGACAACAAAATCCGATCGTTTAAATTCCGATCGTGTGTACACAAATCTGATGCACAAAGTGCCACGCATGCTCAGAATAAATTAAGAGACGAAAGCTATTGACTACTGCCCCGTTTATAGTCCCGACATACGTGTTTTACGTCACTGCGTTCAGAACGATCAGATTTTCCGACAACTTTGTGCGACCGTGTGTATGCAAGACAAGTTTGGCCCAAAATCCGTCGGAAAAAATCCGATGGATTTTGTTGTCAGAATGTCTGATCAATGTCCGATCGTGTGTACAGGGCATAAGAGTATGCCTCTGGCAAACCTCATCCATGTAGTAGAAGAGTATAACTGGGCAGAGACAGCGAGAAGACCCAGTGGTTCCCCCCTAATATAAAACCAAAAAAATATATACTGCGTTATCCCATAAAATATTCAATAAACAGAAGACATGTGTCTGTGAAGACAAAAGATAGTTGATGCTGCTGCAACCATAAATGTGAGACAACCTCCACTTCAAAATACTATACATAAAAAGGCTGCGCTGCTATTAATTAGGTGAGTGTGATCATGAACCGTTTATATGACCACAGCCAGTGCACCCATATGTGATAAAAAATGATAAATAATAATTAGAGAAAGAATATAGGTTGCTGGAACAAATATTAAACTTGATTCCCACAAATTGAAACATGTATGATTAAAATATGAACAATCAGACATCCAGCATAATATGCAAAGTTCATACGAAAACGTTCCTTGCTGAGAATATCTTTCACAAGTAAAAGGAGAAAACACCACTCTTCTGATCATGTGAGGCATGCAATGTTGTCACCCTGAAGAATGTGATGATAGGAAAATTCCTCCACCTAAAAACGATCTGCCCCTTACCAGATCTTTTGATCTCTTGTTACGGAGATCGTATGTGCAGGTGGCTGTGTCCCCCAGCCACTGGGTCTCTGCTAGAAGTATGGCTCCAAGGGTCACCTCTCAAGGGGTCCGCTAGATGGTATGTTAGCACTCAGATCCCAAGGGTAGATATAAAAGAAAAAGCTCCATAGCGTAATACTGATAATATTTATTAAAAGAATTGCAAGAAATACACTTGGGCTAGCACAGACGGGATTATAATAAAGACAAACACTGTTATTTAAATTTAAACAAATTATTTATTAATTGGTATTTATAAGGCCACGGTGTTATCCATAGGGGTTACCTAAAAGTACTCAAATTTATTTTAAAGAATATAAAGCCATCCTGGCTAAAATTGAACAAATTAAACAGTGTCCATCCAACAATGCTGGACGACTACTCCCCCTCATGGACAACATCATGACAAAAAAGGGGGCGGGTGGGTGGGTGTCGCTTGTTCTGCTTCAAACGGTCAGTGAGCTGCTGCACTCAGCCCCTTATATAGGCTTCTTCAGCGCTGCTCAGCGCCCGCCAAATTCCTCCAATCCGACGCTGGCCTTTGCTACCAATCCTCTGGCTGTTGCTGCCCTGAGCAACAGTGGCAACCAATGGCAACCTAATAGATAGATAAAAGAGAGAGAGAAACTGCAGCCCCTTCTGAGCCATCCCATGTGGGCCCCAGCATAATGCTATGACCCTTCATGGGCTAGCACAGACGGGATTATAATAAAGACAAACACTGTTATTTAAATTTAAACAAATTATTTATTAATTGGTATTTATAAGGCCACGGTGTTATCCATAGGGGTTACCTAAAAGTACTCAAATTTATTTTAAAGAATATAAAGCCATCCTGGCTAAAATTGAACAAATTAAACGGTGTCCATCCAACAATGCTGGACGACTACTCCCCACCGGCTGAGGACAGCAGCAGTGCTGCCGGCCGAGGCCCCCCCCCAACACCGTGGCTGATTCAATTAGATTTTGTAAACCCATATTAAATATATCTAAGCCTATCACAGATAAATGGACCATATCTTCACGAAATAAACCATGCACAAAACCTTCTAATTCTAAATGGCGAAAAGATATGCCACCGGAAGAACTTAGAAAACTATGGATTGTTCTATTGAGACGCCTTCTAATCTTATCCACATAAAATAAGTTGCCCGAAGGAGACCACAGAAGACGAGGAATCATCTCTGAAAATGCCACTATAGCATTTGGGAATAAAAGTTGAATATAACAAAGATCCCTCTTAATTTCACATAGAAGATCCCACGTCTTAACTTTACCTAAATCATTGGCCCCGGCATGAAGAACTAAAATCTGGGGTAAGGGCCAAATATTAGATAGGTGAAGTAAGTGATTTCTCAGATTTTTCCACCTCAAACCCCTAATACCTGACTACAAAACTGTGAAAGACTTAGAGTCCAGACCTAAATTAGCAGAGTAGGTTCTATTTTCAGCATGCTTGGCTGCCCAAAAAACGTAGGAATGACCTACAATCCAGACCGTAGCTTTGGACGATCCTGAAAAGAGATTACAAAATTAGTAGATCAGGGCGAACATAAATCTTATATCTATCACTACCCCAACGGCCAATTTTTTTTAAAGTTTCTGCTGGAAAACCTAAAGAGTCAGCTGTGGTGGCTGCTCCAATGCGAAATGAATGTGAAGAAAAGCAAAAACCAGACAGGTTCAAGCGTTTCAGAGAAGCGGCCAACACAGCTGAAAACTGATACCTAGTTAAGGAGGACAGATCCTGATGGATAAAGAAGGAATCATCAGAACATGGTCTAATTGACATATATCTAGAAACCAATAGCACCGGGCATATTGTAGGATTGATAGAGCTAGCCAGAGAAATCCAATGACCTTGACCTGTTGGAAGGGATTTAGACCTACAAAGGAAAAGGCTAAGGGACCCATCATACACAAAGACATGTGACTTGAGGAGAAAGGATGAGGACCTTTTATTTACAGATGTAAATTCCCCAATTCTGAGGGCGCCAAAAAAGGCAACTGAAAAAACGTCCCTGAACAAAATTAACTCAAATTCCGAGAAACACACCACTTCAAGAATCTTAAGGAGATCAACCAACAGAGCAGCCGAAATAGGGCGCCTATTATCTAACAAAGGCCTTGATCTCCTAAAACCTTTTAAAACTTGATTAACCTGAAAGAAAGAGGTTAGAGATGGCAAACCAGCAAATTTTAGAAAGAAGGAGACACCCGCTAACATTTTGCTGATAGAAGCTGGGCTAAGATTAGCCTGAAGTAATGAAGACACAAAAGATAGGGAGACATAAGAAGTTACAACCAGAGGATCCAGACCAAAGTCCTGACAAAAGGAGCACCATCTGGACCAGGATAGGCGATAATCTGACCACGTTTTCTTCGACACTGAATTCTTGAAGTTACCAAGAATTAACTCCATATTAAGCCCCAGAGGAAATCCGGGCAAGGAGTTCCGCGCCGATCCGATGTTGGAGCCAACTCCCGAAACCTCGTGAACTGTGAACGAGATAAAGCATCAGCAATATTATTTTGTACGCCTGGAATGTGCTCTGCTTTCAACCAAATATTGAATCGCATGCATTGTAAAACAAGAAAACGTAGTAGCCTAATCACCGGCTCAGACTTAGAGGATAAAGTATTCACTGCATACAAAACACCTTTATTATCAGTATGCACCAGAACTCTGCGATTCACAAAAACGTCTTTCCAAACTACTAAAGAGACTATCACAGGGAAAAGCTCCAAAAGGACCAAATTTTGAATGATGTCCTTTTGTAACCAGTCCTGATGCCACTCACCTGCGCACCAATGCCCATTCATGAATGCTCCAAAGCCTGAAGACCCAGCTGCATCCGTGAAAAAATTAAGCTGATCGTTAGTAACAAAGTCCTGTTGCCATATAGTAGAACCATTAAAATTACATAGAAAAGCATCCCAAATTCTAAGGTCTTCCCGAACGCTCTTGGAGATCCGAATATGGGAATATGGGTTTGTAAAACCTCTGATTGCCAATGAAAACTTGCGAGAAAAGACCCTAGCCATTGGAATGACTCTGGCTGCAAAAGCGAACAGACCCAGAAGAGATTGAGCCTCCTTCAATAGTACTTTCTTTCTTAAAAGAAAAACTGAGATCAGGGATCTCATTTTTTGTATTTTCTGAAGAGGCAATTTAAACTCCATTGCAGCTGAATCGATGGTAATCCCCTAAAAATTCGATCGAAGTAGATGGAAACACTGTCTTTTCTGCTGCTAACGGGATCCCAAAGTGCTCACAAATATTAAAAAATATCTGAAGAGATTTGAGGCACGAGGGGGAATCAGATGGACCAACAAATAAAAAATCATCTAGATAATGCAGAAAATCTCCGCAGGGATAGAGATCTGACAAAATCCACTGAAGAAAGGTTGAAAAAGCTTCAAAATAAAAACAAGACAAAGAAAACCCCATGGGCATACATTTGTCAAAGAAATATTCACCCGCGAATTGAAAACCTAGCGAACTGAAGCCTTGCGGATGGACCGGGAGCAAACAAAATGCTGACTTAATATCTGCCTTGGCTAGCAAGGCCCCTTGCCCATGACTTCTTAGTATAACCAAAGCCTCATCGAACGATGCGTAACAAACTGGAGCTTCAATACCAGCTACATCATCATTCAAAGAGGAGTTCTCTGGATATGAAAGGTGGTGTATCAAACGGTAAGAACCTTGTTCTTTTTTAGGAACTAACCCCAACGGGAAAACCTAAAATTTGCGAATGGCGGGAAAGCAAAAGGACCCGCCACCCTCCCTTCTTCCAGTTCTTTGTAAATTTTCTTTCTTACCATTGAAGTGTTATTATAAACAGATTTTAAATTTTTAACCATAGAACAGCCCGTGCCTTGAAAGGCCGGGACCAAAAAACCCTCCTTAAAACCTTCAGTTAGCAGAGCCGACATCTTGCGATCTGGATAGCGCTCTAACCACGGGAGCATTCTTGGGAGGTTCACTGGAGTCACTGCCCTTCCCATGAGCGTGCCCGGGGAATGGCTGAAAGGCTGTCGCTGCAGCTTTGCGAAAGCACCTGCTAGCCGGATGGTTCCCGCTACAATGGGAGCATTCATGTTTATATCTGCAATTTGAGAGAAACTTGCATTGCCCTTCATTGAAAGAAAAGCAAAATCCTTTACGAAACGCAGACTGTGCGTTAGATACCACTTTTGGAGTGAACTGAGGCTTAGGAGGCAACATGAGATTCAACCATAGTCCAACGTCTTTGGATCCCCAGTGTAATGAGGGGTGGACTGCCAAATTCTGTCGAAAATTTTCGTCATATGTGAACCATGCAGAGCCACCAAAATGACGAAAAGCCTCTGCAACAATATCTAAGTGTTGGAATAAACCTGAACACTTTGCAGGGAAACGTTCACCCATAACTGCTGCATAAATGCAGAAAGCCTGCAGCCAATTTTGGAAGGTCCTTGGTATAGCCCTCCTTCTGTCCTCCTCAGATCTGTCTGCTGCCAGCCTGTCAGATTTCAACAAAAACTCTTTAGAAGCCGGCAAAAGTGACAATAAGTCAATGAACTCTCCTCTCCAAATCTTTTCTTTAACAGTCTTGGCTAAATGGAACCCTAAAGGTGACAAAACACATGGTAAGGGTTCTTTAAAGGAACCCTCTCCAACTGCCACTGCTGAAGGCCTGATAGGCAGGATGGGATTAAGAGACAATGGAGAGTTAACCACATTATCATGGTTTAACATGCCATGATCAATCATTTGTGACTCATTTAAATTTTGCCATACTGAGCTAACTTCAGTCATATAATCGTTCAATGGTAATTTTTTAACAGCACCATAGTCATGTGCCCCTGTAATTATTTCCGTATCACCACCAACAGGTTCAGAAGCACCAGATATCTGTGCCCTCTGATCAACTTTACTGGTATGCATCATATGCCTAGCACCAATTTTTTCTTTTTGTGCCCCTAAAATTTGTGAATTAACATTAGGTTGCTTAACATTCAATGCACCAGTGACCTGTGCTCCTTTAACACTATTATTAGCACCAGCAGTCTGTGCCCCTTTAAATTGCTGTAAAATATTTGACAATGAGTTAACTAGGAATGAAACATCTGCAATATTAGAAAACTGACACTGCTCACCATCATATGATATTGACGGATGCTCTCTGAGTGCAGCAGCCTGGGGAAGCTGAGTAGCGCTGCTCTCCCTCATAGCCGGCTCTCTCTGTGTTCTGGAAGTGCCAGCTCTCTCCTCCCTTGCCACCCGCTGTCCTCATTCGTTTCTTCTTTCTCCCCGGCTGTTGCCGAGTCCCGCCTCCGCCTGGGGCCGAAGCTTCTTCCATCTTCTGGTTTGTGAGGGATGTATTTGCAGGCGGAGCCGAGTCGCGCTCCTCCCCTAGGCATTGAAGGAGCCATTCTTCACCGCCCTCTCCCTCCACTCTCTCAATAAGGCGACACAGGAGTTCTTCCCGGCTATTTGCCGAACGGCGCTTCATGCTGCAGGAGCTTTGTGACGTCGCTTGTTGCTTGTTCTGCTTCAAACGGTCAGTGAGCTGCTGCACTCAGCCCCTTATATAGGCTTCTTCAGCGCTGCTTAGCGCCCGCCAAATTCCTCCAATCCGACGCTGGCCCTTGCTACCAATCCTCTGGCTGTTGCTGCCCTGAGCAACAGTGGCAACCAATGGCAACCTAATAGATAGATAAAAGAGAGAGAGAAACTGCAGCCCCTTCTGAGCCATCCCATGTGGGCCCCAGCATAATGCTATGACCCTTCATACAGTGTTGTAGCTTCAAATTGTGTGTATACACAAACTTATGCCGGCCGGCTCACAGCTGCTGCCCGTAGCTTCTGGGATCAGCGATGGATGGTGGTGACGTCAGCACGTCGCTCCTCCCTACGCCGTTTTCCTGGGGTACTAATATAGATCATAATGTTGTGGCCTAGTTCCAGAAAATGGTCAAAACTAACCTGATTCCAGCAATGGTGCTGCTCACCAGGCATTAAGAAGTTGCACACTATCCAGTATTACTCACAAAGCAATGGAGCATTTTTTCGATCCTACCCTTGTACAACCGTTGAAAAACTTATCTCATAAGAAATGAAGGAAATGGACACACTACTTAAAGAGGAACTGCAGTCTGCTCACATAATTTGTAATAAAAAGATCTTTGCCATTCAGAAACTTCCCTCTAACCACTTTGCATATTATTTTATATATACTGTGATTCTGTACTTGCCAAATATGCTGCAGAAATCTCCCTCCACTCCCTCCACTGAGTCTGGCTGCATTCATTTTACCAGTGGGCTGCTGAAGCTGCTGCCTGTTCATGTCCTGGATTTACACAGACACACAGAGGCACACATCCAGCTCTGCAGCTCTCATTGGGCCTCTTATGACTCATTCCCCCTCCCTTCCTGGCAAACTCGCGAGAGTAAGAGAGAGAGCTGTGCATGATGTCATAAGCCTAGGCTTTTAACCAGACAAGAAACAGGAAATGGGCTGTATAAGGTGTTTACTGGCAGAAAAAAAATGTTTTACTATCCAAAGTTAAAACAACAAGGGCAGAAGAATTAATAGATAGAAAATTGAAAAAAATTACTGAAGTTCCACTTTAATTGAAGTGGTCTGAAAATATAGCTAAAGAGTACATTACTTGACAGAACACTCACCCTATCATGTTATGTTTGGCTGTACTCTCAGGGGGCGCACAGACCTATGGGACACAGTGCAGGAAGTGTTACATGTAGGATATCCAGGTGAAAATAAAGCCTGGAAAAAAATAATGCAGCTACTACATCTAAAGATGTGTATTTTGCAATATGGTACATTGTTTTTTAGTTTTATTATATGTAAATTGTGAGTTG
Source organism: Lithobates clamitans (assembly GCA_037952925.1). Classification (NCBI taxonomy): domain Eukaryota; kingdom Metazoa; phylum Chordata; class Amphibia; order Anura; family Ranidae; genus Lithobates; species Lithobates clamitans. The sequence goes on along the minus strand of JBBGZY010000932.1, from coordinate 729,047 downwards.
ATAATGTGAGTACTTTTTATGTCTGGAACCAAGTTTCTTTCCTGTGATTTAGACAATCTCAACTTTGGTATGCTGACAAGATGTGGCTGTGCACAGGAACACAACTTCAAATACCAGCATGTGCAAATGATAGTTAGAGGGATATAGGCACCATATGAATAAGTTTATTTTCACAGAAAAGATTGGTGCTTTTCTAAATTACCAGTGTTGCGATATGTGGCCATGTTAGATAGAAGAAATGCTTAGTGAAATTCCTCTTAATTCAGTCAGATATACTGCAATTTAATTGGGCAATACTATATAACAATTGGTAACAAGCTGTTAAGTTCAGTTGTATTCAGTTACTGGCCTTATAAAATATCTGGAATAACTGTGTTGTGATATAAAAATAATTTTTCTTTGGCATCGCTGGTGCCATAAATTTGCCATTATGGGCATGATTAATGATCATGGCTCTTTACATTGCTCAGGGTGTTAACATTGCTTAGTCCATTAAACTGTCTATACATATGGGAGCAGTAAAAGAAGAGAAGACATACAAAATTTAGCACAAAAAAAGAATTTTGTCAGAAATACAGCTTTAGGTCCTTCTACTCTTCTATAGTTAAATCAAAAATAGTTACTACTGTGACCTGTGCTTTATAAAGAAAGAAACACCTACACTGCTAATAGATAAAACACGGCTTGTAACCTGTAGGGATGATCAATCCAACAGTTGAAAAAGAGGAACATCCTGTGATAATGTAAAACCAACACACACACACATATACATGCAACTTTAAAAAAAAATTAAACAAAAATGTCTAATTAATCACAATCTACTGAAATATAAAAATGACAATAACAAAAAAGCATAGGCAATCCATATAATTATTAATCGTTTGTAAATTTCCAAAATTCATCCTTCTCTTAACATCATTTCAACCATATAAAAGAAGTTGAAAACTGATCCCATGGTTAACATGATTTTAAGCCCCTTTTCACACTGAGGTGGTTTTCAGGCGCTTTAGCGCTAGAAATAGCCTCTGCAAAATGCCTGAAAAATGCCTCCCATTCATTCCAGTGTGTCTTTTCACACTGGGGGGGTGGTGCGCTTGCGTGACGTTCCAAAAAGTCCTGCAAGCAGAATCTTTGGGGTGCTTTGGGAGCACTATATTTAGTGCTCCCAACACTCCGTGCCCATTGGAATGAATGGGCAGCGCTTTCAAAGTGCTTTAAAAGCAATTTGAAAGCACCACAAAAGGGGAGTTTTTAACCATTTTTTTGGGTGGCTCAAAATTGGCTCAAAAGCGCTGCTTAAACAGCACTAAAGCATTGCTAAATTGAGCGGCTCTTTAACGCTAATGGCTGGCACTTTCAGTGTGAAGCTGAAAGTGCTGGCTTAGGTAGAATACAACCTACACTGAGCAGCCTTAGGTAAAAAACAATCTACTCTGACCAGCCTGAGTTAGAAAACAATCTAAACTGAAGCAACACATTCAACCTAGTGGGAGGAACTTGGTTTCCCTAATAAGGTATATATAGTTTCTAAGCATACAATCCATAAATGAAGTGACAATATATGAAAAAAAATCAAAGGTGTGAATGCCAGGAGATATAACCCTTGAAGGGGGCAAGCGCTTTTATGACCTGAGTGGCAATGCAGGGGTGAGCGGCCATTGTTTCACTGGTAGTGGAGACGCGAAGAGTACTTTTTATTTGGAAGCAAGATATGACACATTTTTATGATCAGGCTGGTATTTTTGCAAATTTGATATATGATCATTATTTTTGGACTAATATATTTTATTAGATTCATTGATTAATTATTTTGAGGTTGCGTTGTACTATATTGATTTTTGAGTTTGTCAACAGTGTGGTGAAATCACTTTTTTGTGTGTTTAGCTGGCAAGCTATCTTTTTTCATATTGGTTCTTTTTGATAATTTTCTTTGATATGTTATTTGGTTGTGCTGATTGACTCTTGTTACACTGCTGTAAATGCAGCAGTGTGCAAAGGGTTCATTAAGAAATGTTATGCCCCGTACACACGGTCGGACATCCGACGGAGGTTGGCTCAAACTTGTCTTTCATACACACGGTCACACAAAGTTGTCGGAAAATCCGATCCTTCAGAACGCGGTGACGTAAAACACGTACGTCGGGACTATAAACGGGGCAGTAGCCAATAGCTTTCATCCCTTTAATTATTCTGAGTATGCGTGGCACTTTGTGCGTCAGATTTGTGTACACACGATCGGAAATTCCGACAACGGATTTTGTTGTCGGAAAATTTTATAGCCTGCTCTCAAACTTTCTGTGTCGGAAAATCTGATGGAAAATGTGTGATGGAGCCTACACACGGTCGGAATTTCCGACAACAAGGTCCTATCACACATTTTCTGTCGGAAAATCCGACCGTGTGTACGGGGCATTAGTAATAAACAGCACCACCTCTAACATAGACAGCTGACCAATACATTTAACCCACTATAAAGATATGTAATTCTAAGTGTAGCTGCAAAGTCAGCAATACCAGCAGAATACATCATCTTTTGGAGGAGAGTACCTTGGTTGCATCAGGGCTAACATTTTATTTTGCTGAGGCTGTACCTCACCATTATAACAAATTATAACGTCATTATAACCAAAAAAATATATGCAGAGCCTCAAATTGTCTATCATTGGTGAGTATGATCAAAGCTGGGGCTCAAAACAGCATCATAGACCCAGAAGTAGATGTCTGCATGCACCTACATCCCTGCCACTTTATGAAGCAAGTACAGAAAATTTATTAGAAAACATCTTAGATGTTATAGAAAAGCTTAGTAAAGTAAGTACCATATATTGTTTTTATCATCATATATCATTCTTCATTTAAGAAAGCATTCTTTACTATTGAATGAGTGAAAGCTGCCTATCACTGATAAAAAAAAAAAGACAGATCAGTCGCAAAGCTGAATTATTATTGTGGGAAAAGAACAGATTTGTATAGTAAATAGTATGTATATGCAAAGCGTTGAATGAACAATAGTATACTTATTTTATTTTATATGGCTGTCATATATTTACTAGTCTGCTGATCAAAATTTTCTTTTGTAAATGCTTTCAAGATAGACTTTTATATTGCACATGGATAGAAAAATTACCAGATTTTGGAAAAATAAATTACAGTACATGCAAAACAAAATCCCTTACATTTCCTCATTTGAAGAATTTAGACAGATAGGCAGATTGATATAGGTTGATCAGTGGGGGAAATATTTGCCTGATCATTGGATCCCTACCCAAAACTGATATCAGCATCCAAGTTATATTTCTTCATAATACAGTTTCATATTGATTTTATCTGCTGCATTAAAACATGGGATAAATGTACCTATTAACAAGGAACCTGTCAAATTAATTGTCTGTTGTCCATCCTTATCTGTTGTCAACTTTCCTACATGTTACAGCCAAATCTGAATGTCAAAGGAAAATGCAGTCTAGCGAGTATAATGCGTAAAACGACAATATTTAAGCATTCTGCCAATGTCATACAAAATTGTTATTTCCGCTTCATTCATAAATTATTAAAGGAAGGATTATTTATACAGTTCTGCTTTATTTTGATGATGGTTCATGCCCCTTGTGTGATGAGCTAATTAAAATTATGGATACTTAATTTGAGAATGTCATGTACTGTACACATAATAATTGAATTAACTGAATAAGCTTTTGCCACAAGTGTATTTTCTGAGTCGTAATAATTATTCATAAACTTAACAGACTTTTTTAGATATGGAAAAGAAGCAACAAGTGCACCTTTACTAGGATTAATAAAGAATTAAAAAAATAAAATTACAGAGGAGTTATACTGAAACCAACATGTCATATTTATGTTCTAATTAAAAGATAAAGGTTTCTAGTAATTATTTTAAGAAGTAGTGCTGTAAGAGATAATAAATATGAAGACAATTTATGGAAGGATGTAATTTTTAATATCTGTGGCAAAAGGACATTCAGAAATTAGTTGAAATGAATAAAGCGAAATTGTCATTATCATATAAACCAGTTCTGGGTTAATATAAAACAAGCAGACTCAGAGCAAACTTCTCTTCTTTTAATATCATGCACCTGTTTTTTCATGCTGTTTTATTCGACAATAAGGGATTTTACAATTAAAAAATATAATCCCAGCATAACACAATGATAGTTATTAAAGCATATCTAAACCCAAGAACAAAAATGTAATATATTGCAGTCCTTACTGTTGGCTGTGTTAGGTTTTTTTTTCCCCAGACTTTTTCACCCTGTACCAGGGGAGGTGTATTGTAATTCACAGAGAGACCTGGGAACAATTCTAACTGATGATAATGCAGCAGAGTCAGAGAGGACATTACAGGACAGGGATAGACTTCTGTCAGGATAAACAGGCATCTTTTGGCACTTATCAAACAGAACAAAATGCTTCCAACAGTATATTTAACAAATCAAAATGAACAAATAAGAGACGTTCATTCTATAAACTTTAACTATCTGAATGCAGGCATTTTATTCCTATTCTGGGTGCTGTTAGAGCTGTTTGCCTTCTGTATACTGAACACAGGGGGTTGCTCGCTTGGCACTTCCACCATTCAGAGATTGTATTTTTATTTCAATGAATACAAGTATATTCTCTGATAGGATGAAGCAGAGAGGAGGGGTGGGTGACGTCACAAAGACCACAGCTGACTGTATGGAGCACAGGCAACTACGGTGCATCCCCAGCTGTTGTCCGGATGCGAGATTTGAAGAATTGCATGTAACCACGCTGGACCCATGTAAGTTTATATTAAGAAATAGATAATTCCTTGACTTCAACTTTAACATGGAAATGCTTATATGACGATTTAGTGCTGGGATTGCATATACTTTAATAAATGACAAAGAAATAATGGGATTGATTTACTAAAATTGGAGAGTGCAAAAGCTGATGCAGCTGTACATGGTAGCCAATCAGCTTCTAACTTCAGCTTGTTCAATTAGGCTTTGACAAAAAAAAAACCTGGAAGCTGATTGGTTTCTATGCAGAGCTGCCCCAGATATTGCACGCTGCACTTTAAGCAAATCAACCCAAATGTGTGTAAAAGAAGAATAAGCCCGGTGAATCGAGTACCCTGGTTTATCACATGTGTAATCACTTGGTATATTAATTAAAAAAATGACCAAAGCTGGCAGTACATAGATATCAATTAAATATATAACTGTCCATGTTATGATAACTTCTTCTCGAAATTAACAGTCATTTGGTTTCATCTTTGGCAAAGAAAAAAAAAAGCCTGCATGGCATAATGTGCTAGTATGCATCGCATATGATAACAGGAAAAGAGAGCACTCACATTGCCCCATCTGTGAATAATTATGGGAATACAAAAAAGAAGGGTCCCAAAAGGTGACCCAAGACGGCACAGTAAACAATAAGGGTATAGCAATATAGAAAAGTAATATTTATTGAAACATAGAAACATACATAGCATATAGTATAAAAGGAAAAAAGGATAAACCATATACAAAGAAATATATAGTATGTAATGTGAGCCCTAGTGCGTCAACGCGTTTCGCCGTTAATCTTCGTCAGGACACATTCGGGATTCGTTGGTTGCAAGAAAAAGGAAAATGGGTGTCACTATCTAAAAGTAATAAAACAGATATGTTTATAATTAGAATAACAACACACATTTTTGAAGCACCGTTCTATCTGCTCAGAGAATCAAGACATGTATAGGTATGAAGACAAACAAAATACTAACACATTATCAAATACATACCTCAGAATGAAGCCCTCCAGCAGTGCCCTGTCACCGCTGACAGGGCTTCCATCTTCACCCAGTCTTCCTTCCAGGTTGGTGTGCTCTGGCCGTCTGATTAGCCACACTGCGATGACATCACTCCCTCGCCTGCGCTTGGGAGTCATGGACCATGGTGCTGAGCTCTGAAGGGACGACAAGGGCATTCTGTTCCTTCAGAGTGCATCCCCCGCTGACATCACTGTCTGCATGCAGTGTGAATATCTCCTAAACCAAGGTGACCAGACGTCCCTGGTATCCTGGTGTCCCTGTACCCAGACTGAGGACACTGTCCCGGAGCAAGACTGTCCCGGTTTTGTCCCCCGATTGCAGGTGTTTTTCTCCCCCTGCAGTGCCGATCCAGCCCTGATCTCCCCAAAGCCGTGCACAGGTGATTGCGCACACATGGCTGTGCTGGCTGCTCTGCTGAATGGAAAGAAGAAGCAGGGAGGGGGCGGGTCGCAGATTGACATTTGTCACCATGTCCTGTGGTCTGATGAGACCAAGATAAACTTCTTTGGTGCAGATGGTGTCAAGGATGTGTGACAGCAACCAGGTGAGGAGTACATAGACAAGTGTGTCTTGCCTACAGTCAAGCATGGTGGTGGGACTGTCATGGTCTGGGGCTACATGAGTGCTGCTGGCACTGGGGAGCTACAGTTCATTGAGGGAACCATGAATACCAACATGTACTGTGACATACTTAAGTAGAGCAATTTCCCCTCCCTTCGGAGACCGGGCCGCAGGGCAGTATTCCAACATGATAATGACCCAAACAACCCTCCAAGACAACCACTGCCTTGCTAAAGAAGCTGAGGGTAAAGGTGATGGATTGGCCAAGCATGTCTCCAGACCTAAACCCTATTGAGCATCTGTGTGGCATCCTCAAATGGAAGGTGGAGGAGCGCAAGGTCCACCAGCTCTGTGATGTTGTCATGGAGGAGTGGAAGAGGACACCAGTGGCAACCTGTGAAGCTCTGGTGAACTCCATGCCCAAGAGGGTTAGGGCAGTGCTGGAAAATAATGGTGGCCACACAAAATATGACACTTTGTGCCCAATTTGAACATTTTCATTTGGGGGTGTACTCACTTTTGTTGCCAGCGGTTTAGACATTAATGGCTGTGTGTTGAGTTATTTTGAGGGGACAGCAAATTTACACTGTTATACAAGCTGTACACTCACTACTTTACATTGTAGCAAAGTGTCATTTCTTCAGTGTTGTCACATGAAAAGATAGAATAAAATATTTACAAAAATGTGAGGGTATATATTTATATATTGTACATTCACATCAGTCCCTGCTGTGAAGGAGTTTACAATTTAAGGTCCCCAACTCACATTTATACATACACATACTAGGGCCAATTTAAACAGGGGCTAATGAACCTACCAGCATGTCTTTGGAGTGTGGAGGAAACCAGATTACCCAGAGGAAACCCACTCAGCACAGGTAGAGCATGCAAACTTCATGCAGATAGTGTTGTGGTTGGGATTTGAACTGATGACCCTAATGCTGCTAGGCAGATTTACTAGCCACTTAGCCACTGTGGCAGAAAAAATTTCAGAGGTTACCACTATATCTTGAGGTGTGTGTCTGAAAATGTGTGCCAGTTCAGTCAAAAGATCATTTATGAGGTCAAGTACTGATGCTGAATGAGAAGGCCTGTCTTTCAGGAAGAAAGAGTGCATGGTCATGCCTGAGGAGCTACAGTATATGAATGCATGGTGCAGCTTGTAGACCAGTATTGAGTCAAGGCTGTGCTTGCATCAGCGTGTGTTCACTAATGTGTGTGAGTACTAGTGTGAATTAGCATGCAAGTCCAGCACTGGCTTTTGGTGCTCAGAGGCCTGTTTAAAGTGTTACTAAACTCACAACATTAAAATCAGTCTGTCTAGTAAAGCATGCTTGTTATACTCACAGTGGAACCCAAGGGGTTAATCCTGTGCATTGTGTAGAAAGGCTGTTTGACCTATCTTCTCTGATTCTCCCACTCTTCCATAGTACCCAATCCATCTCCTGATAGTAAAGAGCCTTGGGGACACTCTGCACATGCTCAGTTTGGTGTGTATTGCAAGAGAGTTGTTTTTTTTTTGGGAGGGTGTATGTGATCAACACAGGGCTTATCAGCACTGTCCAGACAGAGGCTATGGGGTCATGCAGCCTCACAGGACAGTGCTTCGCCAGACGCTGCTTAACCAGTGCTTCGCCAGACACTGATAGAAGTCACAGGATTGCTATATACTGCCAATGGGAAAAAGGTATTTAGCAGTTTATATTTACTAAAATAATTGCATTTTCATGTTCTGTGTACTGTGGGAGACCAGAGATAGTGAATGCAGGGTCCTGGGTTTAGGACCACTCTAAAGCTCAGCACAACTAAAGAGAATTACTGTGTGGTAGTCAGCTCCTGTGACTCTTGACCAAACCCACATCCTGCTATCTTGTATTCAGCCTGGCTTGATCTCCTGTTGCTGACCTTAGCTTGTGTCCTGACTTCTTCTTCTGCCTTCTGTTTTGGTACTTCTGATTTTCATCTGATATTGACCCAGGCCTGGCCTCTGACTCTGCTCTTGTCTTCTACTTTAGTACCTCTGTTTCTTGGTTGTTGCTGACTCTTCTTCATTTGAGTATGGCTTTACTTCCTGCACCTGCAAGTTCCTTTTATTCCAAAAGCTATTCTCCTACGCTCGAGTGATAAGCTTGGAGGTGTATAGTGTAAATCTCCTTCTGCGCCAGCGGGCTTTCTGCCCCACTCAGGACAATGGGTATCCTTAGGACTGTAAGACAATAGCAAGAGAAGGGCAGACCGACCTAGCGATTTACCACAATAAATTTTCATTTAAATTCAATTGCCTTCAGGTATATATGTATGCCATGTGTATGTGAGTATAATGCTTATTGCTTTTATTCACCTGTGTGCCACCATTCTGCACAAGCTTTAGTCTGATCATCCACAGCATTCAGACTGTTCTCTGACCACTCACTGTGTCAGGGCCTACTGCTGGCACCTGTACCACACCTCGTCCTGCTACAGCATGGGGTTGATTTACTAAAACTGGAGAGTGCAAAATGGAGTTCAGCTCTGCATAGCATCCAACCTGCTTCCATGTTTTATTGTCAATGTTTAAATGAAAAAACTGAGGTTAGATGCTAATTGGCTACCATGCACAGCTGCACCAGATTTTGCACTCTCCAGTAAATCCACTCCTTTGTCACAAACTCCAGGGATTATTGGAGAGAAGGTGTAAGCAAAGCCATCTCGTTAGCTCAGACTGGTACATGACACAGTATTCCAGTTCATCCAATTCCTATAGTATTTAGTGGGTTTGAGGTCTGAGGAAGTGAAGATAAAGAGAGGGTTCTTGAGACCACATGTCCCCATGGAAGAGGTGTTGCTAACCAAACCAGTAGGGAATATTAGGTAATTGTTCCTGTGGTTGTGTAACTGTAGCTGCCCATAACTTATTGATCTGAACCCTTATTACAGACCTATCTCTGTCCTATTGTTATTATCTTACACGCACAGTGCCAAATAGCTAGGTCTGTGCTAAAATAACAATAATATATTTATACTTTTTAATTTTTTTTTTCTGTTTTTAATCTTGTCTTAATATATAGTGATGTTAATGGAAACTTTAATGTTTGAATTTTCACTTTTCATATTGGATGTCACTTTTGCTGTATATGTAGTTATGCATTTTTAAAGTGATAGTATCACCATTTTTTATATAGGTACAGTGCCTTGCAAAAGTATTCACCCCCCTTGGCATTTTTCGTGTTTTGTTGCCTCACAACCTGGAATTAACATGGATTGTTTGAGGATTTGCATCATTTAATTTACAGATGTCCACAACTTTGAAGATGTTTTTTTTTTATTGTGAAGCAATCAACAAATAGGACAAAATAATAGAAAAAGTCAAATGTGCATAACTATTCACCCCCCTGAAGTCAATACTTTGTAGAGCCACCTTCTGCGGCTATCGCAGCTCCAAGTTGGTTTAGATAAGTCTTTATGAGCTTGCCACATCTTACCACTGGGATTTTTGCCCATTCCTCCTTGCAAAACTGCTCCAGCTCCTTCAAGTTGGATGGTTTGTGCTTGTGAACAGCAATCTTTAATTCTGACCACAGATTTTCTATTAGATTGAGGTCTGGGCTTTGACTAGGCCATTCCAACACATTTACATGTTTCCCCTTAAATCACTCAAGTGTTGCTTAAGCAGTGTGTTTGGGGTCATTGTCCTGCTGGAAGGTGAACCTCCGTCCTAGCCTCAAATCACACACAGAGTGGTAGAGGTTTTGCTCAAGAATATCCCTGTATTTAGCACCATCCATCTTTCCCTCAACTCTGACCAGTTTCCCAGTCCTGACTGCTGAAAAACATCCCCACAGCATGATGCTGTAACATGACATGTAACATGAGCCCAGAGAGAGGGGGTGCCCAAGAAGGACAAGAAACTGGCAGTCATGTTCCCCATGTTCCCCAGCTGCAGCATACTGCCAAGTTTGCTCCAGTGATGAGGAGGGAGGAGATGATGAGGTCACTGACTGTACCTGGGTGCCTGAGAGAAGAGAGGAGGAGAAGGTGGCACAACTTCAACAAGGCAGGATGTCCTCTAGGGGGCAGCTTAAGGGCAGCCACTCTATTGCATCACACCGCAGAGCTCTGCAGGTGCAGGGCGCTGCTGACTCCAGCTAACTTTTAAAAGTTCCTTGGTGAGGGCCTTTTTCGACACGTGCAGCAGATCGCACCATTGCTGTTTGCAACCTATGTCTGAACCGGATCAAGCGTGGCCAGAACAGCAGCCGCTTGGGCACCAAATGCTTGACCAAACATATGACGACCTGCCATGCAGTCCGTTGGCAACAGCACTTGCAAGACTCACATCAAAGAAAAAGGCAGACATCTCCTTGCTCCTCATCTGGGATCTCCAAACCTACTATACCTCCAGTCCTCTCAAAAACCTGCACTGAGAGGAATGAAGGTATAGGTGTGCCAAGTACTTGCAGCCAATCTGCTAGCAGTACACCACCATCTGATTTTAGCAGGCAAATTTCCCTACCCCAGTTGCTGAACCGTAAAAAGAAATTTGGTCCCAGCTATCCTATGCTCAGCGTCTAAATGCTAGCTTGGCCAAATTGCTAGCACTGCAACTGCTGCCTTTTCAGCTGGTGGACTCTGCCCTCTTTTGTGAATTTGTGGAATGTGCTATACCTCAGTGGCAGGTTCCTAAATGCTATTTCTTTTCACGGAAGGCCATTCCAGCTCTCTACCGGCATGTGGATGGCAATGTTTTGGCCTTGTTGGACAGGGCGGTCAGCAATAAGGTGCATATTACCGCTGACTCATGGTCCAGCAGGCATGGGCAGGGACATTACCTTACCTTCACGGTGCACTGGGTAACTCTGTTGGCAGCTGGGAAGGATGCAGGACAGGGTTCAGTGCTGTTGGAGCTTGTTTCGCTACCACGCCTCCAAAATGCTAGTGGTGATTCTGCCACAGCTCTTTCCTAGACCCCCTCCTCTTCTTCTTCCTCTATGGCCTCTTCTGCAGATTTGTCCTCTGAACAGCGGTGCTCCGTAAGCATTCAAGGGGCTACGCAAGCAGTCAGGCAAAAAGATGCCATGCAGTGCTTGAGTTGGTCTGCTTAGGGGACAGGAGCCACACTTGGGCAAAGATTCTGTCAGCTCTGCAGGGGCAGGCTCAGAGGTGGTTGACGCCATGCCAGCTTCAGCCAGGAATGGTTGTATGTGACAATGGCACCAACCTTCTTTCCGCCCTCCGACAGGGAAACTTGACCCATGTTCCCTGTTTGGCTCACATCCTTAATTTGGTGGTGCAGCGGTTCTTGTGCAGGTACCCGGGCTTACAGGATCTCCTGAGGCAGGCCAGGAAAGTCTGTGGACATTTCCGCTGGTCATATAATGCCAGTGCTCGGCTGGCTGACCTTCAAAAGGAATGCAACCTGCCCAAGAACCGCCTCATTTGTGACATACCCACCAGGTGGAACTCAACGTTGGCAATGCTGCAGTGGTTGCACACACAGCAGAGGGCCATCAATGAGTAACTGTGGCGTATGGCACCAGGGCAGGGTCAGGGCAGCTTGGCTTCTTTTTGCCACGCCAGTGGCTACTGATAAAGGATGCATGCACTGTCCTGTCACCATTTGAGGAGGCCACAATGATGGTGAGCAGCGACAATACATTCATAAGTGATACTGTCCCTACAGTCTTCCTGTTGGAGCACACGCTTCATGGAATCATGGACAGGGCACTTGAGGCAGAACAGTGGGAGGAAGAGGAGGACTTCCTTACCTCTCAAGGCCCCCTTTATCCAGATAGCATTCCTGCGGGCCCGCCAAACACACAGGAAGAAGAGGAGAAGGATTCTGTCTGCACGGATGTAGAGGATAATACTCAGCAGCAGTCTTCAAGGGATGGTTTTCAGTCCCCAGAAACCCAAGGAGTTGTACATGGCTGGGAGGAGGTAGTTACGGATCATGTGATCCTTAGTGACCCAGAGGACTCAGTCAAATGCCTCTGCAAATTTACGCTGCATGGCCTCCCTGATTCTGCAAAGCCTACGAAATGACCCTAGGATTCGTGGTATCAAGGAGAGGGATCATTACTGGCTGGCAACCCTTCTTGATCCAAGTTACAAGGGTAAGGTTGCAAAACTCATCCTGCCTTCGCAAAGGGAGCAGAGGATGAAACATCTTCAGGAGGCCTTGAAGAAAGGTTTTTGCAATGCATTTCCAGACCCTGGGAGGTTACAATTTCCTGGTGCTGGATAAAGTGTTGCTGAGGCTTCATTCAGTCAGAGGAAGAGCGGTGGAGAAGGTGGCCATCTGACCGATGCCTTTAAACAATTTTTCAGTCCTCAGTGCCAAGGTCTGATCAGTTCAAGCAACCATCGCCAGCGTCTGCATTATATGGTGCCGGAATATCTAGGGGCAAGAGCAGACTTGGAGACCTTTCCAACAGAGCATCCACTGGGTTACTGGGTCTTGAGGGTGGACCACTGGCCAGAACTTGCTCAATACCCAATTGAGCTACTGGCCTGTCCTGCATCCAGCGTGCTTTCTGAATGCACATTCAGTGCTGCTAGGGAGTTTGTAAGGGATCAAAGAGTGCGCCTGTCCACAGACTCCGTTCATAGGCTCACATTCATAAAAAAGAATCAGTCTTGGATGAGCAGCTATCAAGCACCTGATGCTGATGTAACTGATTGAATTTGCTATGGATGTGGGATCCCTTGAAGGCTGCCTATGCTGACTATCCTATTTCTCCTTAATCTTGATGGTGCTAGCTTCTAACAATATTTTTGGTTTAGGGCACCACCACCACCACCCAAGGCTCAATTTTTCTGCCCCTGTTTAACAGGGGCATGTAATTACAATTTTCAATCTAATATTTAACAGCAGGGCCTGTTCCTGCGCCCAACAAGAGTATCTGTGAGGGGCTACAGTGTTGTGGCACCACCACCACCACCAAAGGCCCAATTTTTCTGCCCCTGTTTAACAGGGGCATGTAATTACGATTTTTGATATAATATTTCAACGCCCAACTTTTCAACTCCAAATTTTTCTGCCCCTGTTTAACAGGGGCATGTAATTACAATTGTTGATATAATATTTCACAGCAGGGCCCATTCCTGCACCCACCAAGAGTAACTGTGATGGCTTACAGTGTTCTGGTACCACCAACACCTAAGGCCCAATTTTTCTGCCCCTGTTTAACAGGGGCATGTAATTAAAATTTTTGATATAATATTTCAACGCAGGGCCTGTTCCTGTGCCCAACAAGAATATCTGTAAGGGGTTACAGTGTTGTGGCACCACCACCACAACCAAAGGCCCAATTTTTCTGCCCCTGTTTAACAGGGGCATGTAATTACAATTTTTGATATAATATTTCAACGCCCAATTTTTCTGCCCCTGTTTAACAGGGGCATGTAATTACAATTTTTGATATAGTATTTCACAGCAGGGCCCGTTCCTGTGCCCACCAAAAGTAACTGTGATGGCTTACAGTGTTCTGGTACCACCAATACCTAAGGCCCAATTTTATGCAGAGTATATAGGGCATGCCATATAGTATATATACTGCTGTTCAGAGTGTATAGTGCCTGGGGGACCCCCACACCTTTTCTTTTTTAATTTGGGTGCAGGTTTCCCTTAATATCCATACCAGACCCAAAGGGCCATGCCGTTTTTTTTCAATGATTTTCATCTATATTGCCGGGATCCGACAATACATTACAGCCGTGAGTAGTTTTGAATTACATTTTTTCCTTTAGAAATTTAATTTTGCTGTGGTATTGTTCTAAACACAGGAAAAATGCTCTACTTTACAGGCATACTAAGGGGACCTACCCCCCCCCCCCCCGGCACGATATTTAAAGGAATATTTTATTTTTATTGTTTCACTTTAAGCATTATTAAAATCACTGCTCCCGAAAAAACTGCCGTTTTTAAAACTTTTTTTTGCATTGATACACGTCCCCTGGGGCAGGACCCGGGTCCCCAATCACTTTTTATGGCAATAACTTGCATATAAGCCTTTAAAATTAGCACTTTTGATTTTTCACATTCGTGTCCCATAGACTTTAACGGTGTTCACGTGTTCAAACTCATTTTTTGCCTGTTCGCATGTTCTGCTGCGAACCGAACCGGGGGTGTTTGGCTCATCCCTACCGCTGATTTTGCCGTCAGGTCTCTGACACAAAGATATATGCATAGATGCTGCATCATCCTCAGGGACCCCTGCAGCTAGACTTTGCTGCAACATTCATCTGGAGGTACCTCTATTAATAACTCTATGTACTCTGGTATATGTGCATAGTTCTACCAGGATTCCTATTGGGCCCCTTGCTGATAATACCTGTTTCTACATTGGATGTATGTACTAATATAAATCTCTTCTACACCCCCCTCCCTTCTGAACAGTGCACCAGTCAACATTGCTGCAGAGGTAGGTAGCTAGATAGTTATTGCATGGGGATGGGGGAGAGGCGTCCAGCCTTGCGCTACTATTTTGAGTGAGACATCCATGGTTGGACTTTCCAGATTGCTGCAGCACAAGGTATTTTAGCCTTGCAGCACTTCCCAGTTAAATAAATAATAGTAGAATGTCATATTTATTACAGTATATGTAGCCTGGCTGCATGGCTCTAATAAATCATAAGGGTTTAAGCTCACCAGAACACTTGTTTTATTTAACAGGCACATGTAAAAAAAAAAACCTAGCCTTGCAAAGTCCCCTATTTAGTGCTGGATGCAGCCATTGGTTAGCTCTCAGAATCAGTGTTGTTCCAGGCCAAAGCACACCTCTACAGCACCATGTCTGCCTCCAAACAAGCAGTGTGTTTGGCCTATGGCAACACTGACAGGACCCTTGGCTATGACAGGTTACAGGTGACAGGATCACTTCAAAATATTAGAAATATTAATGTACAGCATAGTAAAAATATAGATAATTTGGAAGCCTGCTATTTCATGCACGTTGAACACTTCTACTTTCTTAGACTATTATAAAGTGCATATATTTATTTTTACTATTTTGTCAAGGTGGTTGCCGTTTTGACAAGATGGTTGCTGAATTTTTATGCCTGCTTTTGTAGCTGTAACAGGACTCTGGAGAGCCATGTGAAGGGAAAGCACACATTCTTTATGCCTTTATAGTGCACATGGTTACAGTTGTTAAAAGTACTGCTATTTATGTTGGCTATGCAGTTTATGTTGGCTCAACTACTCTTTTACAGTTCAGAGTGAGTTATTCGTATTTTATTAAGCAAACAGAACTCAACTATTAAATATATGAGGCCTGCTATAACGTTTTGTACAAATTCCAGGTATCGTGTGTTACTATACAGGACTTTAAAAAGTCAAGAAAAAAGGGAATTATGTTTTAGGACTGCAGACTGCTTATAAAGAAATTGATAACTTTACAGCACTTGATAGTAAAGGTCATCTGGTAGTGTTCATACCATTCTAAATGTACACAGATGGTAGCAATCCATGTAAAGCAAGCACAGAGATATCAAGGCTGTCCTAAGCTGTAGGTTGGTTCAGGAAAACAAAATTAGTGAGGACACTAATGAGCTGACTGGGGCAGACTGACACTGGTTGAGATCCGTTAGGGAAAACTTCCTGAAGTTGGAGAGAGGTGTTTGTCAAGTGAGGATATGTCTGCTGGCGAAAGGGTCCCTGTGCGATGCACAGACCTTCGTCTGGGGGGGATGTGTTCGCTCTGCAAAGACATTATTGGTTTAGCGGATGTGTGCTCGTGTCACCCCTGTGTGCCTGATCAACATATTTGGGGTGCCATGACTTACACCTGCAGATAAACTCCCATCAGCCGGAACGGTATTCATTGGTTGTTGTATAAACTCATATCCTGTTTGATCATATCCTGTGAAGGAAGTGATTGGCTGTTGGGGCCAGGGCTTCCTGTTTGTGATTGCTTTTCTTGTCTTTGAATAAAAGAGCCAGTGCACTGCTTGGCAGGCAGTTGGAGGAGCGATGGAGCTGAGATGGTGATTATGTCTGTTTACTTGGGGAAAAGGGGAGACATGGGTTATTTAAAGATGCATTATACCATTATGCTGAAAGGGCGCTTAATAGCACAAGAGTATAGTGGAATATCCACAACAGTTCATTGGCGGGCCACGGTAAGAGTGAACAGAAGCTCCTTCACATCGGATCAATCTTTGTCCGATGCTTTAGGTAGGTTCTGCTTTGCAAAAAGAACACATTTTTCATCTTTTGGTATAATGCTGGGATTTTTATTGCATGTTTGTTATGTGTAAGTAATGGTATGTTGTGTATGATTTGTCAGTATTGATTGGGATTATTTGCCTCTGCTATGGGACCCATTTAATGCAATGGAATGTGTGTGTGACTGAGCAGTTTGTTTTGGTTTAGCGGGGGGAAGGGCGACCAGGCATGGCTGTCCCATCACTTACAATGGTGATTGTTGGCTATTCCCTGTGGACAATAGCATGGGGGGGAGCACTTTTTGTTTTGAGATGAGAAGATCATGCATGCAAGCATCACTGTGGATCTGAAATGTCTTGTTCCTATAGCAGAGGAACTTTATTTAGGAACAAGAGTATATGTTTGAGCCGTGTTATTTTGTGGTTTATGTGACGTTGTTGTATAGCCTAAAATGTTTATGTGTTCATGTAGTGTGTCAAATGTGTAATTTTGTGGGGAGAAGTTTATGTTTCTCGTGAAGAAATCTTGGTTTGTGCTTGGTTTTGGTGGGATCAGCAAATGCATTTCATGTGTTGGTGTTTTAGTGTGGTCCTTTTGTCGTCAGCCATTTTGCTGTCTGCCATGTGGTCCTTTTGTTGTCGGCCATTTTGCTGTCTGCCATGCGGCCCAGCTCTTGTGGTCGCCGAGGCTTGACATTTGTTGCAACTACCATTTTGTGTCTGCTGTGTTTTGTGTTATGGATGGAATTTCTCTGCTTTTGGGCCAGGTTTAAAAATGTAATTTTGGTTTGTAGAGGCGCAGTTTAAGGATTTTGTGCTGTTTGGCCTGTGGGTCATCCCAGAGTGGAAGCTGCTCCAATTTCTTTGTGTTTGTAGCCATGCGGTCTGAGCCACCTTTTCTCTAGGCACCATTTTCCTTTTAAGTGAAAATCTCTACTATGCACTGAATTTACTAGCTTTAACTGAGTTTTTGTACTCTTAGCGGTGTTTGTTATTTTTATTTTTAATTGTTTATAGCCTGCAGTAGAAAAGAAAGGCTTTAGTTGACCTCCTTGAGCCATCTTTTTGCAGGAGTTTCAGTGTTTGGCTTTTGTTGCGCCATAGATTTTTTTTAATGTCTTGATAGACATAATATGAAACTAGGCTTCCCCTCCCTGTTCCTGTTCATTAATATTTAAATAAACCAGTTAGATGGGTTTTTACAGCTGAGAAGACAGGAAGTTCATTGGCGGGCCACGGTAAGAGTGAACAGAAGCTCCTTCACATCGGATCAATCTTTGTCCGATGCTTTAGGTAGGTTCTGCTTTGCAAAAAGAACACATTTTTCATCTTTTGGTATAATGCTGGGATTTTTATTGCATGTTTGTTATGTGTAAGTAATGGTATGTTGTGTATGATTTGTCAGTATTGATTGGGATTATTTGCCTCTGCTATGGGACCCATTTAATGCAATGGAATATGTGTGTGACTGAGCAGTTTGTTTTGGTTTAGCGGGGGGAAGGGCGACCAGGCATGGCTGTCCCATCACTTACAATGGTGATTGTTGGCTATTCCCTGTGGACAATAGCATGGGGGGAGCACTTTTTGTTTTGAGATGAGAAGATCATGCATGCAAGCATCACTGTGGATCTGAAATGTCTTGTTCCTATAGCAGAGGAACTTTATTTAGGAACAAGAGTATATGTTTGAGCCGTGTTATTTTGTGGTTTATGTGACGTTGTTGTATAGCCTAAAATGTTTATGTGTTCATGTAGTGTGTCAAATGTGTAATTTTGTGGGGAGAAGTTTATGTTTCTCGTGAAGAAATCTTGGTTTGTGCTTGGTTTTGGTGGGATCAGCAAATGCATTTCATGTGTTGGTGTTTTAGTGTGGTCCTTTTGTCGTCAGCCATTTTGCTGTCTGCCATGTGGTCCTTTTGTTGTCGGCCATTTTGCTGTCTGCCATGCGGCCCAGCTCTTGTGGTCGCCGAGGCTTGACATTTGTTGCAACTACCATTTTGTGTCTGCTGTGTTTTGTGTTATGGATGGAATTTCTCTGCTTTTGGGCCAGGTTTAAAAATGTAATTTTGGTTTGTAGAGGCGCAGTTTAAGGATTTTGTGCTGTTTGGCCTGTGGGTCATCCCAGAGTGGAAGCTGCTCCAATTTCTTTGTGTTTGTAGCCATGCGGTCTGAGCCACCTTTTCTCTAGGCACCATTTTCCTTTTAAGTGAAAATCTCTACTATGCACTGAATTTACTAGCTTTAACTGAGTTTTTGTACTCTTAGCGGTGTTTGTTATTTTTATTTTTAATTGTTTATAGCCTGCAGTAGAAAAGAAAGGCTTTAGTTGACCTCCTTGAGCCATCTTTTTGCAGGAGTTTCAGTTTTTGGCTTTTGTTGCGCCATAGATTTTTTTAATGTCTTGATAGACATAATATGAAACTAGGCTTCCCCTCCCTGTTCCTGTTCATTAATATTTAAATAAACCAGTTAGATGGGTTTTTACAGCTGAGAAGACAGGAAGTTCTTTACAAGATGTGATGTAGCATAAATGTAAGGATCAGTACGCTAGCAGCCCCGCTCAGGCCGTGTATGATAATCGGAAAGCGGGAGCTGGTTATAGTGATAAAGGCGCAAACAATAACCACTCCGAAAGTAAAGCGCAGGGTTTTCTCCAAAAAAGAAATTTGAATCGTCATGGCAGGCAGGTGATTCAGTTAGCTGCAGTGTATTTAATATATATACAGTCAGTCTTGTATATATATATATATATATATATATATATATATATATATATATATATATATATATATATCCACTGTATCCAGTTTAGCTAGGACTGACTGCAGTCCGTTCCTGGTGTACTGTTTCTAATATACTTCAGGCAGCCAGGTGATTCAGTTAGTTGTAGTGTATTTTAATATATATACAATCAGTCTTGTATATATATATATAGATATATATCCACTGTATCCAGTTTCGCTAGATCTGACTGCAGTCCGTTCCTGGTGTACTGTTTCTAATATACTTCAGGCAGGCAGGTGTTTCAGTTAGCTGCAGTGCATTTAATATATACAGTGGGGACAGAAAGTATTTAGACCCCCTTAAATTTTTTACTCTTTGTTATATTGCAGCCATTTGCTAAAATCATTTATGTTCATTTTTTTCCTCATTAATGTACACACAGCACCCCATATTGACAGAAAAACACAGAATTGTTGACATTTTTGCAGATTTATTAAAAAAGAAAAACTGAAATATCACATGGTCCTAAGTATTCAGCCCCCTTGCTCAGTATTTAGTAGAAGCACCTTTTTGATCTAATACAGCCATGAGTCTTTTTGGGAAGGATGCAACAAGTTTTTCACACCTGGATTTGGGGATCCTCTGCCATTCCTCCATGCAGATCCTCTTCAGTTCTGTCAGGTTGGATGGTAAACGTTGGTGGACAGCCATTTTTATGTCTCTTTAACCACTTCAGCCCCGGAAGGATTTACCCCCTTCCTGACCAGAGCGTTTTTTGCGATTCGGCACTGCGTCGCTTTAACTGACAATTGCGCGGTCATGCGACGTGGCTCCCAAACAAAATTGACGTCCTTTTTTTCCCACTAATAGAGCTTTCTTTTGGTGGTATTTGATCGCCTCTGTGATTTTTATTTTTTGCGCTATAAACAAAATAAGAGCGACAATTTTGAAAAAAACGCATTATTTTTTACATTTTGCTATAATAAATATCCCCTAAAAATATATAAAAAAAACATTTTTTTTCTTCAGTTTAGGCCGATCGTATTCTTCTACATATTTTTGGTAAAAAAAATCGCAATAAGCGTTTATTAATTGGTTTGCGCAAACGTTATAGCGTTTACTAAATAGGGGATAGTTTTATGGCATTTTTATTAATAATTTTTTTTTTACTAGTAATGGCGGCGATCAGCGATTTTTATTGTGACTGCGACGTTATGGCGGACATGTCGGACATTTTTGACACATTTTTGGGACCATTGTCATTTATACAGCGATCAGTGCGATTAAAAATGCACTGATTACTGTGTAAATGACACTGGCAGTGAAGGGGTTAACCATTAGGGGGCGGGGAGGGGTTAAGTGTATCCTAGGGAGTGATTACTAACTGTAGGGGGATGGGCTGTGTGGCTGACGTCACTGATCTCTGCTCCGATGACAGGGAGCAGAGATCGAGTGACACTTGTCACTAGGCAGAACGGGCAGATGCTGTTTACAACGGCATCTCCCCGTTCATCCGCTCCGTGAGGCGATCGCGGGTCTCCCCGCGGCGATCGAGTCCGCGGGACCCGCGACCCGACCCACGGAGCTCCCGGCCGGCGCGCACGCACGGGCACGGCAGGAAATTCAAATGGACGCCTATTTGCCCAGCCGTGCCGCTCTGCCGACGTACATCGGCGTGCGCCGGTCGGCAAGCGGCTAGAGATGCTCAATTGGGTTTAAGTCAGGGCTCTGGCTGGGCCATTCAAGAACAGTCACAGAGTTGTCGTGAAGCCACTCCTTCATTATTTTAGCTGTGTGCTTAGGGTCATTGTTTTGTTGGAAGGTAAACCTTTGGCCCAGTCTGAGGTCCTGAGCACTCTGGAGAAGGTTTTTGTCCAGGATATCCCTGTACTTGGCTGCATTCATCTTTCCCTCGATTGCAACTAGTCGTCCTGTCCCTCCAGCTGAAAAACACCCCCACAGCATGATGCTGCCACCACCATGCTTTACTGTTGGGACTGTATTGGACAGGTGATAAGCAGTGCCTGGTTTTCTCCACACATTAGGGCCAAAAAGTTCTATCTTGGTCTCATCAGACCAAAGAATCTTATTTCTCACCATCCTGGAGTCCTTAAGGTGTTTTTTAGCAAACTCCATGTGGGCTTTCATGTGTCTTGCACTGAGGAGAGGCTTCCGTCAGGCCACTCTGCCATAAAGCCCAGACTGGTGGAGGGCTGTAGTGACGGTTGACTTTCTACAACTTTCTCCCATCTCCTGACTGCATCTCTGGAGCTCAGCCACAGTGATATTTGGGTTCTTCTTTACCTCTCTCACCAAGGCTCTTCTCCCCCGATAGCTCAGTTTGGCCGGACAGCCAGCTCTAGGAAGGGTTCTGGTCGTCCCAAACGTCTTCCATTTAAGAATTATGGAGGCCACTGTGCTCTTAGAAACCTTAAGTGCAGCAGAATTTTTTTGTAACATTGGCCAGATCTGTGCCTTGCCACAATTCTGTCTCTAAGCTCTTCAGGCAGTTCCTTTGACCTCATGATTCTCATTTGCTCTGACATGCACTGTGAGCTGTAAGGTCTTATATAGACAGGCGTGTGGCTTTCCTAATCAAGTTCAATCACTATAATCAAACAAAGCTGGACTCAAATGAAGGTGTAGAACCATCTGAAGGATGATCAGAGGAAATGGACAGCACCTGAGTTAAATATTTGAGTGTCACAGCAAAGGGTCTGAATACTTAGGACCATGTGAAATTTCATTTTTTCTTTTTTAATAAATTTGCAAAAATGTCAACAATTCTGTGTTTTTCTGTCAATATGGGTGCTGTGTGTACATTAATGAGGAAAAAAATTAACTTAAATGATTTTAGCAAATGGCTGCAATATAACAAAGAGTGAAAAATTTAAGGAGGTCTGAATACTTTCCGTCCCCACTGTATATACAGTCAGTCTCGAGTGTACTCACAAAAGTGAATACACTCTTTACATTTTTGTAAATATTTTATTATATCTTTTTATGTGACAACAATGAAGAAATTACACTTTGCCACAATGTAAAGTAGTGAGTGTACAGCTTGTATAACGGTGTAAATTTGCTGTCCCCTCAAAATAACTCAACACACAACCATTAATTTAAAATCAAGGTATAGGGGATGGCGCTGTGTAGAACAAAGGATGTGAAAGTGAGTGTTTCTAAAGTGACAAGTGCTATGGTGCGTGATACAATCCTATATAAATAAAAATAATTTATAAATGAAAAAATATTAATAAAGGAAGTGAATGGGCCAGAAACTACTATATATTATAAAGTGATAAATACTTATTAAATTGTAGATAATTATATTCCTAATACATTAATATGTATGTTGAACAACCGCAATCCTTATTATAAAAACATGTGTCAATGAAACTGCAATTTGACAAGTGTAAAAACTGCAAAAATTGGTTGTCAAACCCCAGTGCAACACACACTACAATTGTGCAAAGAAACGTTAAAAATTGAAAATTAAAGAAATTAATTAAAACCAGTCCATAAACCAAGTGTATCAAAAAAGTATATCAAAAATATATGTATATATAAAAAAAAATTTTTTCATAAAAAAGTGTTTCCTTTGTTCTACACAGCGCCATCCCCTATACCTTGATTTTAACTTCTTTGGGGCAACACCGAGGTGTTCCCTACCTATATAAGGGGGCAGCAGTGTGTATAAGTCTGAAGCGCAGACCCATTGATAGATTTACACAACCATTAATGTATAAAACACTGGCAACAAAAGTGAGTACACATCTAAGTGAAAGTGTCCAAATTGGGCCCAATTAGCCATTTTTCCCTCCCCGGTGTCATGTGACTCATTAGTATTACAAGGTCTCAGGTGTGAATGGGGAGCAGGTGTGTTAAATTTGGTGTTATTGCTCTCACTCTCTCATACTGGTCACTGGACGTTCCACATGGCACCTCATGGCAAAGAACTCTCTGAGGATCTGAAAAAAAGAATTGTTGCTCTACATAAAGATGGCCTAGGCTATAAGAAGATCGCCAAGACACTGAAACTGAGCTGCAGCATGGTGGCCAAAGGTTCTGAGGTTCCACTCAGAACAGGCCCTCACCATGGTCGACCAAAGGAGTTGAGTGCACGTGCTCAGCGTCATATCCAGAGGTTGTCTTTGGAAAATAGACATATGAGTGATGCCAGCATTGCTGCAGAGGTTGAAGGGGTGGGGGGGGCAGCCTGTCAGTACTCAGACCATTTGCTGCACACAGTGCATCAAATTGGTCTGCATGGCTGATGTCCCAGAAGGTAGCCTTATCTAAAGGTGCACAAGAAAGCCTGCAAACAGTTTGCTGAAGACAAGCAGACTAAGGACATGGATTACTGGAACCATGTTCTGTGGTCTGATGAGACCAAGATAAACTTCTTTGGTTCAGATGGTGTCAAGCAAGGTGGTGGGAGTGTCAGGGTCTGGGGCTGCATGAGTGCTACCGGCACTGGGGAGCAACAGTTCATTGAGGGGCCATGAATGCCAACATGTATTGTGACATACTGAAGCCGAGCATGATCCCCTCCCTTTGGAGACTGGGCTACAGGGCAGTATTCCAACATGATAACGAACCCAAACACACCTCCAAGACAACCACTGCTTTGCTAAAGAAGCTGAGGGTAAAGGTGATGGACTGGCCAACCATGTCTTCAGACCTAAACCCTATTGAGCATCTGTGGGCCATCCTCAAATGGAAGGTGGAGGAGCGCAAGGTCTCTAACATCCACCAGCTTTGTGATGTCAACATGGAGGAGAGGAAGAGGACTCCAGTGGCAACCTGTGAAGCTCTGGTGAACTCCATGCCCAAGAGGGTTTAGGTAATGCTGGAAAATATTGGTGGCCACACAAAATATTGACACTTTGGGCCCAGTTTGGACATTTTCACTTAGAGGTGTACTCACTTTTGTTGCCAGCGGTTTAGACATTATTGGCTGGTGTTGAGTTATTTTCGAGCGGACAGAAAATTTACACTGTTATACAAGCTGTACACTCACTACTTTACATTGTAGAAAAGTGTCACTTTTTTAGTGTTGTCACATGAAAAGATATAATAAAATATTTACAAAAATGTGAGGGGTGTACTCACTTTTGTGAGATACTGTGTATATATATATATATATATATATATATATATATATATATATATATATATATATATATATATCCACTGTAGCCAGTGTAGCTAGATCTGACTGCAGGCTGTTCCTGGTGTACTTTTTCTAATACACTGTCAGGCAGGCAGGTGATTCAGTGAGCTGCAGTGCATAAAATATACATACAGTCTCCTACATATATATATATATATATCCACTGCATTGTAGTCTAGCCAAGCCTATATCTCACTACAGGCCATTCCTGGTGTACGTTTTCAAATACACTTTCAGGCGGGCAGGCAGGTGATTCAGTGATCTGCAGTGCATAAAATATATATACAGTCTCCTACATATATATCCACTGCATTCTAGTCCAGCCAAGCCTATATCTGACTGCAGGCTGTTCCTGGTATAGGTTTTCAAATACACTTTCAGGCAGGCAGGCAGGTGATTCAGTGATCTGCAGTGCATTAAATATACATACAGTCTCCCACATATATATATCCACTGCATTCCAGTCTAGCCAAGCCTATATCTGACTGCAGGCCATTCCTGGTGTATGTTTTCAAATACACTTTCAGGCAGGCAGGCAGGTGATTCAGTGATCTGCAGTGCATTAAATATATATACAGTCTCCTACATACCGTATTTTCCGGACTATAAGGCGCACCGGATTATAAGGCGCACTGGCAATGATCGGCTGTTAATGGGGATATTTCCATATATAAGGCGCACCGGACTATAAGGCGCATTTAATGAAACAAAACTCTGATGCGGTACCGTAAGTCAAATTTTATTCAACTCTTTAGCAATAACCATAAAATGGTCTATAACAAAATCTCTTAACACTGTTCAGTTAAATACAAAACCAGACACTAACATTTTCACTTTATTCTTCAATAACTCTTAACACTGTTCAGTTACCGGTGAATACCGTACAAAACCAGACACTCACTTCTTCACTTTATTCTTCTCCCGCAAATCCATCAAATTCTTCATCTTCAGTGTCTGAGTTTAACAATTGGGCCATTTCGGCATCAAGCACGCCCGTATCCCTCTCATCATTCTCATCAGTATCCGAGTCAGGCTCGTTGCTGTCATCGGTACCGGTACTTAGCTGTTCAGTGATAATTCCGGACTTCTTGAAAGCTCGGATTACACTGGTGACTGATACCTTCGTCCAGGCATCCATGATCCACTGGCAGATAGTGGCGTAACTCGCCCGGCGTTGCCTCCCTGTGTTGGTGAATGTGTGTTCGCCTTCTGTCATCCAATGCTCCCACGCAGCTCGCAATTTAACTTTAAATGACCTGTTGACACCTATATCTAGTGGCTGCAGTTCTTTGGTTAATCCACCCGGAATTATGGCAAGCTCCGAATTAGTTTTCTTCACTTGGGCTTTGACAGTATCTGTCAGATGGGCGCGCATGGAGTCACAGACCAATAGGGATGGAGATTTGTGGAAAAAGCCACCCGGTCTCTTGACGTAAACCTCTCTCAGCCACTCACTCATCTTCTCCTCGTCCATCCAGCCCTTCAGGTTAGCCTTGATGATGATGCCAACCGGGAACCTTTCTTTTGGCAGAGTCTTCCTCTTGAAAATTACCATGGGTGGTAGTTTCTGGCCATTAGCCTGGCAACCGAGAACTACAGTGAAGGATGACTTCTCGTTTCCTGTAGTGCGTATAGATACCGTACTGGTCCCTGTTCTCTCGACAGTACGGTTTACAGGGATATCAAAGGTAAGGGGGACCTCGTCCATGTTGGTGATGTGCTCTGGCCGGATCTTCTGTTCATTGATCTTGTTCTTGCAGTAGGTACGAAAAATGGCCAGCTTTTCTTCGTAATCCTTTGGCAGTTGCTGTGACATAGTGGTTCTTGTGCGGATAGAGAGATTCCGCCTTTTCATGAAACGGAAGCACCAAGAGGGATCTCCTCGAAAGCCGTTGATCTCCATGTCGCGTGCGATCGCTGTTGCTTTGAGTCGAATAGAGACAGTAGAGACACTTCTACCTGCGGTTCTCTGTTCAATAACCCACTATTCAATTTTGTCCTCCAACTGTGGCCATCTTGCTTTGTTTCCTCGGAAACTCAGTTTGGTCTTCTTTACCTGGCGCAGGGCATCTTCTTGCTTCCTCCACTTCCGTACCATTGATTCATTAATGTTGAATTCTCTCGCAGCTACTCTATTTCCATGCTCTACTGCATGACTGATAGCCTTCAGTTTGAAATCCGCATCATAAGCATGTCTCTTAACAGGAGCCATTTTTGGGGCAGCTAGTACAGTATAGAAAATGAACGAATATATGTGCACGCCTCCTGACTACGATGGCCGTAATGCCCAATCCAAGAAGTGCAGCTTCATAGGATTACCAAAGCTAGGAAGCTGCACTGCTTGGATTGGGCATTACGGCCATCGTAGTCAGGAGGCGTGCACATATATTCGTTCATTTTCTATACTGTACTAGCTGCCCCAAAAATGGCTCCTGTTAAGAGACATGCTTATGATGCGGATTTCAAACTCATCGCTATCAGTCACGCAGTAGAACAACCTGAGAGAGGTTTACGGTACGTCTGTTTACGGTAAGAGACCGGGTGGCTTTTTCCACAAATCTCCATCCCTATTGATCTGTGACTCCATGCGCGCCCATCTGACAGATACTGTCAAAACCCAAGTGAAAAAAAACTAATACGGTGCTTGCCATCATTCCGGGTGCATTAACCAAAGAACTCCAGCGATGTCAACAGGTCATATATAAGGCGCACCGCATTATAAGGCGCACGGTCGATTTGTGAGAAAATTTAGGGCTTTTAAGTGCGCCTTATAGTCCGAAAAATACGGTATATATATCCACTGCATTCCATTCTAGCCAAGCCTATATCTGACTGCAGGCCATTCCTGGTGTACTTTTTCTAGTAAACTTCAGGCAGTGTTTTGCTAATAAAATTTTACAGCATGTCTGGAAGGCCACCAAGGAGAGGCAGACGCTCACAGGCCACTAAAATAGGGCAAGCAGGCAACAGTGCTGGTCGTGAACACGGTGCATCCTCAGCACGTGGACATGGGGCACGCTTGACCTTTTTTCAGCAGCTGGCCGTGTTGATCCACAACATGCAGAAGAGTTGGTAGAGTGGATAACTAAGCTGTCCTCATCCTCCTCATCCTCTGTCACCCAGAGTAGTTTGCCAGCCAATGCATCTGCCAAAGCGGCCTATTCCATCAGCTCAGTGTCATCAGTCACTCCTTCCCTAGTCCCACCATCGTGCACGGAGTCCCCCGAACTGTTTGACCACAGTGTCGGGTACATGCTGCAGGAAGATGTGCAGAGTTTTGAAGGCTCCGATGATGGTACCCAGGTTGAGGAAGGCAGTAATGTGTGCCCAGAGAAAGGGGGTGGCCAAGAAGGACAAGAAACTGGCAGTCATGTTCCCCCAGCTGCAGCATACTGCCAGGTTTGCTCCAGTGACAAGGAGGGAGGGGATGATGAGGCCACTGACTCTACGTGGGTGCCTGATAGAAGAGAGGAGGAGGGGGCACATCTCCAACGAGGCAGAATGCCCTCCAGGGGCCAGCTTAAGGGCAGCCACCCGACTGCATCACACCGCAGAGCTCCACATGTGCAGGGCACTGCTGACTCCCCGCGTATTTTGAAAAGTTCTTTGGTGTGGGCCTTTTTTGATATGTGTGCAGGTGATCGCACCGTTGCTGTTTGCAACATATGTCTGAAGCATATCAAGCATGGCCAAAACAGCAGCCACTTGGGCACCACATGCTTGACCAGACATATGTCAACCTCCCACGCAGTCCATTTTCAACAGTACTTAAAAGACCCACACCAAAGAACAAGGCGGACCTCTCCTTGCTCCTCATCAGTTGGGATCTCCAACCCCACTATACCTTCAGTCCTCTCAGAAACCTGCACTGAGAGGAATGAAGGTGTAGAATTAGGTGTGCCAAGTACTTGCGGGCAATCTGCTATCGCTACACCAACATCTGATTGTAGCAGGCAAATTTCCCTACCCCAGTTGCTAAATCATCGAAAGAAATTCGGTCCCAGCCATCCACATGCTCAGCAGCTGAATGCTAGCTTGGCTAAATTGCTAGCACTCCAACTGCTGCCTTTTCAGATAGTAGACTCTGCCCTCATTCGTGAATTTGTGGAATGTGCAGTACCTCAGTGGCAGGTTCCCAAACGCCATTTCTTTTCATGGAAGGCCATTCCATGGCATGTGGAAGGCAATGTCTTGGCCTCATTGGACAGGGCGGTCAGCGGTAAGGTGCATATTACCGCTAAATCATGGTCCAGCAAGCATGGACAGGGACGTTACCTTTCTTTCATGGTGCACTGGGTAACTCTGCTGGCAGCTGGGAAGGATGCAGGACAGGGTGCAGTATTGTTGGAGCTTGTTCCGCCACCACCCCTCCAAAATGCTAGTAGTGCTGATTCTGCCACACCTCCTGATTCTACCTGTCCTCCACCCCCTCCTCGCACTCAGTCAAAAAGATGCCATGCAGTGCTTGAGTTGGTCGGCTTAGGGGACAGGAGCCACACTGGGGCAGAGATTCTGTCAGCTCTGCAGGGGCAGACTCAGAGGTGGTTGACGCCACACCAGCCAGGAATGGTGGTTTGCGACAATGGCACCAACCTCCTCTCCAACCTCCGACAGGGACACTTGACCCATGTTCCCTGTTTGGCTCATATCCTTAATTTGGTGGTTCTTGTGCAGGTACCCGGGCTTGCAGGATCTCCTGAGGCAGGCCAGGAAAGTCTGTGGACATTTCCGCCGGTTATATAATGCCAGTGCTCGGCTGGCTGACCTTCAAAAGGAATGCAACCTGCCCAAGAACCGCCTCATTTGTGACATGCCCACCAGGTGGAACTCAATGTTGGTAATGCTGCAGCAGCTGCACACGCAGCAGAGGGCCATCAATGAGTACCTGTGTGAGTATGGCACCAGGACAGGGTCAGGGGAGCTTGGCTTTTTTTCGCCACACCAGTGGCTACTGATCAAGGATGCATGCACTGTCCTGTCACCATTTGAGGAGGCCACGAGGATGGTGAGCAGTGACAGTGCATGCATCAGTGATACTGTCCCTCTTGTCTTCCGGTTGGAGCACACACTTCATGGAATAATGGACAGCGCACTTGAGGCAGAACAGAGGGAGGAAGAGGAGGACTTCCTTACCTCTCAAGGCCCCCTTCATCCAGACAGTATTCCCGCGGGCCTGCCGATCACACAGGAAGAGGAGGAGGAGGATGAGGATTGTGTCAGCATGGAGGTGGAGCCTGGCACTCAGCATCAGCAGCAGTCTTCATGGGATCATTTTCAGTCCCCAGAAACCCATGGACTTGTACGTGCCTGGAAGGAGGTGGCTGTGGATCATGTCATCCTTAGTAACCCAGAGGACTCCGGATCGAATGCCTCGCTGCATGGCCTCCCTGATACTGCAAAGCCTGCGAAAGGACCCTCGGATTCGTGGTATCAAGGAGGGGGATCCTTACTGGCTGGCAACCATTCTTGATCCACGTTACAAGGGTAAGGTTGCAGAATTTATTCAGGTT
This sequence comes from Lithobates clamitans, assembly GCA_037952925.1. Taxonomy (NCBI): domain Eukaryota; kingdom Metazoa; phylum Chordata; class Amphibia; order Anura; family Ranidae; genus Lithobates; species Lithobates clamitans. The sequence continues at coordinate 699,137 of JBBGZY010000932.1, read as the reverse complement.
TTGCAGAGGGAGCAGAGGATGAAACATCTTCAGTAGGCATTGCAGAAAGGTTTCTGCAATGTGTTTCCAGAGCCTTGGAGTTTACAATTTCCTGGTCCTCCTGGACAATTTGTTGCTGAGGCTCCAGTCAGTCACAGAAGGAACAGTGGAGAGGGTGGCTGTCTGACCGATGCATTCAGACAATTCTTTAGTCTGCAGCCCCAAGGTCTGATCGGTTCCAGCGACCATCGCCAGCGCCTGATTTACATGGTGCAGGAATACCTAGGTGCAAGATCAGACTTGGAGACCTTTCCAACCGAAAATCCACTGGGTTACTGGGTCTTGAGGATGGATCACTGGCCAGAGCTTGCACAATATGCAATTGAGCTACTGGCCTGTCCTGCATCCAGCGTTCTTTCTGAACTAACATTCAGTGCTGCTGGAGGCTTTGTAACCGATCATAGAGTGGGCCTGTCCACAGACTCAGTTGATCGGCTCACCTTCATAAAAATGAATTAGTCTTGGATCACCAACTACCAAGCACCTGATGCTGATGTAACCAATTAATTTTTCTATGAATGTGAGATCCCTTGAAGACTGCCTATGCCTATGAGTAACTACCCTGTTATGCTAAGTGACTATCCTATTTCTCCTCAATGTTCATGTTGATGGCTTCTAAGAACATTTTTGTTTCAGGGCACCACCACCAGTGCCTAAGGCCCAATTTTTCTGCCCCTGTTTAACAGGGGTGTGTAATTACAATTTTTGCTGTAATATTTTGCAGCAGGGCTCATTCCAGCGCTCAACTAGAGTATCCGTGAGGGGTTGCAGTGTTGTGGCACCACCACCAATGCCTAAGGCCCAATTTTTCTGCCCCTGTTTAACAGGGGCATGTCATTACAATTTTTGCTGTAATATTTCACAGTATGGCTCGTTCCTGCACTCAACTAGAGTATCTGTGAGGGTTGCAGTGTTGTGGCACCACCACCAGTGCCTAAGGCCCAATTTTTCTGCCCCTGTTTAACAGGGGCATGTAATTACAATTTTTGCTGTAATATTTCACAGCAGGGCTCGTTCTTGTGCTCAACTAGAGTATCTGTGAGGGGTTGCAGTGTTGTGGCACCACCACCAATGCCTAAGGCCCAATTTTTCTGCCCCTGTTTAACAGGGGCATGTCATTACAATTTTTGCTGTAATATTTCACAGTATGACTCGTTCCTGCACTCAACTAGAGTATCTGTGAGGGTTGCAGTGTTGTGGCACCACCACCAGTGCCTAAGGCCCAATTTTTGGCATGCAATTACAATATTTGCTCTAATATTTCACAGCAGGGCCCATTCCTGTGCTCAACAAGAGTATCTGTGAGACTTTACAGTGTTGTGCCACCACCACCGCCTAAGGCCCAATTTTTCTGCCCCTGTTTAACAGGGGCATGTATTTACAATATTTGTTCTAAAATTTCACAGCAGGGCTTGTTCCTGCGCTCAACAGAATCTGTGAGAGGTTACAGTGTTGTGGCACCCCCACCACTGCCTAAGACCACATTTTTCTGCCCCACAGGGGCATGTAATTACAATTTTTGATCTAATATTTCACAGCAGGGCCCGTTCCTGCGCCCACCAAGAGTAACTGTGAGGGCTTACGGTGTTGTGGCACCATCACCACCAAAGGCCCAATTTTTCTGCCCCTGTTCAACAGGGGCATGTTATTACAATTCTTGATATAATATTTCACAGCAGGACCTGTTCCAGCGCCCACCAAGAGTAACTGTGAGGGCTCACAGTGTTCTGGTACCACCAAAACCCAAGGCCCAATTTTCTGCAGAGTATATAGGGCAGGCCGTATAGTATATACAGGCGGTCCCCTACTTTCAAATATCCGACTTACAAACGACTCCTACTTACAAATGGAGGGAGACAACTGGAAGTTGGAGGAAATCTACCCCTAGGAAGGGAAATTCTCTACAGTAAGAGTTAATATGGGAAAAAGGTGTCTCCATTGATGCTTTATCACCAATCCTTGTTTCCCTAATAACACCAAATTTTCCAAATCCAATTGTCATTGGGACAGAAAGTGAAGGAAAATCTTCTGAACAGGGGCACAGACAGCAAAAGAAATGTTACAGGGGTGATAACCCTATCCTATGTTAGCCAAAAAGCTTAAAAATTGATTTTTTTTGGCTGGAGGTACACTTACAAAATGTACCTGTTCCAAATTACAAACAGATTCAACTTATGAACAAACCTACAGTCCTTGTCTTGTTTGGACCGCCTGTATACTGCTGTTCAGAGTATATAGGGCCTGGGGGCCCCACGCCTTTTATTTTTTTAATTTGGGTGCGGAGTTCCCCTTAATATCCATAAAAGACCCAGAGGGCCTGGTAATGGGCTGGGGGGTCACCCATGCCGTTTTTCTCAATAATTTTCATCCATATTGCTGGGACACAACATTACATTACAGCCGCAAGCAGTTTTGAATGACTTTTATTCCTTTAGAAATGTCATTTTGTGCAGGGACTGTTCTAAACACGGGAAACACGAGCCACTTTAGAGGCATACTATAGTCACCCCCCAGGTACAATATTTAAAGGAATATTTCACTTTTAATATAATGTACACGAATGTTGTATTGTTTACCATTCTTTGCAGGTTAAATATGAAGGATAGAGTAATAACTTTTGTTTAAGTATCTTTTCAGGTCCAAGGAGTTTCTGAAAGTGTATGTACATAGAAAGCAGGTGTATGTAGATAGCTGTACACATGCACAAATATACACACCTAAAAAGGTCAAAGTATCATAGGCTATTTCACTCTATGTCTTCCTCCAGTTTGTAATGAGGAAGAAAATGGGGGGATGATAGTGGTGAGAATGACGATTTTCAAACCAATAATACTAGCTGCTGTAATTCTAGCCAAGTTTGTGACCTAGTAGGAACAACAGGTTCCATGACTGTCTTTCTTTGATGGAATTTGAAGCAGCAGTCCGGTGAAGGAGGCTCCCATCTCAGATCCTTTGAACCTTTTTGTCAATGGTTCCAGGTATTTCACCCCAGATGGTAAGCCACGCAGTGACCACGGCCATTGAGTTAGGTTTGTTTGGAGGTCTACCAAAAACAGAGTTGTACTTTCCTCAGCAGCTATCAAGATTCTCAGCTTATGGGGTGGGTTCAGTCACTATAACATTTACTTCAAAAGGTCCACCACAGGGTTCATGAGTCCCTCCTGGACCCTGACACAATAACTGGTTTACATTCTTTCCAACCAGGTGAATGGGTCATTGTAAAGAAGCTTTAGGGACAAGACAACTGAATCCACGCCAGCCACTGCAAGAAGCTGCTCAACTACACCAAAGGGTGAGGAGTATCTTTGTTTATTTATATTTTTAAAGTGTATTTTCCAACTAGCTAAGAAAACGAACAGGACACATAGTTGGGTCTACTTTGAGTCTCCACCGAGCTCCAGTGCCCCAGCAATGACAGTGGTACATGCTCTATGCAATGTTTATATTGGTATGAGGAGTTTTGACAAAATAGTAAAATCCAAACAGACACTTGTCAGTAGAATTTAACCATACTTTTCTACAGTGTAAAATTAATTATAATTTTAACAATAGCTCTGGTTCTTGCCAGCTTTGGTTTCAGGATAACTAGGTAGCCCACAAGTGTGCTTAAACTTTAGTTTAGTTTAGTATTGATGCGGATCTACAGCTTAAACGGTATTTCCCCCTAATGCAAGAGGTTCATGCGTCCGGGTGAAACTCGTCCCAGCATCTTATGTCATGGCGGATTGTGAGGATCTGATGGCGTGAGAGAAGGTAAGAATGGCAGAGACTCCTGGAAGGGAATTGCTCACCAACCCCGACCAGCTCTGGGCATGGTTTCCTGCTTGTACAGGGTGGGGGCTTGAGCTTATGAAACAATTGAACAATTTCTCATCCATTGAGGATGGGATGTTTAATGTAACTGTTGAAGCTACAAGGAAGTCCCCACAGTCCAAAGGTGGTTTCTGGGAATTCATAGGTAAAACTTGTTGTACCTGGATCGGGGATACTAGTGACAAAGTTCAGGCCCATATGGATAAGGTTTAGATCCCTGCAAGGCAAAGCCAGAGCTATAGCTAGTGAAGGTTGAAGTCCTTTTAGGGGGTTGGGAATCTTTGGGGATTCAATTTTTTTATTTTGCAGCGGATCATAGTTGAAGGAAGTAGGGGTATATATACTCATGTTATTTTTGTTTCTATTCCTTCTATATGCCGTGATGAGGTGCTACTGTTGCCTGATTGGACGAGTCAACACAGCCCGAGCACATAACGACGCCCTGAAGCCCAACCCAAGTACAAGACACAGAGGATCCCAGACCGACCGGCCTTCATGTCTTCCTCTAAGTCATCCTTCCTGAAGAACAGAGACTACATGTCAAGCCATGTTTTCCTTTTTATGAACTCATATGGACTGTAAGGACTGATTCATTTCCAGGTGTAAGAAGAAGATCAAGATTCATCGAGGGACACATGGGAGCATATGACAAGAGGAGGGACTGTTGTGGAAATTTTATGAAGATGTATTTTAATATGTTTTGTCATAGTGTCTCCCAGTGTTAGTTCTCCCGCAACCCGCTCTAAAGAGCTGACTGGGGCAGACTGACGCTGGTTGAGATCCGTTTGGTAGTGGAAAACTTCCTGAGGTTGGAGAGAGGTGTTTGCGGAGTGAGGATATGTCTGCCGGCGAAAGGGCCCCTGTGCGATGCACAGAAGTTCGTCTGGGGGGATGTGTTCGCTCTGCAAAGACATTATCGGTTTAGAGGATGTGCGCTTGTGTCACCCCTGTATGCCTGATCAACATATTTGGGGTGTCATGACGTACACCTGCAGATAAGCTCCCATCAGCAGGAACGGTAGTCATTGGTTGTTGTATAAACTCATATCCTGTTTGGTCATATGCTGTTTGGTCATATCCTGTGAAGGAAGCGATTGGCTGTTGGGGCTGGGGCTTCCTGTTTGTGATTGCTTTTGTTGTCTTTGAATAAAAGAGCCAGTGCACTGCTCGGCAGACAGTTGGAGGAGCAATGGAGCTGAGATGGTGATTATGTCTGTTTACTTTGGGAAAAGGGGAGACATGGGTTATTTAAAGATGCATTATACCATTATGCTGAAAGGGCGCTTAATAGCGCAAGAGTATAGTGGAATATCCACAACAGTAGTAACACTGGGAGACATTATGACAATACATATTAAAATACATTTTCATAAAATTTCCACAACAATGGCTGACCATTGCTAGGTCTCTGGTTGCCACTTGCTTGTGTACTTTTCAAGCCGGACACAAGAAATACTCAGAGAGGCCATACTGATCTACATATTTGCTTCAGAGAACTGTTTCAGAAATAACCTAAAGTGACACTAAACTCTGGTTTGAAAATAATTGTATCCATTCCATCTCTATCCATTCTTATATGTGCTTCTACTATGGAGGCTGTGGAAATTTAGAATTAGGACCTCAGTATATACAAAGGTCCCTTTGCATGGGCACTGCGGCTTAAGCATATATTTGCAAATGTGTGCAAACAAAGCCCACTGTTTTTAACATGAACTGTTAGACAAGGCCAATTTGGTTGTTTTGCAGGCTGGCTGGTAACTGTGCTGGGAAATCTTTTGTTTCTGCTGTGCATTGCCCTTCTATGTGCATCTAGCTGCAAAGGCCAGGTATAGGTTTGGGTGGTTGCCACTTTTTTGTACAGTTGGATGAATTGGGTGCAGGGAGGCACTGGATGCCTTTGCTGCTATTGTGCTTTTGCTGGGCGTCACATGCGTCCCTGTGCTTTTAAGAAGGGAGGGTTCCCTCCAGGCATACCTGCCCTTAATCTGTCCATTGTTATATGTGCTCCTACAATGGAGGCTCTGAAAATTAGAGTTAGGACCGCAGTTTATACAGAGGTCCCTTTGCATGGGCACTGCTGTGTGAAAACAAAACCTCTGTTTTTAACGTAAACTATAGACAGAGCCAGTTTGGTTGTTTTGCAAGCTGGCTGGTAAGTGTGCTTGGAAAACTATGTATTCATAACTCAAAAAAGTGTGTTTAATTGTTTTCAGAAGCCTCCAAAATCCAAATTCTTTTATTTTCTGTGATCTGACTTCGTGTTAAAAGGTTCAATTTCCATGGTCTCACTGTAGGAATATAGTTATCCAGAAAGTAGTTATCCTCACTTGCTTCTGAGATGGACTAATGACTATGGGATTTGTAGTGTGCACAGGGCAGTGCATATCACCACAATTAACTTGCATTGCTCATAAGCCATTAAGTAGTGGATCTGTATATGTATTATTTTTGCAGAATAAGGATATCTTTTAGCATCCCTTTAAGTTGCAACTTGGATCAGCAAGGCAGCTAGGTAACTAGCATTGTAAGGAGAAGTCAGTCGTGGCAGCAACCCTATTTGTACAGGTTTGCTTCAAATAGGATTTTTTTCATTTGAATGGGCTGCCTAATGCACCAAAATGCAACAAAAAAAAAGTGTGTGCAGCATTTTGTGTAAATGCAATGCATTCCTGCATTGTGCTGGCTTGCAAAACACATCTGTTAGGAAGGTGCATGGGGATGCCATTCTATGTACAGGCTTAATGTTCAGCAGTTGTCGCTACAACCTTGACATGGATGCTACTAAACCCACCAAAAGGGTCAAGGCTGGCAGCACTGGAACTCGCTGCTGTGGCATCACTCCATGACCATGGCTATACTTTAGCTGTCCAGAAACTGGATTGCACACTGTATTTTTTGTTGTTCTATTTAATATGCAAAGTAAAACAATATAGATAAATTTATAGCTGCTGTAGTACAAATAACCAGCAAAACAAGAAAGAACTTCATACCTTTTTTACAGATATGGGAATACTCTGGAGCAGGGGTAGGCAACTCTGGCATGTAAAACTTCTTTTACCGGCACTCGACTCCCTCCCCAGCAGCAGAGTAGTGCAGGGAAGTGTCAGTGAGACAATGCATTCCAATCTCAGAATTCCCCACGCCGCACCTGCACTGAGGGTGAGGCACTGTGCCCCCACACATTGTAAAAGATGGGAAACATTGTTAGGTTCTCTAACCTTGCTGTAGCTGTGATTGTCAGCTTTTGTGATGGGGAAGAGATTGGGTGCAGTTCTGCTGGGGGGGGTTGGTCCCTATTTCAAGGAGGAGGAGGACTGTGATTGGCTTTAGCAGTGGCCAATGACAGTCCTCCTCCTCCTGGAAACAGGAGGAGGAAGCCCAGCATCTGGAGGAAGATGACTGGCTTGGTTGCCACTACCAATCTCAGAAAGAGGATTTCACTGTGATTGAGAAAACCACAATCAGGTGACAGTTTGTGGGATTAATGTTGAGCTTCTGGGAACTTGAAATTATTCCTGAACCCTTGCATCACTTACTACTGAACCCCTGTACTCTGTGTCCTTTTAAGCCACAGCCAGTATTCAGCACAATGAAAATCACACCCACCTTTTCCTGTTGCTCAGAACGCCGCACTTTTTCTCAGCTCTGAGCGGGGGCCCAACTTATGATCCTGCACACAGGCCCACTGCTTTCAGAAAATGCCCCTGACCTGAGCTCATCATTGCGCATCTAGTCCAGATGCTTGTATACGACATTACAGACATCACATACATCACATACAAGAACGTGGGCTGGATGCGAGTCCTTTCACCACTCTGCATATCACGCATATCATAGATGAGAAGAGGGTACAGCAGGGAAAATGAGCAGGAGGGGTTCAGAAGTGGGACAGATGAGCAAGAGGGTACAGCGGTGGGGCAGATGTGCAGGGAGGTACAGTGGTGGAAGAGATGAGAAGGGGGTTCAGCAGTGGGAAGGAAGAGCAGGGGGTACAGTGTTGGCGCAAATGAGCAACGGGGTTCAGTGTTGGGCCAGATGAGCAGGGGGGTTTAGTGTTGGGGCAGATGAGAAGGGGGTTCAGTGGTGGGACAGAAAAGCAGAGGGTAGAGCAGTGGGGCAGATGTGAAAGGAGTTGTATTGGTGGGACAGATGAGCAGGGGGTTTAAGTGGTGGAGCAGCAGAGCAGGGGGAACAGAGGTGGTGCAGAAGAGCAGGGGGTACAGAGGTGAGAAAGATGTGCAGGAGGTACATTGGTGGGGCAGATGAGAAAGCGGGTTACAGTGATGGGGCAGATGAGCAGATGAGTTCAGTGTTAGGACAGATGAGAAGGTGATTCTGTAATGGATGTAATTAAGAGTATCATGGTGAAATGTCTATTCCAATATATATAGGTATATGCTTCATGCCTGACATATATCAGCTTCTGCTTATCGGCCTTAAAACATATTCAGTAGATATCTGCAAAGCTCACCCCTCCCTTACTGTGGAACTGGACTGCAAGGGTTAAGAGAAGGTCACACCTGCTCTGAACATACACTCAAATGTTAACACCAAGTTAACACCAACGTTTTAGAAGCAAGAACGTTGCTACTTCCTTATATGGACGATCCAGCTAAAGCCTATACTTTGTCACATACTTTGTCACAATATATATATATATATATTTGTGGTTGTTTTGTGGTTTGCATACACCAGCCTTATCTGACAATAAAATAGTATATAAGTCTTGAAAAGAGGAAATAATAAAGAGAAAAGTAATTTTACTCTCAACTGAGTGTCTCAGTAACTCAGTGGTGAGTTACTTTAGCGTGCACGCTCTATATTCAATTTGTCCAGGGGCAGATATAAAAATACCGGACCTTGGTTCTGGTCCAATACATTTGGCGCCCAACGTGGGGCTACTGGGCTAGGCCCATAGGATAGCCGAACAGCAGGAGACCGAGGAGAACCAACACGGGCGGGACGGAGACTGATCACCTCTGATAAAATGGTAAGACACTTTTTCATATCTTGTCTGCTGTTTATCCTGTACCCGTGGCTAGTTAATCTCTGTGTCCATATCGGCTTCCTGTGGTCCTCAAAGACAGGTATATATATCTTGCCCATAGCCTATTGAACCTGTACTAATTATATCTGCCACCTGTTTTGTTCTGTTCTGTTTTGTTGATTGATCTTGTGTCTTGTGGCGGCTGTTGGGAATGAGGAATTGATTATATAGTCATGTATGAAGACAATTAGTTGATGTGGTTAAAACTCCTCCTGGGGTAATAAAGCATGGGTGCGATAAAGCATGGGAGAACCAGGAGGGGGCGTCAGGAATACGCTCAGTGGCGTGGGGATCCCATGAGGATTCCCGGAGACCACACATGTATCGGTGTTCAGATTAAATGTACATTATCCAGTCAAATTTGTTTGTGGTAAATCACTGGAAGTCATAGAAGCTGAGGCTAGAATAAGAGGACAGGGAAACGAGAGGTGCCCTTACAACTTGAACAACCAGAAGGACTTGAAGAGGTGGAAAAAGCCAGAGTGAGAAATTTGGGATTTGAGCTGGGACATGTAAAAGCTTTGAGCTGGGACTTGTAAATGAAAGTTGAAGTGGTCCATTGAATATTAACTGCTGTACTCCTTATTTGTCTGTTAAATGTCTTGTTGAGAGTAATAAGTCGTCACATATTACTCGGCTCCCCTTCTGGGGCCACTTCGGGTGGACAGGCCTGTGACTGGTTTTGGGAAGACGCACACAAAGAGATTTGCATGGCAGTCGAACACAGTAGACACTCTCTCTCTCGCTATCACTCTCTAGCTGTCTTGTCCTTGTTAACTTGAGACTGTGATATAGTCTGAACCGGTACCAGGTGACGGATAGAGGAATTGTCAGACCCTTGAGTCCAAGACGGCCTCGTGACCCGTCTAAAATCCTGAGCAGACACATAAATATCACAGTCATCAAGACAGAAAGTAGTAAGGCAGCGTTATATATTGGAAAGTGGTCCGAAAGAGGACAGGTGGTGGTCAGAGGATTGTCGGACCCTTGAGTCCAAGACAGCTTCATGAAACCGCCATAGAAACCCTGAGCCCGGGACACATAAACTCTTCAATAGCTAACGATGGGGCAAAAGTTAGAAAGGCCTAAAGAAGGCAGCTTGGCTTGTGACTTGGTATTAGAGCGGGAAGGAGAGGGTGCTGTTAAAAAGAGAAAGAAATTGACAAAAGTGTGTGGGGTTGATATGCATTTGGGCGGAAGGCTACAGGTAGATGAATGGCTTACTATTTTGAAACATAAAAAAGGTCTGTTGTCAGATCACGGACTGCTATGAGCAGCAGACGCTTGGTTCAAATTTGCAAAAGCTATTCATGAGGAAGGGTGGACAGAGCAGGAAACAAATCAAGATGGTTGTATTGTATATGTGTATAGAAAACCAGAAAAGAGGAAGTTGAGTAGTCAGCCACCGCCCTATGATGGCGTCTGGTCCCCAGGAAGTAGATACTGCCTTTCGTCTACCGCATCTACTGCTACTGCCCCTCCCCAACAGGAGCCTCCCCCGCCATGTTTGATGGTAGACAAGGCATACTTGTCTTTGTACTCCCCCTCCGTTTGTTGCCAACACACGCGCCTGGCACAAACTGAGCCACCCACGCCACCACTCACACCAGAACTTGCGCACTTGTAACACCCAGGCCTAACAGGAGGCGTAGGAGTGCCCCTGCAGGAAGCTTTGACCCTCATGTTTACATAGATGCCATAAGGGGTCCCTAGAGGGGTACCAGATAAGTTCAAAGCAAGAGACCAAGTAGCAGCAGAATTTGAATCTCTGATCCCCATCATCACTGTAAACAAGAATGTAGACTGGATAAATTACATCTACTATAACCAGCGGAGGTTTGTCAATTACACTAGAGATGCACTTCCAAGGTTTAGCCGAACAACTAGAAGCCGTTTCACACATGACCTTCCAAAACCGCATGGCCTTAGACATGGTCCTAGCTGAAAAGGGGGGTGTGTGCAAAATGATACCTGAAAAAAGTACCGTATATACTCGAGTATAAGTCGTCCTGAGTATAAGTCGAGGCCCCTAATTTACCACAAAAAACTGGGAAAAATTTATTGACCCGAGTATAAGACCAGGGTGAGAAATGCAGAGGGTCAACAATGCCCATCTGCAGCTGCCTGCCTCCCTGTGTCCTGTGCAGCCTACCTGTACATGTGTGTCCTGTACATGTGTGTCCTGTACATGTGTGTCCTGCACATGTGTGCTGTGTCCCTGTGTTCCTGTGTCCCTGTGTGCATGTGTCCTGTACATGTCCTGTGTGCATGTGTCCTGTGTGAATGTGCAGCCTACCTGTGTCCTGTGCAGCCTCCCTGTGGCGATCTCCATCCTGAAACGGCGGCCGGCGTGTGATGATAGTGTTTGGCGGCCATTCCACAGTTCAAAAGCCGCGCCTCCTCCTCGTCTGTGATAGGCTGACCGCTGACTGCCTATCACGGACATTCTCTCATTCTCATACCATGGACGAGGATGAGAGAATGTTCGTGATAGGCTGTACACTGACAGCTGTTCAGCCTATCACAGACGAGCAGGAGGTGCGGCATTTGAATGCTGGAATAGCCGCCGAACACTATCATCACACGCCGGCCGCCGTCTGCCTGCATGACACGCTGATCATGCAGACAGACGGCGGTGACTCGAGTATAAGTCGAAGGGGACACTTTCAGCCCCAAAAAAAGGGCTGAAAAATTCAACTTATACTCGAGTATATACGGTATGTGTTGTACCTGTATCCCAGACAACACTGGCCCAAAAAGTGACTTTAACCATCCAGAAACTTGAAGGTTTGTCCAAAGAATTAAAAAAGAATTCAGGGCTCTCCAACCCCTGGGATCAGTACTTCACCTGTATCAAGGGGGGATAGCAGGGAATTTTAACACAGATCGGAATAGCCATTATGATAATTTTAGTGACCCTAGCTGTCATGGTCTGCTGTGTTCTTCCCTGCTTTAAGAAGTGTGTAGAAAAAGCTGTTGACCAATCTACTCCCACGTTTGTGAACCAGGAAATACCAGATAATGATGATGATTATGAGTTACACTCCGTTACAGTCACTTCCCCCCGCGATGCAACACCATAGGGCTGTAGGGATAGACAGCTCCTGATAGCCCTTCTCTAAACTGTATCGAGGGGGGTAGTGAGTTAGTCGCTGGTCTCCTCTATATACAGCCCAAAAGAGTTGCTGAGGAGAATGGGCCAGGTGAGTAGGACTTTCAGTATAAGGGACAGTTTGAAATAGAAATTTCAAGGGGGGGCTGTAATGGATGTGATTAAGAGTATCATGGTGAAATGTCTATTCCAATATATATATAAGTACATGCTTTATGCCTGACATATATCAGCTTCTGCTTATTGGCCTTAAAACATATTCAGTAGATATCTGCAAAGCTCACCCCTCCCTTACTGTGGAACTGGACTGCAAGAGTTAAGAGAAGATTGCACCTGCTCTGAAAATACACTCAAAAGTTAACACCAACGTTTTAGAAGAAGCAAGAACATAGCTATGACCGGTTGCTATTGCCTTATATGGACGACCCAGCTAAAGCCTATACTTTGTCACATACTTTGCCACAATATATATATATATTTGTGGTTGTTTTGTGGTTTGCATACGCCAGCCTTATCTGAAAATGAAATAGTATATAAGTCTTGAAAAGAGGAAATAGTAAAGAGAAAAGTAATTTTACTTTGAACTGAGTGTCTCAGTGTGAGTTACTTGAGCATGCACACTCTATATTCAATTTGACCAGGGGCAGATATAAAAATACCGGACCTTGGTTCTGGTCCAATACAATTCAGTAGTGATACAGAAGAGCATGGGGATATGGCGGTGGAGCAGATGTGCAGGAAGGTACAGTGGTGGGGCAGATGAGAAAATGGGGTACATTGGTGGGGCAGATGAGCAGGGGGGTTACAGTGGTGGGGCAGATGTGCAGGAGGTACAGTGGTGGAAGGGATGGGAAGGGGGTTCAGCGGTGGGACAGAAAAGCAGGGGGGTACAGTGATGGGGCAGATAAGCAGGGGGTTAGAGTGGTGGGGCAGATGAAGCAGGGGGGGTTCAGTGTTGGGCCAGATGACAAGGGGGTTACAGTGGTGGGAAATATGAGCAGGGGGTTCAGTGTTAGGGCAGAGGAGAAAGGAGGTACATTGGTGGGACAGATGAGCAGGGGGTTACAGCGGTGGGGCAGAGGAGCAGGGGGTACAGAGGTGGGGTAGATATGCAGAGGGTTGCAGAGGAGAAAGGAGGTACTTCGGTGGAACACATGAGCAGGGGGTTACAGTGGTGGGGCAGAAAAGCAGGGGGTACAGTGGTGGGACAGATGTGCAGAAGGTACAGTGGTGGGAGGGATGAGAAGGTGGTTCAGCGGTGGGAAAAAAAAGCAGGGGGGTACAGTGATGGGGCAGATGAGCAAGGGGTTACAGTGGTGGGACAAATGAGCAGGGGGGGTTCAGTGTTGGGCCAGATAACAAGGGGGTTACAGTGGTGGGAAAGATGTGCAGGGAGGTTCAGTGTTAGGGCAGAGGAGAAAGGAGGTACATTGGTGGGACAGATGAGCAGGGGGTTACAGCGATGGAGCAGAGGAGCAGGGGAGTACAGAGGTGGGGCAGATGTGCAGAGGGGTGCAGAGGAGAAAGGAGGTACATCGGTGGAACACATGAGTAGGGGGTTACAGTGGTGGGGCAGAAGAGCAGGGGTACAGTGGTGGGACAGATGAGCAGGGCAGTTAAGTGTTGGGCCAGATGTGTGAAGGTGCATGAATTGGGGCTGATGTGAGGAGTGAGAGTACAGGATGTTAATTTCTCACTACTAAAGCAGTTTACAGCATTTACTTTATAAAAAATCCTTTTCATGATTGAAAGTGTAAAGTTGACATTTTTTGCTTATAAAATCGGCACGCTCAATTTCGGCACACTGTGCTCAAAAGGTTGCCTACCCCTGCTCTGGAGTCTTTTCTCTTTCTGAAGCCAATGTTTATTGCATACATTTTTGTCATTCTACGTCATTCTCTGAAGACATTAGAACCTGTTCACACTTGCTCAAAATACTGACACTTTTAAAATGCGCCTATAGCGTTAATGCGTGTTAATAGGTGTGTTTGACAAGCATTCATTGAGCGTTAAAACAGCTCCCCCAAACACCCTATGTGAGTTTGTGGCACGGTTGATGTGTTTTTAGCTTGTTAAAATCGCACCACATATGCCTATTATTAACTGTAATGTACTACATTGGCATAACTGCGCCCCAACCACGCAGCAACCGCACCGGACCCGAATGCTCGGTTGCTGCGGGTTACCATAGACTTGAATGGAAGGAGTTGAAGCACTTCAAACTCAACATAAGGCTTCAATTTTGAACGCTAACGCTTCAAGTTTTGATAATGTGAACAGCACTGTGTGTTGTCCATAGTATCATTTGCATAGACGTTTGAGGGGCACTGGATCCTGGGGCAGGTGAGTGTCCTATTATTTAGAGTTTTTTGTACAATTTTTGTAGCTGCTGACTTTTAACTTTTGAACAGATAACTGGAAAATTGCTTTAAAATATAAATGGGAAAGTTCATAAAGTCCAGATAAATTCAACGAATAAGGAAATTCCCTTTCTGGCAGCATCTGCAATCACTCTTCTAAGCAGGATTTGGGAAGACTAAAGACTCGTACATACGGTACAAAAATTAGAAGTGAAAAGTCTGAAGGCGAGCTGTCTGCAGATTTTCGGATCGTTAGTACGATGCATTCGACAGACGATTTGACTTTTACATCAGACAAAAGCTGGATGTGCAGGCTATAAAATTTTGTCTGATGTGAACTCAACATCTGATTTTCGGATGGTCAGTACAGAAATCCATCACACAAAAGTCAGAAGTACAAACACGCATGATCGGAATCAAGAAACGACCCGGAAGAGTTCGGTCTTGTAAAATACCATTTGTAATCTAGAATTAACATTCGTGACCTGGCAATTGATGAAATGTCAAGTTTCTCATCTTCTTTAATAAGATAATAATGAAGCTGCTTTGCATGTAGTTATGCCAAACGTATTTTAAAAGGCATTTGTTTTGTACAATCTGAAAATCGTGAATCAACGCTCACCAAACTTCTACTAACACAAAATTAGCAGAAGGGGCCCAAAGGGTGGTGCTTGAGAAAAGAAATTTCTCTTTATACTCTCATAGTACGTCACTACGTTTGTGTTTGTCAAACCACAATTTGTGGATAGTTAGTATCCTAGACAAAATCCTGCACCTGCGCTTTTGACAAAAATCAGACGCTCGTTCATCCAACAATCAGACCGTGTGTACGAGGCTTTAGACAGTAGCGCTCTCTTTTCCCCTCCCTCGTGTCTTTTGTCACTACATTGTAGATGGGTCTGAAGGAAAATAGTATCCCATCTCTGATTACAATTCTGACAAAAATCTTCAGCAGTATAAATCATTTCTGGCATTGTTTTCAATGAGGCAAGGATAGAGTACATGGTGCTTTTCGATTTAATATTTACAGGCATAAATCATCAATAAGCACAGAAGGAGCTATGCTGCTTTGTTAATGATTCTTGACAGGAAAAGTCATGCAAACATTCTGACATTTTATCATGATGTGATGATTAACGTGATCTGATGTTCTGCAAATTTGCTTTTCAAGCATTTCAGAACTTAAAGCGGTATGAATCCCAAAAGCAAACATTTATTAAATTTCAGCTTACCAATCTTAGATGTGATGGCTGCATTCGTTTTTGTTTTTTTTTAGGCTCTTGCTTTATTTTCACCTGGTGATCTGGTCAGTAAGTCTGTTGTTTTTCAAAAGAACCATCTGTCCTGCAGATGTAGCATTAGTGGGTTAAGACAAACCATTTACCACTGACAGGGGTACTTACAATAATCAGCTTTTATTTGTTTATGTAAAACCTTTATCTCAAAAGGAAAAAAACTGTTTGCTTAACTGCTAACTAATGCAACCACCATACCTAATGATTGGTAGGCTGCAGTATATTTCATTTTTGGTTTGGGGTATTACTACTTTAAATAGTAACTTTGAGAAATCCACCCTGATATTTATCACTTCCCCAGCCACCTTCTGAATGCCTCATTCCAGGAATTGGTTGGGGCATGATAGAAGCAGGAGGGAGAAAACAAACACCCAGCTCGGAAACCCTGACCAGACAAAAATAATAGATTACTGCTCCACTGACTGCAGTAAAGCCAAAAACTAAATTTAGCCTAGCAGCCTCACCAGATGAGGTTGTTACATTTGTTTCAAATGGCATCTTACTTTTAAATGAAAAAAAAAATAATAAACTGTGAATTAAAAATATCTGATATTACTCCTGTTATCTACTTAATTTTACTATTTGCTGCAAAAATAACCCATGCAAGACAATAATAATTGCATGAGATCCAACAACAAAACAGTGGATTGAGCAGGTAAATACCATTCTTATTAAAGAAAAGCTAACGTATCTACATAGAAATGCAGCTAATAAGTTTTATAAAATATGGCAACCTTGGCTAGACACCCCAGGCCTAACACCTTCCCAACTAGTCCTCAGTCAACTTCATCAAATGTAACCTCTTAGCTCCTCAAAACCATTGTTAGTTACCCTCACCATAGTACAACCATTTATAGGCTTGTGGTTTGATCACGGAATTAAAGTTCAATCTAAGTATCCCCTCTTTCACTGGCCGGCTAACGGAGATAACTGTTGTAATCCCTTGGGTCTTTGTTATAATGGAATTTCCAGTTAGTTTACCTTCCCGTTGGAAGGTAGTTAGTTCTTCTACAGTACCTTTTTCTTATTTGACTACGATTGTGTCGGCTAATCTGTTGTCTGCTCATCGTTAGAGTGTACGGTGATAAAATCTGGGAAGGGGTACGTCTGTCATAAGTATTCTCTGCTGTGACTGGAAATGACATATCTTAGCTTTATGTACCCTGAATAATTTCAGGTATATTATACTGTTTTTAATGTATACGCTGTTGATATTTTCTTTTGTGCTATTCTTTTTGTACATCTGACTTTGTGACACAGTAAAAGCTTTTTTCTCATTTAAAAAAATAATAATAAATAAATAATTGCATGAGATGGCACCATACACACATAATGTTTGACAATGTCAGAGCTCCCAACTGTCCCTCATTTTGAGGGACTGTCCCTCTTTGTGGACCAAGTCTGTCCCTATTTTTTGTCCTGATATGTAGACCTCTATTAAAAATTTTCAATTCTTCGAAAGTATTACACAACGATAAACCTTTCACCCAATGGGTTTCAGGAAAGAAATTTGCTCAATTTCCTTATCAACACAGACAGTGTTGATGTGGGAATCCCTCCTACCAAGCCATTGTCTTCTCTTGGTGGGGGATCTGGGGAAGCCCTCCCAGCCTGGAGAAGACAGTGATTATTGCTAGTGGCTATAGCAGCTTGCACCCAAGTTGATTGATCAATCAACTTGGTACATTCAGCCTGCCCATACACAGTTCAAATCTTGGCCGGTTCATCAGGAACTGGTCGACATTCGAACTGAATATGCCCTGCCTTATTAAAGCTGGAGTATTCAGAATTTGGTGCAGCTGTGCATGGTAGCCAATCAGCTTCTAACTGCAGCTTGCTTAATTAGGTCCCTTTCACACGATCAGCACGCAAAGATCTGCCTGTCCGTTTTTCAGACTGATCTGAGCGTGCCACCCATTGACCTGTATGGGCAGACGGATGTCAGCAGAGATGTGTCCACTGACAACCGCCTGCCATCCGATCTGACAAGAGCCGCTCAAAACAGACGGATGGCGATACGTTCGCCATCTGTCCAGCGGATCGGATGGGATCAGATGAAAATGGACTTGATGTCCATTTTCATCTGATCTTCCCATAGAGAACATTGGGAGTCTGACAGGTCCGTCCCTGCACAGTGAGCAGAGACAGACCTGTCATCTGCCTGCTTAGCGGGGATCAACGGAGCGATCTTCCTCTGAGCTAGCGGACTCTGCTGAGCGGATCAGGCCCATGTGAAAGGGCCCGAAAGCTTTGACAATAAAACTTGGTTTCTATGCAGAACTGCACCAGATTTTTTGCACTCTCCAGTTTTAGTAAAACTCCCCCATTGTGTCCTCCCTTCCCATCTCAGGACATAGGAATATACAATCAGCAGTATTTTCATCAGCTCTCAACAAAACAGTAAATCTAAAATAATGAACATACATTATTATTATAGCTACATCTAATGTTTTCAATGTAAACGAATACACAGTTTAAATTTCATATAAGGTTTTTTAGATTAGTAGTGCATAGCCTTATATAAATAGGAACTAATTCCAGAGTCATAATTCATTGTTCTGACTGAAAGCTGGTTTTTCATTGGCTGATTCTGATTACAGTGTGTTATTGCGTTTTGAGTTTTTATGAAGGAAAGTCCAGTCTCTCTGCAAACATTTACTGCTGACATGAAAAAATAAAACAAGCATGCCTATTTTTGTGGAACTGAGCTGATCTTTTCAGGCTTACACATGAGGCAGAATGACTATGAGTGAAGACACAGGGGAACAATCCCAACAGTCACAATATGGGCATTTCAGCTGCTCATCCACAGAGTCTAACTCTCCACCCTGCTGTGATTCCCCTCATTTATATTTCAGATTTTTTGTTCTGTAGTCTAGTAATCACATATAAGAGATCATAGTCCTGCATTCACACCTTACATCACTAGAGCACATTTCAAAATCATCACAATCTCTGCGTGAACCCTGCAAATCTATGGTACATGATAGGCTTTACCTAGTAAAATCATTACTACTTCAACTTGTTACAGCTATGATAGAAACACTTAGGGCCTGATTTACTAAAGGCAAGCTTACACTGCCAGTTCACTCTCGTGATGCCCACTTGCTCATACATTACTGCTCATGGGTATTTATAAAGTCATACATCAGCCTTTCTCAACCTTTTTACCCCAGGGGAACCCTTAAAATAATTTTCAGGTCTCGGGAAAACCCTGATAAAACCCATTCATTGGGGGTCAGTGGAAACAATGCCCCTTACTTTGGTGGTCAGTGAGAAGAATGCCCTTTTTACAGTGGTGGTAAGAATGGCCCCCTTACAGAGAGCTATAAAGATCATTGGTGTCATACCACTGGCTCCTCCAAGAGGCCTTGGCTCAGAATTATGTAGGCACCATCAAACAGGAGGTAAATCAGCCACAGCTCAAGGAACCTGTAGCCACCTTTGGATAAACCCTAGGGTTCCACGGAACCCTGGTTGAGAATGGCTGTCATCCACAGCCATGCTCAATTAAAGACCTACGGGATGCAGCCTAGCCGTTGGATTTTACGAATAGATTAACTGATGTGGGAAAGCTATAGAAAACCACCGGATAAAAATTCTTCTGTATTTATCTTTAAATTTTTCAATTAATATAATCTGAATGTTATTCATTTTAAGAGATTTCAAGAGGCCCACTCTTTTCTTTGGGTGCTGCTTTGACCTGAAGTTTAGAGTGGATCTCTCAAAAACTTTTCCAAAAGAACAACAATTTTGAAAAAAAACAATATGTTTTACTTTATGCTATAAAACATATCCAATATTTTTTTTTAAACTAATTTCTTCATCAATTTAGGCCAATATGTATTCTGCTATATGTTTTTGGTAAAAAAATCCCTATAAGTGTATATTGATTGGTTTGTGTAGAAGTTATAGTGTCTACAAACTATGGGATAATTTTATGGAACTTTTATTTATTTATTTTTACTAGGAATGGCGGTGATCAGCAACTTATAGCGGGATTGCGATATTGCGGCGGACAAATTGGGCACCAACTGACACTTTTTTGGGGGACCAGTGACATTATTACAGTGACCGGTGCTAAAAATATGCACTGTTGCTGCACTATAGACACTGGCTGGAGGTTAACATCAGGGGCAATCAAAGGGTTATCTGTGTGCCTAGCTGGTGTTTTACTGTAGTGGGGGAGGTGCTTTTACTAGAGGAAGGCATAGATCCATGTTGTAAAAGCAATCCAGTGGCTAGTTAGCTGCGAGGAATAATTCTACAAGAGGGCCGACTGCGGGCCTTAAAAAACGGTACTGGGGTGATACCTGCAGCTGCGGGCATTATACCGGTATAATTGCTTGAAGCCCAGCGACGTATGGGTATGTCGCTGGACAGCAACTGGTTAAAAAACAAAAGTGTAGTTAAACAGTGACAGTTGTAACGAGTCCTACCTAAAATTATTAGTTGTGGGAACCCTGTTGGTTTGGCTGTGGAATCTGTTTATAAAGCATCCATGGAAAATTTTAATATCCTTCAGCTGTTTCAATTGTTTCTCTTAATCAAGTCATTCATGATATTAATCTTCAACCTTTTCAGAAACACCACAGTCTTTATCAGTTAAAATGTCTAAATTAATATTTAATTATTATTATTATTATTATTAACTTAATTTAACTGGATTGCATCATATAATCTTATGTAAAATTATTTGAGACAAAAACCAAATTAATGTATTCTCTGGTGGCCTGTGAATCTTGTTTCTTGTCATATCATGTGTTATTTGCACCACTTCCTTTCTTGTGTATGTGATATAAAGAACACATTATTTTTTGCTGAATCAGTAGCTAACCTACTAAAATGTTTTGACATTTAGATCTCTAAATGTTACTTGCTATTTTCACAACAGTATTGTTTAAAACAAACTATGAATATGAAACCATAAGATTAGGGAGCCTATAAAGATCTCCACCCAAAATTCAGATATTTTTTTTACAATTGACTCTTTTGTGAAAATGTGTGGATCTTGGGCACAAGCTGGGTGAATCTTGAGTACAAACATTTAAGCATCGTACACACGATCGTTGGCCAACAAAACTGTGGAATTTTGTCCAAAGGGCATTGGCCCAAACTTGTCTTGCATACACATGGTACAAAATTATTGGCCAACAATTACGAACGTACTGACATACTACGTGGTTTTTCAGCTCTTTAGCACCACCCTTTGGGCTCCTTCTGCTAATTTTGTGTTAGTAGAAGTTTGGTGAGTGCTGATTTGCACTTTACATTTTGCGCTTTTCATTTCACGATTTTCATTTCGTGCTTTTCAGTTCATTTCTGAACGGCCGTTCAACAACCAGACGTTGCGGAATCGGAGGAGATAACGTGTTATCTATTATTGACCTTGGAGTTATTGCTTTGCCATTATTTTTTTGGTTGAATAATGATTTGATTTGGTATATTTTCTATATTTTTGGATGCATAGGATGCACTTTTTAGTTAATTTCTATTGGCAGATAGCATGTTTAATTTTATTTGTTTTCTTTTTTTAATGCACAATATAAAAATTGTGTAGAATAATACTTGGCTATGTGTTTTACTTCAAATGACAGTCTGGGAGTAGGCAGTTACATTTAAAAAAATACAATGTAAAATTGACAAGGGACACCAACATAGTTGTATCTTTGATCTTAAAAACTACAGGATAATGGTGTTGCGGTAACCCGCCCAAATAAAAAAAAAAGCATAATAATATTATTCTTGATATCACTAGAAAAAAAGCCTTTGAAAATTTGTTTGCAATAACTCCATCAGTATCACCAGCAAAGCAGCTTCATTATTATCCCATTAAAGAAGAAGAGAATGTGCGCTGCCTTTGGAGATTTCATAATTTGACACATCACGAATGTTAATTCTCCATTATGAAAGCTAGTTTACAAGACCAACCACTTCTGGCTTGTCCTTGCTTCTGAGCATGCGTGTTTGTACTTTGGACTTTTGTCTGACGGACTTGTGTGCACACGCTCGGAAAATCAGACAACACACATTTGTGCGCAGAAAATTTTAAAACCTGCTAGCCAACTTTTGTCCTCGGAAAATCAGACAACAATTGTCCAATGGAGCATATACACGGTCGGATTTACCACCAACAGCCTGTCATCGAACATTTTTCCGTCAGAAAGTCCCATCGTGTGTACACGGCTTAAGGCTGGGATCACACAGATTTGCATGACAGGAGATTGTGACCGTCTCTCTATGAAACCGGTTCACATATCTCCGTTGCGGCTGCAGAGGGGCTTGCACAGGAGTCCTGTGCGTCTTTAGCTCCGTTTCAGGGCCAAATTCAGGCAAAAATTTGGCCCTGATACGTCCCTGAAACGGAGAACAGTACAAAATATTTTACAGCGCACACATACAAGAATGACATTTCCTGCAGGGCTAGTTAAAAACACCTGAACATATTCAAAAACTACGGGGGTTTGGTCACACTATATGGTCACTATATGGTCATATAGTGTGACCAAACCCCTGTATTTTTTGAATATGTTCAGGTGTTTTTAACTAGCCCTGCAGGAAATGTCATTCTTGTATGTGTGCACCATCTTGAATTTAAACGCATTGTATGGTGTGCCCCCCAAATATGTTCTTGAAACGGAGAACAGGGACGCACCAAAACCCTGCTCTGAGCCGTGTCCGTTGGAGGTGTGAACCCAGGGTTACACTAGACCCCAATGCACCCCCACAACCCCCCCCCCTGCATTACAGAGCACCAGGGTAATCTACTGCATTGCATTTACAACAAGAATGCCTTACATTAAGGCAACCCATTCATCTGAATTGGCTGCCAAACACACCACAACAGATCAAAAATTGTACGTGCTACAATATAGTTGTATGCTACAGGGCCCATCCAGTTGAGTTCACATATTTATTGTTAGTAGGCGAATTGCTTTAATTAGCTCATCCCCTTTTTTTCTTCTACTTTTTGATAGGATAATAATTTTGATATTTTAGCATAATACTTATTGGTTCATCCCTTTCATCTTATAGCTGTGTTTCTGTGGCTGGTTGTCGCCCAGTTTTCCCATCTGTGTGGTCCAGTGTCTGGCTTATCTTTGCCCTTATGACCCAGTCTGTGGGGACTGGGATTCAGATCTTCTTATGGCAGGTCCTTAGAGGCTAGCGGTTATTAAAATCTAAATCAGATGTTGTGGTAAGCCTAATACAATTTTATTTCTATGTAATTGATTATGCCTAATTTATGAGTATACTTATACTGTGAATTTTTTATCAAACATTCAGATATTGGTGCAGTTGAAGACTATGAAACGTGTCGGCATCTACCAACGGGATGTATATTATTTACGCATCTGTATTGTTCTTAGTTTTGAAGTACGAATACATTTGTCAAATCTTACATGTGGTGGTTTGGCACTATTCCACCTTATAGTTTACCTGGAGTTGAAAAAATATATTATTTTACTTAATTGTGTTACTGTGGTAAGTATGGTGCCTTAAAAGTCCCTTTATTTCCAGAGGTGATCTTTCAAATATTGTTCCAGCAATTTAGAGAACAGATGGATGATTGGTGTGGGGCCCCCATTAGTTTCTTGTGTTGTGCAAGGAGATTAGGCCTGTACATGGTTTGGCATCTGCAGTTGTGACTGAGTGTGGGAGTGTTGGAGTGGTAGTATCCTTTGTTTATGAACTGCAAAACAATGTTGTGAATAAATCATTAACACCATTACAACATAATGGTGTGAAATGAACCCTTAGTACAGTTACATGCAGTGATGTTGATGGGTCCTAATTGACAGTCAGTTTGCAGAATTAGCACATTTATCACTATAACATAAATACACTTGGGTAAAGTTGGCAACATACCAGGTAGTTTTTCCTTGATTTGACTTCTTACCTAGGAGATTTTACCAATAAGTGTGTAGAGGGCTCACCTGTTTGGGTATACATTATATACTTATTGTGAAATGTTACTGATCTAACAGATAGATTTTGATTTACCAAAGGCAAATAGTCTGTTTACCTAGAAAAGTGTACTTTGCAAGGGAATTTTACCTTACCCACTTTAGCTCCGGAAGGTTTTCCCCTCTTTCTGACCAGGCCATTTTTTGCAATGCGGCACTGCGTTACTTTCACTGACAATTGCGTGGTCATGCGACGCTGTACCCAAATAAAATATATTTCCTTTTTTCCAACAAGCAGAGCTTTCTTTTGGTGGTATTTTATCACCTCTGCAGGTTTTAAATTTTGCGCTAAAAACAAAAAAAACAAAAAAAAGCCCAAAATTTTGAAAAGAAAACAATGGGTGTTATTTACGAAAGGCAAATTTACTTTGCACTAAAAGTGCAAACTACAAGTGCAAAGTGCACTTGAAATTGCACTGAAAGTGCACTTGGAAGTGCAGTCGCTGTAGATCTAAGGGGGACATGCAAGGAACATAAAAAAACAGCATTTTAGCTTGTACATGATTGGATGATAAAATCAGCAGAGTTTCCCCTCATTTCAGATCTACCCCTCAGATTTACAGCGACTGCACTTCCAAGTGCACTTGTAGTTTGCACTTGTAGTGCAAAGTGGATTTGCCTTTCGTAAATAACCCCCAATATTTTTTACTTTCTGCTATAAAACACATCCAATAAAAAAATGTAAAAAAATCAAATTTCTTCATCACTTTAGGCCAATATGTATTCTGCTACATATTTTTTGGTAAAAAAAAATCACAATAAAGGTACATTGATTGATTTAAGCACACGTCCACCCAGACAGCCGTCCAGGTAGCACAGAACCCCGACCCAAATAAATAG
Source organism: Lithobates clamitans (assembly GCA_037952925.1). Classification (NCBI taxonomy): domain Eukaryota; kingdom Metazoa; phylum Chordata; class Amphibia; order Anura; family Ranidae; genus Lithobates; species Lithobates clamitans. The sequence continues at coordinate 674,664 of JBBGZY010000932.1, read as the reverse complement.
GCGCTCCCAGCAGGCCAAGGGACCAAAGAGGCCCCTGCCAATTGGCTGAGTCAACCCATTCACTCCTAGTCTGGATTCCCAATGCCCTTATCATTCTACTGCCACAGGCAAAAATGCCACCTAGTGACAGAAGAGAAAGGTGCATCAAATCCAGAGTTATGGAGAAAGCCAGTGAATCCCCTATCAATTATCCAGGCTAATTACCACCTAGCAAGCTCACTTTGTTAGCTACCCTGCCTACTTTCAGGGTGCTGTGTACATGTTTTACTTCTTTAGTAAATCAACCTGATAAACGCTGCTGTGTGGTTAAACAGTAAATCTGTATATTACGCTGAACTATCGAAATAGTAATATGTAAAAATCCTACACAGCAGAAGTAACAACAGTGTACACGTGGTCATGAGGCTATATTAGCATACACAATGAGCAAATAAGTGTAAAGAACATGCATGCCTACAAAACATGTTAACTAATAATCCATTCTAAATAACCATATATTGAACTGAAAGGAAAGAGTTAATGCAATGCCTCAGCTAACACACAGTGTGAAGCAAACCATCAAATATGGGCTGAAATAAACAGGCCATTGCTTCCACATTGCTGTGGCATTGTTCATATGACCTTGCTGGACTCTCATTTGCCAACCATCCCCTTGTCTCCATAGTTACTGGATGTGAAGACCAGCTCCCTTGAGTCTCCTTGTAGAGTAACCATGGTGATTTGGAGAGCTGTGCCAGTGAAAGACATAGGACTTGACTGAATGAGACGCGAGCCCTGATACAAGAGACTCAGAAAGGCCAGGAAGGTGCATAATATATACAAACAGAAATACAGAGTGAGATACATAAGAGAGAATGGAGAAGCTAGGTGTCTTAGTGTAATAGAAATAGCCAAAGGTGCTGTTCAGTTTGTGGGAGTCATATTAGAAATCAAAAGAAAAGCTCAGAAATACAAGAGGAAATACTGTTTGCAGCTAAGAATTATTTTTACAATGTTTCATTTAAATTTAGAAGAAAAAATTTCTCAGATGAATTTAATCATTACAACAACCTATATCAAATGAATGCTATTTAACATCTCCTAATCGAATCACTTTCAAAGTGATATGCCCTGTACACACGCTCGGATTTTCCAACAGAAAATGTGTGATAGGACCTTGTTGTCGGAAATTCCAACCGTGTGTGGGCTTCATCACACAATTTCCATCGGAATTTCCGACACACAAAGTTTGAGAGCTTGCTATATAATTTTCCGACAACAAAATCTGTTGTCGGAAATTCCGATCGTGTGTACACAAATCCGACGCACAAAGTGCCACGCATGCTCAGAATAAATTAAGAGACGAGAGCTATTGGCTACTGCCCCGTTTATAGTCCCGACATACGTGTTTTACGTCACCGCGTTCAGAACGATCGGATTTTCTGACAACTTTGTGTATGCAAGACAAGTTTGAGCCAACATCCGTCGGAAAAAATCCATGGATTTTGTTGTCGGAATGTCCGATCAATGTCCGACCGTGTATACAGGGCATTACAATAACCTTATTTCTCTTATCAGATCTATTTGCCGTTGATTCTATTGACTGCAAAACTCTCACTCGTTAAGTGCATTTAGCAATGTATGCTGGAAATGCATGTTGAGGATTTGAGTTAAGCCTCGTACACATCGGATTTTTCAACGTGAAGTGTGTGATGACAGGCTGTTGCCGGAAAATCCGACCGTGTGTACGCTCCATCAGACAATTGTTGGCCAACTTTCCGTGGACAAATGTTGGATGGCAGGTTTATAAATTTTCCGTGGACAAATGTCTGTTGTCGGATTTTCCGGGCGTGTGGACACAAGTCCATCGGACAAAAGTCCAAAGTACAAACACGCATGCTCGGAAGCAAGGACGAGCCAGAAGCGATCGGTCTTGTAAACTAGCGTTCATAATGGAGAATTAACATTCGTGAAGTGTCAAATTATGAAATCTCGAAATGCAGCGCATATTCTCTTCTTCTTTAATGGGATAATAATAAGGCTGCTTTGCTGGTGATACTGATGGAGTTATTGCAAACAAATTTTCAAAGGCTATTTTTTTTTCTAGTGATATCAAAAATAATATTATTATGCTTTTTTTTTTTTTTTTTTTGGGCAAGTTACCACAACACCATTATCCCGTAGTTTTTAAGATCAAAGATACAACTATGTTGGTGTCCCTTGTTAATTTTACATTGTATTATTTTAAATGTAACTGCCTACTCCCAAACTGTCATTTGAAGTAAAACACATAGCCAAGTATTATTCTACACAATTTTTTTATCGTGCATTAAAAAAGAAAACAAATAAAATTAGACATGCTATCTGCCAATAGAACATAACCAAAAAGTGTATTCTATGCATCCAGAAATATAGAAAATATACCAAATCAAATCATTATTTAACCAAAAAAATAATGTCAAAGCAATAACTCCAAGGCCAATAATAAATAACACCTTATCTCCTCTGATTCCGCAACATGTCTGGTTGACGAACGGCCATTCAGAAACTAAATGAAAAGCACGAAATGAAAAGCACGAACTGAAAAGCGTGAAATGAAAAGCGTGAAATGAAAAGCAGGAATCAACACTCACCAAACTTATACTAACACGAAATTAGCAGAAGGAGCCCAAAGGGTGGCGCTAAAGAGCTAAAAAACAACGTAGTACGTCACTACGTTCGTATTTTTTGGCCAACAATTGTGTGGCCGTGTGTATGCAAGACAAGTTTGGGCCAACGCCCTTCGGACGAAATTCCACGGTTTTGTTGGCCAACAATCCGATCATTTGCTTAACACATGGAACTACTGAAAAGTACCTTAAGGTGGCCACAGACAGTTCAAATTCGCTTTAGCAGGGACCGGCTGAGATTTGGACCATGTATGACAGGCTGACTGTACGCAAGTTGATTGATCAATCATCTTGGGTACAACCAGCCAGTTGGATTTTTTATGCGATTATTGCCAGTGGCTATAGCCCTTAGCAATAATCACTATGTGTTCTTCTGGCTGGGATGGCTCCCTCCCGCCAGGAGAACACAGTACCTCCGCAGGAGGCATTCCTCCAACAACACTGACTGTGTTAATGGGGGATTCAATTTTCTTTCCTGTAACCGTGGTTGGCCGGCTATAGAGTAGGGAAACTTAGTGATTCTTTTGTGTAGGAATGAACAAGAAAACGTAGGACAAGACTTTGAGGATATAGCGCACCCCCCAAGAAGCCGCAATTAAACTGGGATCCCCCCCCCTACACAGACAGGCACACCATAGACAGAGAAAAGTCCATGACTATGCTTTTGTTATTTATTGAGGGTAATAACTTGGATAGGGATGGGAGGTTATGGGATGCCCATTGCCTTCAACAACTAACTTCAGGGTCAACTCTTCCTATATACAGTCTATATATACAGCTCCTCTTCTTCCTCCAGCACACATTTGCAGAACCCAGCTGGATCACTGTAAATATCTGACAGTCACTCAGTCAGATAAAAGGTAATGGCCCATTACAGTCAGGAACCCAAGGCCCCTTGGTTGTGTAGCAAAGGATACAGTGTCCAGCTTGTACTCTTCTTCCTTTGGCTACTGATCCCAACACCACCTCTTCAAGCACTACCAACCCACCTGTCTGCAGCTGCCCCTTTACTAGCCCTCCAGACCAAATTCTCCACCACAGTACTCCAGACTGACACTCACCAGCCCACCCGGCTGGCTCTCAAGAGATCTCCCAGTAGTGCTGACCTGCTCCTGCTGTCCTTTCTCCTTGCTCCCGTGCCTTCAGGAAGGGCTTCCTCCATGTGTTATGGCAGGATCCTTCCAGCACCCGAGCCCCAGCCCAAGGTCTCCCCCCAGACTAGGGGGCATCCTTGAGGGCCACCGCCAGCCTCCTCAGCACTCCATCTACATCTTCCAGCCCACTCACCCTGCTGGCATGACTCATGCCTATTTATGAGGTGGCCTGCCCCCTGATAGGCATTTACTGGGGATTGGCTGGGGCCCTCATAAATATTCCAAGCAGCTCCTTCTAGCCCCCACCCACTATGTCTAGAACATTTTCCAATGTCCCACAAAACAGGGGGAGGCACCAGAGAGCCTGCTAGGATGAGTCATCCAGCCCTGACTCCCTAAACTCTGATGCAGATTCACAGCTCAGGCTTAGCCCCGAGCTGAATAAATTCACCTACACTAACAAGACTACTTTACAATAAAACTACCTTATACCTAGCACACACTAGAGGGTGCTACATGGAGAGACTGCAAATTATTGAGTTTGTTCATCGCTGTACCCAAACCCAATTATCATAAAGGATTTCATAAATTTCATCAATAATGGGGGTTTGTAAATGTGCCAGTCCCCTGTTTATGAAATTCAGTTCTCCCATTAAACCTTTTCAGTTTGTGTTGGAGCTGGATTAATATAGGGACAGCTGGGAGTGAGAGCAATTGCAGGGAGAAATAGTTTTGTATCAAGGCATTGCTAGTGTCGAGAACCCAGAGCATGTGCCTGACATTTCCTGTGCAGTGCCCCGGGTCTCTGACGCCACAATTCCCTGTCATTGCTGAAGCTGGCATTGCTCCTCTGAAAGCTGTCACAGATTTCAGAGCCAAGGGAAACTTCCCCTAGGATTCTTCTCAGGTCTGATGTGTCGCATGACACACACAAAGAAACCCTGGATGGAAGGACATTCCTATGCAACATTGTATTTGAGGTCTGTAAGTTCAAGGCGGGAGGGGGAATTGTACTGGCGGAAAAACTGACCGGGGGGGATTATCAAGACACTTGCTGGGGTGAGAGGATTAGTGATATGAAAGAGGATTTAGGGGGAGAGGATTTGTATCAAGACAGGGGAATTAGGGAGAAAACATTTGTGCTGGGTAGGTAGACTTTAGGGGAGGGAGAGTGTTTATGCTAGCAGGGTGATGGGTGATGGGCGACTTGTATTGGGGGGGTTATTATTTGTGCTGGGAGGGGGAATGTGGCAGGGAGAGGATTAAAGTGCTTAAAGGAGGGATTTGAAGTAATACTATTTGTGCTTGGAGGTGAGATTTGAGGGTGGGGGAATAGAGGACTTGTTCTGGGGGGAGAATTGTGCTGGGGAGGGAAAATTTGGGGAGGTTATGGGATTTGTGCTATGAGGTGGGTTTTGGGGGGGAGGGAGAATTTGTGCTGTGGGGTAAGGTTAGGGGAGTGAGAAGATTTGTGCTGGAAGAAATGGTTTTGTGCTGAGGAAGGAGAGGAGGGGGGTGGAAGAGGTTTAGTACTGGGGAGAAATTCGGAGGGGGGAATTTGTGCTGGGGAGGAAGAATTAGAGAGGGGAGAAGATTTGTGCTAGGAAAGTAAATTGGGGGGGGGGTGCTTGATTTGTGCTGAGAGGTGGCATTTGGTTGGAGAGAATTTGTGCTGGGAGGGGTCTCCAATAACTCGGTATAGGGGATGTCTTTTTGAAATGTATTGCTTGAAGAACTTTAAACAGAAGGAGAGTTAGGGTATGGGATACTCCAGAAACGAATAGTAACAGCAATGAGAGGACAATTTTCTTTCTAGTCTCTCTCTGGAGGTAATTGAGGACAACAGTCAGTCCTAGGCTCACACCCCAGGATTCTGCTGAGGACAGGGGAATGGCCAGAACACTGAGAGCCATCTCAGCTGACAGCTACCACCTACATCCCCAAAAAAAACACAGTCACCAGGAATCAATTCAGGGTCTTTACTCACTAGTCCCCAGGATAGCTGCTTCCTCTATACTCTGTCGGTCCAGTGAGGGAGACAATCCTTCCTCAGACTGAATCCCTTTTTGGTGAAGCTGTATAGCCAGCTTCTCAGGAGATCAATCCAGGCCCTCAGCTCTGACTCCGCTGAGACCTCAAGAACAGCTACACAGTTGTTACCCTGAAAAATCTATATTTCAAAAAAGGGCACTGCGCACATCAGTTGCTAATAGGAACAAAATGATGTGTCGTGGGCAAAACCACCAGACGCAAGGCCAGTGCTAGCAAACTTAATACACTATACACAATGTATCAAATATGAGGCAAATACTTTTCAAATGTTAAAAAAAAAAAAAAACATAAAAAGTGTCCATGTGTAGATCCTCATGATATTCAAAATATGTGTTCACACCAGTGTCCAAAAGCAAAGTAGTAATAACCAAATTAATATAACTTGTGTATAAGATTGTGAGCTCAGCAAATTCCTCCACCATCAAAAACTTCACCGGTGACAAATTTCTACCACTGACGCGTTTTGTTGCCATAGCAACTTCATGAAAGGGATGACGTTTGATGAAGTTGCTATGGCGGTGGGAGGAATGCGTGCTCCTTTTTCAAGCTCCTTTACAAGGCTTGAAAAAGGAGCATGCATTCCTCCCACCACCAGGGTGCGCTAGCCCGAAAAGGCACCGCAAACACGCATGACTCGCTGAGCGTTTACTAAGAGATGTACCCATTATTGTAAACTTCAATGTAAGTCACTATGTGATTTTTTTTAAATACATACAGTCTACTCAGTGGCGCCTGCATTTGTTTTCTTTCTTGCAAATCTTGGAGACCACTTCTACTTACCTGCAAAATGCTGCCCTGAATCAGTGGACATTACTCTGGCTGCATTTGCAGCCCTTACTAACTAGGCCACCAGGACTTTCAGCAATATAGGATCTGACTCAGAATCAGCGCCACATGTATATTTGTTTTGACCTTCCCATTACCCCCTGAGGAGAAGGAAGAGAGAGAAGTGTGCTGGCTAATGTTAACAGACACAAGTGCTTTTGCCTTTCTTTTCATTATCTAAGGCAAGTACTTTTGGTGAGTTAGGAGCATTTATTTTTGTTCAGGTGGAAGTTTGTCACTGGTGGAGTTTTTTTTATGGTGAAGGAATTTGCTTATGATGAACTCACAATCTTATATACACAAGATTATTGAATCTGTTTTTTATAACCATTTTGCTTTTGGACACTGGTGTGAACACATATTTTGAATATCAGCAGGATCTACACATGGACACTATTTATGTTTTGTTTTTTTTGTAACATTTGAAAAGTATTTGAATTTATATTTGATACATTGTGTTGTGTATAGTGTATTCAGTTTGCTAGTGCTGGGCTTATGTCTGGTGGCTTTGCCCACTACACATAATTTTGTTCATATTGTTGGGGATATATTTTTAGCACGGCAGCTTTTGTGCTTGTGAACCTATATAATAATTTACTCACGGTTTATTATATTTTTTTCAAAAACACTTTTTCAGCGCAGAAAGGGTTAAATATAACCATCAGTTGCCAAATTTGTAATTTTTTTCCTGCAGGGTCACTTCTCCACTGTCTCAAAGTTTGAGACATATGCTGGCTGTTTGGCACTGTCAAGGTGCCATGCCAAATTTGTGAATTTTCTTCTGTAAGGTTAACTCATGGCACCTGTAAGTTTGTGGTCTATTCTGATGCTCCAACACTGTTCAAAATTTAGAGCATTTGCTGAAGGCTGCTCTTTGTCCCCTATATTTTGGCCTGTTTCAGTGATCTGTCAATCAATAATATTTGTGGCTTTTATCTCTCTAAAATTGTGTAACTAGGATATCCCGAGGAAAAAGAAGAGAGATCTAGTGCCAAGATAATAATGGAAAATTGGGGGATTAAACAGGATCACTGCCATCTGGATTCTGGTGAATCACCAAAAATATTGTTAAAGAAAGAAGGACAAGTAGCGCAGATGTATAATCCCACAATGTTATGATTAAAGCAACATAAACCCACTACCTAAAAAATGTATATTAGTATATCACTAAACATACAGTATGTGCAATAAAGTGAATCCAAGGATTATATACAATATGTATCAAATAAAGTGCTTAATATTGCTATGCGAAAATCTTTGTAAAAAGAATCAATGATAAAAAGTGCAAAAAGTGCGTGCTGTTACTATAGAAGAAGGTGCATAGTGCAAAAATGAATTACTGTCATCTAATAATAAAGTTCATAAGTAATCCAAAAAATTCATATGTGATCCAAAAAAAGAAAATCCAAAAGAGGTGGTCAAAAATCCTTCAATGGAAATCTTATTAGTGTAGAAAACACCCAGTGTGCTCCTTCATTCGTATCAAACTGACTCACCAGAAGTAATGGCTGGTCAAATTATAAACCAGCAAAAGCGCTCTGTGTCAAACATCAAGCAGGAAGACTCCCCACCATGCTGCTGCTCCTGATATAACTCCCCGTCAATCACTCTCTCAAGTCAAACCCGGAAATGCACAAGGTTTAGAAAAGAGGAAGGAACTTTTCCATAGCATAAAACAATTTAAACTCACTGCGGTTTATTAATATTATTAAGAACACTCACATTTTTCAGGTGTCATCCTAACACTAGGGAACAAATGGTCTATCACCTCTGACTGTAATGCGAAAGCCGCAATCACAATCCAGGCAAGCGCGATGATGTCAGTGTCCTAGCCCTGCCCTACTCGTTTTGTCATTCAACATCCCCATGGAGCGGAAGGGTCTACATTAAAGCCTGCCTGGTCTCACCCCCATTGAACTATGATCTTGTAAAAGTGCTTACATACTGAGCAAAGAGTCAGTAATAAAAATGTTAAGATGGCCTGGAGATGTCCATCAAAAAACTTTGCTGAGGTTAAACAAAGGTTCTTGGGGATCATAATACATGAAAAGCTAGCCTCAATACTCAATGATACCCGTACAATATCCAAGGGTCTGGGGCCCATGGCTTGACTACAACAAGCAATTACACATTGATTGATCTTTTCTCTCACTGTGACTGATCGGATCTCACGGGACCCCCCTCACACCACCCATTCCCCTTCCTCCCCCTTTCTCTTTCCTTTTAGCCTCCCCTTTTCTCTATTTTTCTTTCCTCTCTTTCTTCTTCCTAATTGTTACGCCCCTCATGCATCTACAAACTGCCAGTTTGTGAGTTCCCCCCTTCTGCCTACATGTTGACTCCTACCTGTTGGTGGATAGAGGAATACTCATGGGTCTACAAACTTTTCATTGTTGTTTTATACTTTACATTTATGAACCCTTATACCGGCAAGTTCTACTTGCCTCTATATTTGTATCCCTCTAGGTTCAGACTGTGGGGAGCTCTGCTCTGTACTTTCCCCCTCGTTGGTGTAACATACTTCTATAATTACGTTAGAACATGTATGTTAAAAGCACATGGACTGAATGGTCGCCTAATCCTCCTGCTCCTGGGACTGACAGGAGAAACCAGTGAAATACACAGCACACCGGGGTTCCGGTGCTCTCCCTTTACAAGCAAAAGGCAGAATACCATCAGCAGCTATGTCCCACAAAAGGAAGGAGGATTGCCATCCCCAGAAGCTAACGGCATTCCACTTCCAATAGGCATCGAGTAGCTCACCAGATGGCATGGCTGCCTCAGATTCTTCTGTAGGAGCTGCTTACACAGATTTCCCTGATGCCCCTGCCGAGCTCACAGACCATCCAGCTACAGCCATCAATCTCTCCTCTTGCCCTGCCTCTACTCCACTATCTTGCAGCCCTGCCAAAGCAAGAATGAGACTTGAGGAGCAGCACCAGGACTTTTGTGAGGTGAACCCATGATTCTGTGCCTGATCCTTTAGCAGCTTTCCCAACTTTTGAGAAAGTAGTCAAAGATACTACACTCAAAAAAATGCTTATCTCATTAAAAAGTCCTCTCCATCCAAATATTGCCCTTCTCATACAAAAATTCACATTGAAAATACAACCTATTGGTGACCGGGTACATCACATAGAAAATAAAATGGAGGAGTTTACTAACACCATTAATGACTTAGCTGACGCACATGAAGATAATATGGAGGACCACATCTGGCTTAAAGCCAAAATAGCAGATCTAGAGGATAGATCCAGACCCAATAATGTTAAAATTTGCGGTACACCTGAAACAGTGCTGTTCTCTGATCTATCCATGTTTGCACATGATCTGATCTTCACTTTGCTATTGGAGCTTACTCCTACTAAGTTGACTATTGGCTGTATACATCATCTGCTCAGCCGCTACACCTACCTGACAATATACCCGGGGATGTTCTAATGCAAAACTATTTTCATCATGTTAAGGAACACCTTCTTACTAAAGCTAGGTCAAGCTCCTCGTAAGGGAAAATCAAGAACCCGGTGACTTTTCTGTTTCATTTTTAAGATTTTTTTTTTTTTGATGACTTCTCTAACTGGGAACCACATTAACTGATCTGTAGCTCCAGGGACATAATTCCTTCACATTCTTTGCAGTTGAGATACTGCACCTGACCTGATCCCACTAGCTTAGTCCATGTGTGGTAGCCAACATGTTGTCTGTTCTTGGTTACTCTGAGTTTCTATGTTTATTTTTTAATTTTTTCTCAATTTCAACTATATCTACTTCCTTGGCACGCTCTTCTCCTCTCCAAGAAGTCTACCAGCAGTCCAACTTATAAATTATTTCTTACTAAGTTACCATCCAGCATCCTATTTTGGATTTCCACACAACTGCCTTCCGTTCTCAATGGGAATTAAAATAATTTGACGACTTTTTTAGGTAAAGTACTGCACAGTTCTTGGGGATTTGTCATGGTTATGCAATAGAGGTTGTTTGTCAGCATACCTGTTTCCATGTGTTCATCTCCTAAGACCAGCTGTCTCTCACCTGACTGCTTTTATTAACTCTCCTCTAGCATGGCTCCACCCCAGCTCCTATCAGAGAACTCTATATTAACCTCTGCACTGCAGGTCAGCCCTGCTGATCATCCTTTGTGTGTTTGGCTTCCTGTTCCTGCCTGCCGTGTGCTCTACATTTATTTCTGTTACCGACCTTGGCGTGTTCTATACTATTCCTGTCTGCTCATGACCCTGACCTTTTGGCGTGTCCCCGACTATCCCTGTTTGCCTGTGACCCTGAACCTTGGCGTGTACTCTGTTGTCCTTGTCTGCTTGTGGCCCTGACCTTGGCTTATTCCTTACTATCCTTATCCTTCTGTTGCCTACTGTGGGTGTGAGCTGGGGGACCCTGGGGGTCGTGACCTGGAGCCAGTTGCAGCCCAGTCCATCCTCACCATCAGAGACTCTGGTGAAAACCTGCTGGCTCTTAGACTCCATGCCCCAGGGAATCCTACGCTCTAACCCCGGTGGGATCCGTGTTGGTGTTCCAGCGACCCTGCCTTCCTTATACCCAGACTCCCATCCGCAGCAGTCAGCCGTAGGGTCCACTGCCTTGCGGTGCACTCCTGATCCCAACGGTGTGCATCTGTCACTTAGCCTCAAGGTGACCTGACAGTTTGATCAGCCATGGACCCGGCTGACGTGTCGCTTCCTGCAGCCGATCCATTGCAGGGCATAGTTCGCAGACTCGAGGCCAAGGAATCTAATCAGACTTAGGTGATGCGATTCTTTAAGGATCTGGCTTCCCGCTTCGAGCAGCTCCAGGCCTCCTTGGGAAACCCGAACCTGCAGCCTCAAGTACAATCAGCAGCTGCACCTATCGCACCAGTCGCAGCCACACATTCATATTCACTGCCAGCTCCGTTCTCTGGGGACTCCAAGGCCTGCAGGGGCTTCCTCGGCCAATGCACCATTCATTTTGAGCTCCAGCCTCAAAACGTTCTGTCTGATCGGGCTAAGGTAGCCTATATCATTTCCCTCCTCTCTGGTGAAGCTTTAGCTTGGGCTGCCCCCCTGTGGGAGAAGAATGACCCGGTGGTTTCCAGCCTGCCCGACTTCTTGAAGCTGTTTCGTAATATCTTAGCTCGGGTTTCTTCAGCGGCTAGTGCCCTTTTACGCCTTCGCCAAGAATCTTGTTCAATGGGACAATATGCGCTTCAGTTCCGTATTTTCACAGCTGAATTGAGCTGGAACAATGAGGCCCTGGTCGCAACCATTTTACATGGCCTCTCTGACCGAGTGAAGGACGAATTAGCAGGAAGAGCCATCCCCGCCGGTCTGGACGATGTAATCTCCTTGTGCAATCAGATTGACATTCGTTTCCAGGAGAGGTCCCTAGAAAAAAGACGCCAGCACCCTCTAGGACCTAGTCAGCCAGAACTCTTCCCCTGTCGCTCTGTGGAGCATCCTCTGCCTGCTGAGGAACCTATGCAGCTGGGCCGGACTAGACTAACCCCCGAAGAACGTGCTAGATGCAGAACTCTTGTGTCTTTATGGTGGGGGCAAGGGTCATTTTCGTGACTCCTGCTTGCTTCGTCCGGGAAATGCTCAGGGTCTAATACGTTTGGAAGGTGGAGTATTGGACCCAGAAACATCACCTTCTCTTCTTCTTCTTCCGGTGTTTCTCCATGTAGGCTCTTCTCCCCAATCGGTCCTAGCATATCTGGACTCCGGGGCTGCCGGCAATTTTATGGACTGGAGAACTGCTTCTTCTATGAAGCTTACCCTTTCTCCCCTCGCTACACCACTGGTAGTCTCGGCAATTGATGGCACTGTGCTCCCAGGGGGTCCTATACCTTTCCAGACGCTACCTATTAGAATGTCGGTAGGGATACTCCACCAGGAGTGGATTTCCTTCCTCATTTTACCCAAGGCCTCTACTCCCATTGTATTGGGCCTTCTTTGGCTACAGCTCCACTCCCCACATCTGGACTGGGTCTCTGGGCAGATCCTGGCTTGTGGTCCTTCATGTTTCTCGTCCTGTCTTCTCAAGGTGGTCCCCAAGGAGAGACTTTTTATTGCTACCACATCCGTATCTTCTGATCTTCCCGCGGCATACAGCGATTACCGGGATGTGTTCTGTAAGAAGTGTGCTGAGACAAGAAATCCTTGTCGCCTGCAGGAGCAGGGTTCTTTTTCGTTGCTAGAAAGGATGGTACCCTCAGACCCTGCATCGACTATCGAGGGTTAAACGCAGTGACCATCAAAAACCGATACCCCTTGCCTCTAATATCTGAGCTACCATTTTCACCAAGTTGGATCTCAGAGGTGCATACAATCTCATTAGAATACGGGAAGGTGACGAATGGAAGACTGCGTTTAACACTAGGGACGGACATTACGAATACCTGGTTATGCCTTTTGGTTTGTGTAATGCTCCAGCTGTGTTCCAGAACTTTGTCAATAAAATCTTCAGGGATCTACTGGACCAGTTTGTTGTCATCTATCTGGATGACATTCTCATCTTTTCCGAAAATCTGCTTGCTCACAGAAACCATGTCCGCACCGTTCTTCAGCGCCTTAGAGAGAATAATCTCTATGCCAAACTGGAGAAATGTTCCTTTGAATGTCCTGAGGTCCTGTTTCTGGGATGTTTTGTTTCTAGTTTGGGTCTTCACATGGATCCCGGAAAGGTCTCGGCCATTACCAACTGGCCCCTTCCTGCTAGCCTCAAGGCCACACAGTGCTTTCTTGGCTTCACAAATTATTATAGGCAGTTCATAAGGAATTACTCTTCCATTGCCGCGCCTATTATCGCTTTAACTAAGAAGGGTGCGAATGCCAAAGACTGGCCTCCCGGGGCTGTTCTGCAATTCACCATCTGAAACAGGCCTTTGTTTCTGGACCTCTCTTGAAGAGACCAAATCCTGGGGATCCATTTTTTATTGAAGTAGACACTTCTTTGATGGGGGTGGGAGCTGTCCTTCTTCAGTTCTTTGAGAAGAGACGTCAACCATGTGCGTTCTTCTCCAAAAAAATTTCTCAGGAAGAGAGAAATTATGCCATTGGTGATCGGGAACTTCTCGCAATTAAATTGGCGTTGGAAGAGTGGCGTCATCTCTTGGAGAGTTCCCCTTACTCCATTACGATCTTTACTGATCACAAGAATCTACAATACCTACAGAATGCTAAACGTCTGAACCCCAGACAGGCCAGGTGGAGTCTCTTCTTTTCCCGTTTTAAATTCACGATTACGTACAAACCTGGTTCCTGCAACGGTCGGGCTGATGCGCTCTCTAGGTCATTTGACACTTTGGACGAGGAGTCCACCCCTGATCCTGAGTCGATCATTCCGACCTCATGCATTGTTGCCCATTCCACCACCCTGGAATCAAAACTTCCTCCTGGCAAGACCTTTGTTCCCACAGAGCTAAGAGCTAAGATCCTTCGTTGGGGACATGATTCCAAGGTGGCTGGTCATGCTGGGTTCCTCCGATCCTTCCTGCTCATCAGTCGTCTCTACTGGTGGCCTAACCTCTGCTCGGATGTTAAAGAGTACATTAAGGCTTGTCATGTTTGTGCTCAGTCTAAATCTTCCACACTAGCCCCTGCTGGTCTTCTCATGCCCTTGCCCATTCCTAAGGAGCCCTGGTCTCACATCGCCATGGATTTTATCACCGAATTTCCACTGTCGGAGAATAATACAGCCATTTGGGTGGTAATCGATCGGTTCTCCAAGATGGCTCATTTTGTTCCTCTTCCTGGTCTCCCTTCTGTCTCTGTCTTGGTTCCCATTTTCGTACGAGAGATTTTCCGCCTTCATGGTGTTCCTTCCCATGTCGTTTCGGACAGGGGTGTTCAGTTTATGTCCCGTTTTTGGAGAGCCTTTTGCAAATCCCTCAACATTACTTTGGCTTATACCTCTTCTTACCATCCCCAATCCAATGGCCAGACTGAGAGGGTTAATCAGGAGTTGGAGGTCTTTCTCCGTACCTTGGTCTCGGCTCATCACGATGATTGGGCATCACTACTTCCGTGGGCAGTTTTCCCACAACAATCATGTCAACGTTAGTTCTCAGAAAACACCCTTTATCACTGTTTATGGAAGACATCCTCAACTCCCTCTTCCTATGACCTGTTCTTTCGACATTCCAGCCTTGGCTACTGTTCAGAAATCATTCAATTCCATGTGGGCTGACGTTCATGATTCCCTCCAGAAAGCTGCCAACAAATTCAGCCAGGAGACAAAGTCTGGCTCTCCACCAGGAACATCAAACTCTGTCTTCCTTCTCTCAAATTTGCCCCAAGATTCATTGGTCCGTACACCATAACTTCTAAACTGAATCCGGTTTGTTTCAAACTCCAGATTCCCAAAAGCCTCAAAATCTCTTACTCCTTCCATGTTGCCCTTCTGAAGCCTTTAGTCCTCAATAAGTTCTCTCGTTCTCTCTCTACCGCAGTGCCGGTCTCTGAGGATAATCAGGAGTACGAGGTTAGCCAAATTTTGGATTCCTGACTCTGTAGAGGCATTCTCCAGTACCTCGTGCATTGGAAGGGGTTTGGTCCTGAGGAGAGGTCGTGGATCAAGGCTTCTGAGGTCTTTGCACCTCGTCTGTTGAGGAAGTTTCATTTGAAGTTCCCCTCTAAACCTGGTCCCAGGCGGGGAAGGGGGAGGCCTCGTAAAAGGGGGGTACTGTCATGGTTATGCAATAGAGGTTGTTTGTCAGCATACCTGTTTCCATGTGTTCATCTCCTAAGACCAGTTGTCTCTCACCTGACTGCTTTTATTAACTCTCCTCTAGCATGGCTCCACCCCAGCTCCTATCAGAGAACTCTATATTAACCTCTGCACTGCAGTTCAGTCCTGCTGATCATCCTTTGTGTGTTTGGCTTCCTGTTCCTGCCTGTTGTGTGCTCTACATTTATTTTTGTTACCGACCTTGGCGTGTTCTATACTATTCCTGTCTGCTCGTGACCCTGACCTTTTGGCGTGTCCCCGACTATCCCTGTTTGCCTGTGACCCTGAACCTTGGCGTGTACTCTGTTGTCCTTGTCTGCTTGTGGCCCTGACCTTGGCTTATTCCTTACTATCCTTATCCTTCTTTTGCCTACTGTGGTTGTGAGCTGGGGGACCCTGGGGGTCGTGACCTGGAACCAGTTGCAGCCCAGTCCATCCTCACCATCAGAGGCTCTGGTGTAAATCTGCTGGCTCTTAGACTCCGCGCCCCAGGGAATCCTATGCTCTAACCCCGGTGGGATCTGTGTTGGTGTTCCAGCGACCCTGCCTTCCTTATACCCAGACTCCCATCCGCAGCAGTCAGCCGTAGGGTCCACTGCCTTGCGGTGCACTCCTGATCCCAACGGTGTGCATCTGTCACCTAGCCTCAAGGTGACCTGACAGGATTTTTTTTATAAAAGCTGCCTGGTTTCTCTCCTGTTAAACATATAGCCAAGTCATTTTTTTATATACCGTGTATGGAGTACAAAGTTTAGTTGTCTTTTTCCAGTGAAATAAATAAACTCTAAAGATTCATTTTTGATTAAAAGCTGACCATTGTCCTTCTGTTCCAATTGCAGCCTACCAAAAGTGTTTAAATTAGAACTAAAGGCAAAACTTTTCTTCTTCATTTTGGATAGCATAAGGGAGGGAATAACCCCTGTCACTTTTTTTTGGGGATAGATTTCTCTTCATATCCTGTCCCATAGCCAAAACAGGGAATCTCTAGTTGTCACCAGGATTACCAGACTAGTGTCCCCATTGGAAGATTTCCCCTCCATTCTTATTCTAGCGACAACTGATAATTTGGGATTTTCTTTTACATTTATGTAGCGCCCTGATCCTGAAGAGCAGACGCTATTCTTTCAAATTTAGTTTATTGAGCTACAGTTCAGGCTCAGTTTATTATTACCTAAATTTATTGGTTTCTGTACCAGTTTGGCTAGACTGTGCAAATTTCCATCCGACCATGGGTAGTGCTGTTGCCATTCCATTGGTAGATGTTGTAAATACAGTCTGGTTGGACATATTGAATACTCTTTGCTCAGAGACAGATCGGTGGGAGTGGTACATTCGCCATGCATTCTGGGTAGGGGTATTTTAAGGCGGAGACACCATTTTTTGGGGTTGGTGCTTCCTGACCTCATGGCCCTCCTGGCCTGGGGAAATTACTGCTACTTAAAATCCTGCCTTGGGGTCGGCGGACCCGAGGTTCAGCTACTCAGAAGAAAGACCAAAGTTTAGGGGTCTATTGGTCCAGAGAAGGATGGTCTCTTTGTTGTCTGGCCTGCGGGAAGAAACAAGGGATTGTAGTAACCAGGGGAGGACTCTTCAGGAGAGGACCGAGCATAAGGCTGGTATGTTGAGAAGAGCCTGGGAACTCAGTCGAAGAGGCATCTGGGATCAATCATAGCAATCTGTTTATTCAGGATTGTCGGGTCTGTGGCAGAGACCATATCGGAAAGGTCTGTGGCAGAGACCATATCGGAAACAATAATTTGTCTATTCAGGATCGTCAGGTCTGTGGCAGAGACCGTTCTCGAGCACTGCATCGGCTGCTAGGTTGGTGAGAGAAACCTATCCGATGGTTGCTGAATCCAGCTAGGAAAGTGCTGCTCACTGGAATTAGAAGTTACCCCTAACCGCAATATTTCAATATACCTCAATCCTCTCATCTTTTTACCCTGCTATTGCATATGTTGTTCTTCAATAAAACTTGGAAAAAGGACTAATGCCGCGTACACACGGTCGGACTTTCCGGCATACTTGGTCCGGCGGACCAGAGTGTGCCGGACAATCTGCCCGTGTGTAGGCTCCGGCGGACTTTTCCGGTGGACTTTTTCCCAAAAGCCCGCCGGACCTAGATTTGAAACATGTTTTAAATCTTTCCGTCGGACTCAGTTTCTGATGTAAAGTAAAGTCCGCTCGTCTGTGTGCTGGTCCGACGGAAAGCCCCCTCGTGTATATGCTGGTCCAACGGACCAGATACGACGCGAAGGCAGGGTATTGCATTTCGCGCTCGCTGGGAAAAACAAATTTTCCTATTGCGGCAAGCGCGGGGTATACCAGGCCCTTAGGTCTGGTATGGTTTTTAAAGGGAACCCCCCTACGCCAAAAAAACGGCGTGGGGTCCCCCCTACAATCCATACCAGACCCCGATCCGAGCACGCAGCCTGGCCGGTCAGGAAAATGGGTGGGGACGAGCGAGCGCCCCCCCCTCCTGAACCGTACCAGGCCGCATGCCCTCAACATGGGGGGTGGGTGCCACCCCAAAGCACCTTGTCCCCATGTTGATGAGGACAAGGGCCTCTTCCTGACAACCCTGGCCATTGGTTGTCGGGATCTGCGGGCGGGGGGCTTATCGGAAATCCGGGAGCCCCCTATAATAAGAGGGCCCCCAGATCCCAACCCCCCCACCCTATGTGAATGAGTATGGGGTACATGGTACCCCTACCCATTCACCCAGGGAAAAAGTGTAAATAATAAAACACTACACAGGTTTTTAAAATATTTTATTAAACAGCTCCGGGGGGGGATCTTCCTCCGGCTTCGGGGGTCTTCTTCCGGCTTCGGGGGTCCCTCCGGTTCATCTTCTCCCGGCGTCCGGTTGGTTCTTCTCCGCTCTCTTCTCCCGGTGTTCCAGCTCTTCGGCCGGCTCCTCCGCTGTGTTCAGGTAGCTCTCTTGCCAGCAGAGGTCCGGACTTCTGGGCTTCTTGTCTTCTGGGCTTCTTGTCTTCTCTTCTCCAGATGTTGACACGACGCTCTCTCCGGCTGGACTGCTCTCTGAGGGCTGCGTTGTGACTTATGTAGGCGGGGACTCCGCCCCCTTTTGATGTCACAGTCCCTGGGCATGCTGGGACTGTGACGTTTTAGGGGGCGTGGTCACTGGGCGATGGCGAAAGTCCGTCGGAAAGACGGGCGGACTTAGCCCGCCGCAAAGTCCGGTCGTGTGTGGGCAAGTCCGTCCGTTTTAAAGTCCGGCGCACCTGGCGGACAAAGTCCGTCAGAAAGTGTGCCGGACCAAGTAGGATAGAAAGTGCGACTGTGTGTACGCGGCATAAGTGTTTCGAGCCAGTGTTTTTTCAAATGAACATCTATTTTGGGACTCTCCTATGACGGACACTGAGAAGATGGTAACTGTAAGCCCAAGAAAATATTAAGTAGCTACCTGAGAGAGAAAGAAAAAAAAAAGGGACTGCTACATTTACTTTTGGTGATGATAGTAAATGTGACAAATAGAGAGGGTAAATCTCCCCAACAGTGGCACAGAAGGCAATAAAGACCTGACCGGTGCTCAGATTATTCTCCACGCTGTCCAAAACAAAAAAATGTTTTTGCCCTTAATTATACTTTTATTACGGTCTGTGGAGTTAGTGCAATGTTTTTGGGCTGCAACACTGCATGCCGTTTGTCATTTACAAAATGCGGTCTACAAGAGATTACTTTAATATTGTCTTTGCATACATTTTCAAAAGTAAACACTTTATTTTGGTTTTTCTCATCAAAAACTGTATGAGGAAAGTGTCAATCAAGTAAAGCGTGCAGATATGTGACAGACCTAGTAAAACCTCTGATGTGCAGCATGTCTGTGCAATATTCCAGGCTCTTGTCTCAACATAGTACACTGTCATTTTTATTTCTTGATAAAAAAAGTGCCTTCTATCGTAGCCTAATAAAAACACTTAATTGATGTGCAGAGTGTCTGTGCAATATTTCTGCAATGGCCTTACCTCTCCATTTTCTGTTGTGGCCTATTAGAAACACTTACATGATGTGCAGCATGTCTGTGCAATGTGTCTCTAATCTAATGTGCAGAAATGTTTGTTTCTCTGTAAAAACGACCTCCTCTCCCTCCTCCATTGCAGCCTAGTAAAACCGTTTACATGTTGTGAAACCTGTCTGTGCAATAATCCCAGCACTTGTCTTTGACATAATACACTGTCATTTTTATTTATTGATAAAAACTGCTTCTACTATTGTGGCCTAGTAAAGCTACTTACATGGTATGCAGCGCGTATACGCAATATTTCAGGCTTTTCTCACTGAGATAAAACACTATAAATTTTTTTTCTTGATAGAAACTTCTCTCCCTCTCCCTCCTCCATTGCAGCCTAAATAAAAAGCTTACATGATGTGCATTGTGTTTGTGCAATATTTCAGGCTTCTGTCTTACATAATACACTAATGTAAAAAATCAGGTGTACAAAAATCCGCCCACTCATACACCCAAAAACGCTGCGCTGATGGAAAGAAAGTTGAATCTGAGCTGCTGCTTAAATAATCACAAGCAAAAATTTAAAATTGATTCACCATAAACTCGCCCCAAGTGAACTCAAAATAGCAGCGCTAAAACAATCCCTAACCATAAAGTGTCATAAAGTGAAAAGTGATAAAAAATTAAATCAATCACATGATATAATCATAACATCACTCCTCCCCATTAGTGTGCATCAAGTGATATGATCAAAAATTCACAGAAAATGGTGCGCAAACCAATAAAGTGAATAACATAACTGTGCACATAAATTATGATATATAAACAATGAATCATAAGCTGTGTGAATCGATGTGAATCAGTCCACAAAAATATAAAAATTTATAAAAAATAATAAATATATAAATATGTGTCCACAAACAAAAAAATTAGTAATCCAAAAAATTCCGTGACGTGATACAGTGCAGATCTTCCACTTAATTGAATCTTCCACCTCACCTCTGTGACTGTGAATCCACTCCCCTTAGGTAAATAAACTCACCGGCTCCTTTTGCCCACACTATCGTGTCAGGGCCACCAAGCCTTTATCCCACACAATAAGGGGAAATATATGATTTCCTGCTCAAGAGTCTTTTTCCGAGGGGTCTCAATATAGAACTGGACCTTAACTGCTTCATCAATGATTATTTAATTTTTTTTTTTTTTGCAGTGTGGGTTCATGTATATATTCTGAGATAAAGATATGGTTAGATATAACCCTTTGACGGTCGGTTCCGGGTTCCGGGCATCATGCAATATGGCCAGCTTATAATGCTCCAGGCATGGGCGAATATGCCGTACCCCGCTTTCGCCCGCTGCCTGTAATCCTCAATTGCCCTTCCCCAGCCTTATATGGTATTGGCCCCCTTCTGGGTGCCTTCCCGGATACCTCCCCATGTTTTTACTTCAGCATCAGCTCCCCCGGGTCGCCGTGGGAGATCACTCCAGGGTGGTGGAGCCCCGCGCTTGGGGTCAATTGGGACATGGGTTTAGCTATAATAAACCATCCTCAGACTCCCTCCTGATGAAGCGGTTATGTCCGCGAAACTAGTCGAGGATTTGACTTCTGAGATCAATTGTTTTATTGTACAACTACGTCCCTACCTGGCGCTATGCTTTTAACTCTATCATGCTGTATTGTATTATCAAGATTTGTATTTCTGCATCAATAAAATCTACTATACAATTTCACATCACTGATTTATTTTCCATATTATTACCAATGTTTATTGTACCGCAATAGTCCAATATGCCCCCATTTCTTTAGGTCGCCTGACTGGGGATCAGGCTTCCAAACCTTGTAAATTATAACCCTTTTAGGGGAAATATCCATTTGGTTTAAGGGAAGTTAGAAATTATATGCTGGGTCAACGTCATATATCTGTTCGATGATAGATTAATAGTAATGTTTTTTTTTATTATACATCCACTGTTTATTTTTATGTTTCATAAAAGGAACTTTTTTAGATCTAACCATTCGCTCAAGGGAGTAATCACCCTGATTTTTTAATTTTAATTTTAGCTTTAATTTGTATACAGGAGAATTAGCCTGTTTTTTATTAAAATGTGGGGGATAAAACCTAATTAGAATAGCACTAATGTTGGCAACAATATTAGGAGGAACATTACAAGACGAAATGTTTTGATATTTGTAGTAATGCGATATTCAGAATTATATGTTGTGTTCCGCTGAATTGTAACAGTGTTAAATGGTGCGAGCGGGGACACAGGGAACGCGCAGGCGCAGTAGTGCGATCTCCGCTCGGATCTGACATTGGGAACGCGCAGGCGCAGTTATGTAACTTCCGCTCGGATCGGAAGCTAAGGGTATAAAAGAATGATTGCCGTGCCGTGTAGCCAATCCCATGATTAAGTCTTTATGACGAAACATGTCGGGGCGTGGCTACACGGCAATCGAACGCTAGTGACGTAGGACGCTGTGACAGGGAGCGCCATACGAAGAAGTGCGGAAGTTGGTCCCATCTACACCAGGGATCGGGTGAGACGGGTATTTTGAGAGCGCAGTACCTGGGTCCGCCGCGACCACCACACACTGGTTTACTGATTTGAGTTGATGCTGTGACAGTTTGCTGTGCTGTGCTATTTTCGAGCTTGCAGTGATTTTTAAAGATGTGAGTTCAATGGTTGAGGACTTTGTTATTTTAAAATAAATATCAATACGTTATTGCACTATTGGATTATTTTCTTTTTTTCATGCGGAGAGAGCTCTTTGGCATCACACTCTGGATATGTAAAGGTGTACCATTGGAGATCATATATTTCCCCTTATTGTGTGGGATAAAGGCTTGGTGGCCCTGACACGATAGTGTGGGCAAAAGGAGCCAGTGAGTTTATTTACCTAAGGGGAGTGGATTCACAGTCACAGAGGTGCGGTGGAAGATTCAATTAAGTGGAAGATCTGCACTGTATCACGTCACGGAATTTTTTGGATTACTAATTTTTTTGTTTGTGGACACATATTTATATATTTATTATTTTTTATAAATTTTTATATTTTTGTGGACTGATTCACATCGATTCACACAGCTTATGATTCATTGTTTATATATCATAATTTATGTGCACAGTTATGTTATTCACTTTATTGGTTTGCGCACCATTTTCTGTGAATTTTTGATCATATCACTTGATGCACACTAATGGGGAGGAGTGATGTTATGATTATATCATGTGATTGATTTAATTTTTTATCACTTTTCACTTTATGACACTTTATGGTTAGGGATTGTTTTAGCGCTGCTATTTTGAGTTCACTTGGGACGAGTTTATGGTGAATCAATTTTTAATTTTTACATAATACACTGTAATATTTCTCGATAAAAACTGCCTCATCTCGTACTCTTCCACTGGAGCCTAGTATAAATATGTACATGAGGACAGTACATCTGTGCAATATTTCAGCCTTTCTTCTTGTGTCTCTTTTTTTGCCATGTGACCCTCGAAGTTGCATAAAATGCAAGGTCCTCTCCCTGCTGAGCAGGATTTCTTAAAACTGCCTTGCTTATTAACCTTGAAAATGGCCAGAATTAATTTTCAAGATCACCCCCCCACCCCCTCCAATGACTTTATAGTAGTTGTGAAAAAGTGTTGTGCATGCATTTACTAACATTGTACTGTCACCTAAATCCCAGTTTTATCTTTGGTCCTCATCAGAATATGATGCCAAAATCCATTGATTACAGAAATGAAAATCTGATCTGAATGTGTGTAAAGAATAGTCTATTCTAAATCAACTACACTAGTGCTTAAGCTAGCCCTGCTGAAAAAAAAAAAAAAAAGATTGTGAAGATAATTTATAGGTACTTCAGGTACATGACAGACCAGCCATGGGTTAATACTGCAAACTACGGAGAGCCCCCGGTTCCGGAAGACAATTTCAATGAACAGAAACACATACACAGAGTGAGTTCAAAGAAATGTCTGAATTTTATTGGGCAGGTATACAGCTTATATTTGGTTCAATTTTACCAATTACAATAGGGGAGGGGGGAGTGGTTAGTAGAAGGATATATTGAATATCATTAATAATTAAACAGTTCATCATTATATGGTTATACACGCCTATAACCTCTAAAAACATGGCTGTCACAAGGTTACCAGAGTGAAAATGCCATCTGTTGATGACTAATAGATCATCTTCCCGTTATCTTCCTGTCCCACGTTCATGTACCCTTAAAGAGGAAGGGGGGCCAAACTACATTGTATTTATACATATTAAGATGCTCATTAATGCCTATGCAAGTAGGTTTGTGCATGTTCTTGCAACATGTAGCTGAAAACTAAATTTACAGAATAAACTTGAAAATGAGTTTTGGACATAAAATAAGGGTACATAAACTGTATAGCTAAGGCAAGATGGAGTCACCGTTGTTCAGTCATATTACTACAATCCCCTCTTTAAGTCATTAAATCAGACCATGAAGATGACTTACCTCTTCTCATTGTGACATTTTCACCCTGGTGACCATAATAAAAGTTAAGGTACATTCTATTAGCTGCAGATAGGTTGGGAGGCCGAGTACCTCTGAAAATCATGCATATAATAAGTCACGAAGCTCTAGCTGCATTCTTATTGCTCTAGTTTCTAAGTTAAGGCTGGTAATGTCAACAGAATTCTTATCTAGTATTTCATCCAAAATCAAAGAGTAATTATTTAGCCTTTTCATCATGTCAATACCCCATCCGGTTCCTGAGGGGAACCATGCCCAGGCCATATCCTTTTCCAAAAACAATGACCTGGCATAATGGCCTTCGTGGGGGTATCTGGGATAAACACCAGCCTTTAGCAAGTGACTTCCCTCATTGTCTCCAAGAATTCCCATCATCGGGACTAATGAGGCCAAATAACACCATCCCTAGGGATCACTAGGAATCCATGGATGGCATGTCCTTCCGCAACAAATGTATGTGCTGTTGCCCAAGGCTAGTGGCTGTCTGCTAAGGATTTGTTGGGTACCTTCAGAGAATCCTGCAAGGGCAAGCTGTGAGAGTAGTTTTGCAATCTCAGTATGGGGGTCACTGGTATATATGAAGGTATATATGGTGAAGTTTAGGGCACAATCTGAGGTGTCAAAACTGTGGAGTGATCTGAGGACATGGAGAAGTTGATTCTAGTGTGACTGCATACTTCCCCACCTTTTGATGAGTTACATAATCTAAAACACCAATCAGGGAAATGACTCCTTTCCATTGCTTGGAAGGTGACAGGACTGTTCCCTGGTGTCATCTGCACTCTGGTGAGAATAATGGGGGGTGTTCTGTTTAAAAAGGGGGTGATATTCAGGGGTACAGCCATAAGTGGAATACGAGCTGTACTAGAATGCAGTTTAATACATATCCAACATCTGTCATATCCTGATTTCCGAGCATAGCCATATTTAAATTTAAGTAACAACATGTCTTCTGTGAGACCATTAGTTTTAGTTCCCTCAGACTCTGAATACACATCCCTTTTATGTCTAGCAAGTGTGTTATTAGTGGTGTTATTGGGTGGGCCACATATGACCTTAAAGGCCCCCAGTTCTTCAGGATGATCAATACAGTGAGTTATGATCCATGTTGGTAGGCCCAAGACCTTTCCATAAGTCTGTGGTGAAATAAGCAGGGCCATCAGTAATGTTCCCACTGTCTCTTTAAACACCTAGCAGCTCTATAACGTTACTTCCTGTTTTTAAAACTAAGTTTTACTGCTGTCCCTTTTCTCTTGACTGTATGGCAGACATATTGGTAGCATACTAATTCACCTTCGATAATGGATTTAACTGCAGACACAGTTTCTAGATGTGTATGTTGTATTAACTTTTCCACTGCAATCCCAAGACCTTAATACTTTCATTAATAAATAACTCCTCTCTTCCTTTACCTTCACTTAACTTGCTTACCCTCTACAATGTAGAAACTCACTTACCTTTATCATTACCAGTAGGGTGTTTGCATCAAACATTCCCTCTCCCTACACAAACCCCAGCCCATCTAACACATTATTTTGCAACCTTCAAAATACTATTCTTTTTATCTTCAAAGAGTCATCAAAACATGCTAAACATGTACTCAAACATGTCACACATCTTTCAAGCAAATTAACCACTTCAGCCCCGGAAGGATTTACCCCCTTCCTGACCAGAGCACTTTTTACAATTTGGCACTGCGTCGCTTTAACTACTAATTGCGCAGTCATGCAATGCTGTACCCAAACGAAATTTGTGTTCTTTTGTTCCCACAAATAGAGCTTTCTTTTGATGGTATTTGATCACATCTGCGGTTTTTATTTTTTGCACTATAAATGGAAAAAACCGAAAATTTGGAAAAAAAACAATATTTTCTACTTTTTGTTATAAAAAAAATCCAATAAACTCAATTTTAGTCATACATTTAGTCCAAAATGTATTCAGCCACATGTCTTTGGTAAAAAAAGGGCAATAAGCGTATATTTATTTGTTTGCGCAAAAGTTATATCGTCTACAAACTAGGGTACATTTTCTGGAATTTACACAGCTTTTAGTTTATGACTGCCTATCTCATTTCTTGAGGTGCTAAAATAACAGGGCAGTACAACCCCCCCAAATTACCCCATTTTGGAAAGTAGACACCCCAAGGAAATTGCTGAGAGGCACGTTGAGCCCATTAAATATAAATTTTTTTGTCCCAAGCGATTGAATTATTACAAAAAAAAAATTACAAAAAGTTGTCACTAAATGATATATTGCTCACACAGGCCATAGGCACATGTGGAATTACACCCCAAAATACATTTAGCTGCTTCTCTTGAGTATGGGGATACCACAAGTATGGGACTTTTTGGGAGCCTAGCCGCGTACAGGGCCCCGAAAACCAAGCACCGCCTTCAGGATTTCTAAGGGCGTAAATTTTTGATTTCACTCCTCACTACCTATCACAGTTTCGAAGGCCATAAAATGCCAAGATGGCACAAACCCCCCCCCCCAAATGACCCCATTTTGGAAAGTAGACACACCAAGCTATTTGCTGAGAGGCATGGTGAGTATTTTGCAGCTCTCATTTGTTTTTGAAAATGAAGAAAGAAAAGAAAAATGTATTTTTTTTTTCTTTTTTCAATTTTCAAAACTTTGTGACAAAAAGCAAGGTCTGCAAAATACTCACCATACCTCTTAGCAAATAGCTTGGGGTGTCTACTTTCCAAAATGGGGTCATTTGGGGGGGGGGGGGGGTTGTGCCATCTGGGCATTCCATGGCCTCCGAAACTGTGATAGGCAGTGAGGAGTGAAATCAAAAATTTACACCCTTAGAAACCCTGAAGGCGGTGCTTGGTTTTTGGGGTCCCGTATGCGGCTAGGCTCCCAAAAAGTCTCACACATGTGGTATCCCCGTACTCAGGAGAAGCAGCAAAATGTATTTTGGGGTGTAGTTTCACATATTCCCATGGCATGTTTGAGCAATATATCATTTAGTGACAACTTTGTGCAAAAAAAAAAGTGTCTTTTTCCGGCAACTTGTGTCACAATATAAAATATTCCATGGACTCGACATGCCTCTCAGCAAATAGCTTGGCATGTCTACTTTCCAAAATGGGGTCATTTGAACTGTTCTGGCATTTTATGCACAACATTTAGAAGCTTATGTCACACATCACCCACTCTTCTAACCACTTGAAGACAAAGCCCTTTCTGACACTATTTGTTTTTTTTTTTTTTTTCCAAAATCTTTTTATTGGTTTTTAAAAAGAGAAACAAAAACAGATAAAGAGAACAAACAGTTAAACATACATTGGTCTAATATGATGTCTATGTGATCCTTGCCGGAATCACGCTGTCACCTTATTCATGAAAAATATATTATGAAATCAGTCATGGCGGTACAGTTTACTGGGTCATGAGGTGGTGCTATGTGCAGTTGTACATGGTAAAATAGCATATTGTAGATTATTGTGTACACCTGGCACCCGCTTGGGAGCTACTTTGTGATTGGGGTCTACTGAGAGGCCTCTGAAGCGGTGGAGGGATCTGCCAGCCACTTAGACCAGACTTTGTTATATTTGTTGGGGCAGCCTCTGTTGTCATATGTGTCTTTATACAGAGGTAAGCTATTGTTGATTAATTGTTTCCACAGGGAAAGAGGAGGGGGGGTTGGTTTGCGCCAACTAAGTGCTATAGCTTTACGGGCATAGAACAGGAGCAATCCCACCAGTGTGCGTCCCACCACCGTAGGAATTAGTTGTTCTACCAGGCCTAGTATGCAGATTGACATTGATGGTTGTAGTGGCACAGAGGTGATTTGTGTGATAAAGTCCAATATCTCCCTCCAGTATCCGACAATTGCCGGACAGGTCCAGAAGATGTGGGTGAAGTCCCCAGGAGTCCCACCACATCTCCAACATCCGGGAGGGGAGTCGGGGTTCATTTTGTGTAGTCTGTGAGGGGTAAAATATGCCCGATGGACTATCTTGAATTGGATCAGGCGATCTCTCAGAGAGACCAGGGAGCTAAATGGGAAATCCCATATGTCATCCCAGTCATCGTTGTCAAAATTGGGGATGTCATGGGACCATTTAGATCTTAGCTTTTCCATAGTCGGGAGGGAGGTGACAGTCAGGTGTGAATATAATTGAGAAGTGGGTTTTTTCGCACAATCTGATCTAAGAAGGTCCTCCAGTGAAGATTGGACTAGTTGAGGAGGGGAGTTGGAGAATTGGTGACTGAAGGCATGGGAAAGTTGAAGGAATCGGAAAAAATAGGACTGTGGTATATTAAAATCGGAGTTTAGTTTGGAGAGCGGGACTAGTGATTGATTGGAGATAATCTGTGCCACCGTTTTAATGTTAAATTTGGTCCAGGCATGAGGCTCAGGTAGTTTATAGATGTGCTCCAGGGTTGGGTTTATCCAAAGGGGAGCATTGGGTGAGATTGCCTGTTGAGGGTATTTTTCTAATTTGAGACCTGCCCCCCATGCACGCAGTGTAGTGCGCATGGAGGGTGTCAGTGGATAAGGGGCTCGAGGGCCTCGAAAAAGCAAAAATTTGAGCGCCTCTAGGGATCCCAGCACTGCTGTCTCGACCTGGGTAGCTGGGTTGGAGGTGTCCGGATTGAGCCACCAAGCAGCTGTTACTAGCTGGGCGGCCAGATAGTACTTGTATAGATCCGGACACGCCAAGCCACCTTGGGAGGTCGGGCGTATCAGTGTTGACCAGCTGTATCTGGGGGATTGGGACCCCCATAGGAAAGAGGCGAGGAGCCGATGTAGTTGTTTGAAAAAGGATTTAGGAATCCACTGTGGAGAGTGGCGAAATAAGTATGTAAATTTGGGGAGTATTTTCATTTTAAACAAATTAATGCGTCCCAACAGTGAAAGAGGCAACGATTCCCACGCCTTCAGCCGTTGCCGAGTCTCCTGAACCACCGGGGACAAGTTGAGGGGTAAGAACTCAGAAGCCTGCCTGGAGACCACCACCCCTAAGTATTTAAAATTCTCGACCCATTGTAGAGGGATGTCCGTGGGAGCTGTGTCACGGGCTGCAGGATCCACGGGGAACAGGAGAGATTTTGTCCAGTTAACCCTGAGGCCCGTGACAGAGGAGAAGGAGTTGAGGACCTGTAGGGCTCCCTCGAGTGATGGACCCGCGTCATTGAGGAAGAGTAGGAGGTCATCCGCATACAGGGCGACCCTCTCCTCCAGCCAGCCAACCCGCAATCCCCTAATGTGAGGAGAGGTGTGAAGGGCCTCAGCAAGTGGCTCCATCGCGATGGCAAATAAGGCTGGAGAGAGAGGGCAGCCCTGCCGCGTGCCCCTGGACAGATGGAAGGACCGTGACAGGCCCCCTCCCAGCTTAATAGCCGAGGTGGGGTCACGGTAGAGGACCTTCATCCATTCAATGAAGATCAGGGGGAACCCCATCCTGCGGAGGACCTCCCAGAGAAAAGGCCACTCGACTGTGTCGAAGGCCTTCTCAATGTCCAGGGAGGCCACCACTCTAGATCCTTCATTGAGATGTTGTGCGTGTATGTTGGTGAACAGACGCCTCAAGTTAACGTCTGTCGCTCTATTGGCCATGAAACCTGTCTGGTCAGTCTCAATGATAGATGGTAGTAGGGGCTGTAGTCTCGTGGTTAGTAATTTGGTGAGGATCTTGAAGTCTGTATTAAGTAGGGCGATTGGTCTGTAGGAGGCACAGGATGTGGGGTCTTTAGACACTTTATGAATGAGAATGACATGGGCATGGCCCATGGAAGCTGGGAGGGCACCATCAGTCAAACATTGGGAATAGAGCTGGGCCAATTTGGGGGCCAATAGGTCCCCATGAGTTTTGTAGAACTCAATGGGTAGTCCATCTGGGCCCGGAGACTTTCCCGCGGGAAAGGACCTAATCGCTTTCAGTACCTCCTCCGGGGTAATCGGCCTTACTAGGGATTCTCTCTCCCCATCAGACAACCAGCCAAGTGCCAAGGGGTCCAGCCAAGGTGCGAGGTCCCGCGACTGGAAGTCCGATGGTAGCACTGAAGTATAGAGAGAGCTGTAGTACTGACGGAAGGCTTCAAGTATGTCTGGCAGGGAAGAGGCCGATCCTCCCAAAGGGGACACCACACTAGAGATCACCGTCATTGGTCTGTCATGTTGTGCAAGCATCGCCAGAAGGCGACCGTTGCGGTCTCCTTGTTCAAAGAACCGTTGTTTGTTGCGGTAAAGGTCAAGTCTGGTAACTTCGGTGAGGTGGAGGTGTAGCTCACGTTTTGCTGCATTGAGGGAGTCAAAGTGTGTGTCAGTGGGGTCAGCTGCATAGATGTCTGATTGGGATTGCGCAGTGGTCTGTAGGGCAGTAGTGGTAGCCGCTTGTTCTCTCCGGATCCCAGCAATAGAAGAAATGTATTGCCCTCTAGTAAAAGCCTTAAAGGCATCCCAGGTCACCGCTGTGGAGGAGGATCCCGTATTAAGATCCCAGTATTCCACTAAGCGTGGTGGAATGGTGTCTGCCAGGTCAGCATGAGAGATCCAATGGGTCCCCAGGCGCCAAAGGGAGGAGGAACGGGAGGACGGGGAATGAACGGTAAGGAGTAGGGGGCAGTGATCTGAGAGTCCGCTGGGCAAATATGAGGCATCAAGTACATCTGTCAGCATAGTCGGATTGGCAAAGGCGAGATCGATGCGGGAGGAAGTTTTATGTGTATTGGAGAAACAGGAGTATGCTCTGGTCGTGGGATGTTTCCATCTCCACACCTCAGATACACCTAGCGCCTCCGCCCATGAGACCAAGTCAGTAGAGAATTGTTTGGGGGGGGTAGGTCTGTCCAGGTCCGGGGCCAGAATGGCGTTGAAATCACCCATTAATAATAGTCTAGCAGGGCAGTATGGAGTGATTTTCTCTAGAATGGCGTATAAGGTGGAGGAGGAAAAAGGAGGGGGGATGTATACACCTACTACAATATACCGGACACCCCAGACAGTGAACACTATTAGTACATATTTACTCTGGGGGTCAGTGTGAACATGTTCCATCACACATGGGAAGGATTTACTAATCAGGATTGTGACCCCTCTGGCATATGTGGAATAGGAAGCATGGAAGGCTCTCTGGATCCATGGCTTTTTCAGCGCCAGTAGTTTGCTGCCCATAAGGTGCGTTTCCTGTAAAATTACTATGTGCGGGGAGTGCAATTTGAGGTACTTGAAGAGTACCGCTCTCTTAAATTTAGAATTGAGCCCCCGGACATTCCAGGACAGCGCACTGAAGGTGGGGCCGTCACGTCCTGTCATTGTGCGGAGGTCTGGCGGGGGAAGAAAGGAGGAGTGAAGCAGGTGCACGTGCACAATGACACTATTTGTTTACATGAAAAAATATTTTTTTTTTTTTGCAAGAATATTACTTTGAACCCCCAAACATTATATATTTTTTTTAAAGCAAAGTCCCTACAGAATAGAATGGTGGGTGTTTCATTTTTTTTCTCACACGGTATTTGCGCAGCGTTTTTTCAAACGCCTTTTTTGGGGAAAAAACACACTTTTTTTATTTTAATGCACTAAAACAAACTATATTGCCCAAATGTTTGATGAAATAAAAAATATGATCTTAGGCCGAGTACATAGATACCAAACATGACATGCTTTAAAATTGCGCACAAACGTGCAGTGGCGACAAGCTACATACATTTTTAAAAGCCTTTAAAAGCCTTTACAGGTTACCACTTTAGATTTACAGAGGAGGTCTACTGCTAAAATTACTGCCCTCGATCTGACCTTTGCGGTGATACCTCACATGCATGGTGCAATTGCTGTTTACATTTGATGCCAGACCGATGCTTGCGTTCGCCTTTGCGCAAGAGCAGGGGGGGGACAGGGGTGCTTTTTTTTTCTTTATTTTTTTTTTTTGCTTTTTTTATCTTATTTTTAAACTGTTCCTTTCATTTTTTATTTTTTTTTTTATAATTTTTATTGTTATGTCAGGGAATGTAAATATCCCCTATGATACGTAGTGACAGGTACTCTTTTTTGAAAAAAATGGGGTCTATTAGACCCTGGATCTCTCCTCTGCCCTCAAAGCATCTGACCACACCAAGACCAGTGTGATAAAATGCTTTATCAATTTCCCAATGGCGCTGTTTACATCTGGCAAAATCATGAAATGCTCGTAGCTTCCGGTTTCTTAGGCCATAGAGATAATTAGAGCTATTCTGGTCTCTGATCAGCTCTATGGTCAGCTGGCTGAATCACCGGCTGCATTCTCAGGTTCCCTGTTGGGACAGGAGAGCCAGAGAAAAACATAGAGCCAGAGAAAAACATGGGAGGACATTCCCTCCCACTGCTTGTAAAAGCAGTCTAGAGGCTAATTAGCCACTAGGATTGCTTTAACATGAAAGCCGACCGCTGGCTGAAAAGAATGATACCAAGATAATATCTAAACCTGCAGGCATCATTCTGGTATAACCACTCAAAGTCCAGCAACATACCAGTACGTTGCTGGTCCTTGTAGGGCATTTATTGTAATCTTTTTTTTCATGCAGCCTGTGGGCTGAACGAAAAAAAGAGATTGATTGGTGGGTATGTCCACCATAAGAATAGCTCCCTTCATCCACCCACTTCTAATGATGGGCATACATGCACCATTTACATATGCCGAAGCATGGGGGCATCCGCCCCAGTGGTTAGGAGCAAATCGCTCCTCCGCCCCTGCTGGCCCCATGCTTCGGCATATATCACCTCCGACAGCGCTGGAGTCACGGCTTTATGCATCGTGGGAGCAAACGCTGTTGCTGTCAAGATAAATAAATCCGCGCTGCAGCTGAATGGCGTACCTGAAAACAAAAAAATGGTTAACAATAAAACACAGTAAACAGTAAAGTATAAAAAATTGCGTACCTGAAAAGCAAACATGATAAAACATAATAACAATAAAACATTGCAGAATAGAATACAGTAAAAAAGAGCAGAACAATAGAGAGTGAAAAGAGAGAGAGAACAATAAAACGATTTTTGCTTTTTTTTATGTTATATATTTTTTTGTGGTTTTTTTTTTTTTTACACTTTTTTTTGTAACTGTAACTTTTATAACTGTAACCGGTTCCAGGTTCGGGTCTCTCAAAATGCGATGGCATCTTGGGAGACCCTGTGAAAGTGTGCCTAGTCTGTGCAATGCTGTACCCTACGCTAATATTCAACTAGTGTATGGTAGCGTTCAAAACATTCAACAATGCAAAGACCAGGATTGTCAGGACAGGAGGGACAATAATAGCGGGTGTCCCGCCTATATCCGCGCTTGCTGCAGACACGACATCTTTTTTGGGGGGGTTCGTTGGGTAGGGGTACTCGGGAGGACATAAAGAAAATGCCTCTCATGCAGACT
This sequence comes from Lithobates clamitans, assembly GCA_037952925.1. Taxonomy (NCBI): domain Eukaryota; kingdom Metazoa; phylum Chordata; class Amphibia; order Anura; family Ranidae; genus Lithobates; species Lithobates clamitans. Next base: position 641,487 of record JBBGZY010000932.1, on the reverse strand, counting down.
ACTGCATTTGGTTGGGGATGTGAATGGGGGAAGTACGGGTGCTGCAGAAGTGGTAGGTTCCCAATTAGGATTGGCGAATGCAGCAGGAAGGGCATTATGGGCACAACAGGCCTGTGTTTGTCTTCTTCTTGGTGGCAGCGGGACACTACTTGTGCTTGCCACCTCACCAGCTTGAAATGCACTTATGGGACTCGCCACGTCACCAAGTGTTACTGCAGTGCTGGTTTGACTACGACCGGGGTGTACTAGGCCGCTGGTGCTTGCCAGTTCACCAAAACGCTACCAAAAAAACTGTTAGCGATCACAGGGATCAGGCCTGACTCTGCGAACGCTGCAGTTATGTGTTTATTGTTTTGTAAGTGACAGTGATCGATCGATACTGCACCTGGGTGGGCTGGGCTGGTCCGGGCGGAGGGGAAAAACGCAGGTGTTAGCAGGTATCTGGGCTAATCCCGCTAACACTGCATTTTTGGGAACCCTAAACTGCTGGGGATGCTAGTATAGATCTGATCGGATCATATATTGATTCGTTCAGATACTATACCACTAAGGGAGGTGTATGCTGCATGCGTGGGTGTTAGCGCTACTGGCACTAACCTGACGCTGCCTGGGGCAACGCAGACCCTATCTGACCCTAAAACTTAACTTATATCACCGCCGGGCGATCAGGGGGTTAAACCTTTATTAGGTAATAAACGACGGGTGCCCTGACACTATAAAAAATAAACTAACTAACCAGCGTCACCCGTAACAGTTATACAGTGATCACTGGTGAAAGGGTTAACTAGGGGGCAATCAAGGGGTTAAAACCCTTATTAGGTAGTATATGGGGGTCCCTGACGCTATAAAACGCTGATGGCGAACCTATATATTTACCTCCCTAACTAGCGTCACCAGTGACACTAATACAGCGATCAAAAAAACGATCGATCAGTGACACTGGCGATGGGGGGTGATCAAGGAGTTAAAACTTTATTGGGGGGGTTAGGGGGGGTACCCCAGACCTAAAGGGGGCTAACACTAACTGCCCTACCACTTATAACTGTCACAAACTGACACCAAGCTCAGTAACAATCTTTTTAGATTTTAGGTAAAATGTCCTAGCCTCCTTCATCTGCCTGTTAAATTCTGAGGGCGTGAGGCGGAACTCTGTGGAGGCCCCCCGTTCACCCGTCTCTGTGTCAGATTCGTGCTATGGTGGGGGCTTCTTGTGTCTCCAGGGCTTTTGGTTTGTTTTTACTTTCTGTTGGGCTGTATTTTTTATTGTATGAGCAGGTGTGGGTGTTTCCCCCGAAGCCTCGGTCTCACAGTCCTCATCCCCTGCATCAGATATGCCTGGTGCAATAGATGTACCATGCCCCAATGCCACCTGGGAATCAGTCCCCTCTACCTGCTGTACTTGTGCTCATTGTTGCACAAGAGCCTGCACTGCCCGTGGTGCAGAAACCTATTAGATCTATGTAGCATATGGAGGAGGATTAGTATTAAATGGGAAGGGAAAAGCAACTAGATCTGATCTCGTTTTATCTGCCTCAGCCTTATTATTTTTTTTATAGTGTCCTGATCACCTGGTGTAGTGACGGATTTCTTCTGATTCTTATTATTTCTTTGAAACCAATAAGGGGCATATTTTAACCAAATCTCACAACCCATTATAACAGTGAAAGCAGAACTGCCATACCTTGCAGCCCTGTTTCACACAACAGATATCTTATGCTTTAGTCCTTACATTTTATGCAATGCAATAGACAAGTAAAGCAAGATAGAGCAAGAGTTTGCGGGCCCCAGTAGTGATTGCCTTATTAACCCTTCCTCTCCTTCCCAAAAGGAGTGTAGTACTACTCATTAAAACTTCTTAACAGTCCCACCAAAGGACAGGCTTACCAAGAGACACTTATAAGGCCTGGTCCATCTCCCTTCTTAATTAAAATTTAAGAAACTAAGGTTTTATCAGAGCTAAGGCAAGGAAACGATTCGTCAGATAAGACAAAAAAATCTACTCACCAAAGTTGATTACCTTATCTCAGCATAGTGCCTCCATTTGAAGAGAATTTATAGGTACTTCAGGTATATGACAGACCAGCCATGGGTTAATACTGCAAACTACGGAGAGCTTCCGGTTCCGGGAGACAATTTCAATGAACAGAAACACATACACAGAGTGAGTTCAAAGAAATTTCTGGATTTTATTGGGCGGGTATACAGCTTATATTTGGTTCAACTTTACTATTCGCAATAGGGGAGGGGGGAGTGGTTAGTAGAAGGATATATTGAATATCATTAATAATTAAACAGTTCATCATTATATGGTTATACACGCCTATAACCTCTAAAAACATGGCTGCCACAAGGTTACCAGAGTGAAAACGCCATCTGTTGATGACTAATAGATCATCTTCCCGCTACCTTCCTGTTCCACGTTCATGTACCCTTAAAGAGGAAGGCGGGCCAAACCACATTGTATTTATACATTATAAGATGCTCATTAATGCCTATGCAAGCATGCTCTTGCAACATGTAGCTGAAAACTACATTTACAGAATAAACTTGAAAATTAGTTTTGGACCTAAAATAAGGGTACATAAACTTTATAGCTGAGGCAAGATGGAGTCACTGTTGTTCAGTCATATTACTACAAATGGCATCTGTGGTTTTTACTTCCCCATTAAGTTGGTGAGATGACTGTAAGGGACATGCTGAAACTCATACAACTATCAACACATAAGGATAAAGTTCTTGAAGGCCTGGATTTATGCTATGAGGTTATTACTACTAATGTTTAATACAACTCAGTCTTACTTTTGTTGAGACTCAAATTTCAGACCTCTTAAACAGCAAAGTTTAAAAACAGGCCTAATTTTACCCAGATATGGTAGTTGCAATTTATTTTGGGTGAATCATGTTTGGATATATTTAACATTTAATTTTCTGATCTGTACACCCCTGCAAAGGGCCATCTTCACCTGCAAGAAATGCATAGGTGTTCCGTGCACCCCTTTGCAGGCAGCCTGCTGAAATCAACGACAAGCAGCAGCATCCTGTAACTTACATTTGTGCAGGTTCGACGCACAGATCAGAATGCAGTCTCTATGCATTCGATCATTGATTTCAACAGGCTGCTTGCACAGGGCTGTATGGAACACCTGTGCATTCCTTGCAGATGAAGAATGCACTGGAGTTGGGTAGAGACGGCCCTTCGCACATATGTACAGATCGGTATACCCATGTAAATGAGGCCTAAAAGGCTTTGTTCACCTTCATGTTTCATGTTACAACCATATATAGGGTGTCACATTTAACATAGTAATATCCCCCAACCCCCACCTTCAAACCACACCCTCACTTACCTGAATCTTGAGGTGCTTTTCCTTGAAGCACCCTGTTGATATTTGAAGTTAGCGTGGATGTGCATGGCTGTGCCCCAACAGCTGCATTATTCATTCACAGATCCATTCACAGGGATCTGTGAAAGAAAAGTCTACACAATCCATCTACCATTGCTGCAGAAGGAATGGTAGATCACACTGGCACAAATTTGGTGACACTACTGCACTTATATTGTAAGAATTTATTGTTATGGGGCTTTCTCCAGCTCCATAATGGTAGGTCCATACTAGGATGTAAACAGTGCAGGAGCCTGTGCATTGCACCAGCAATGCACTGATCACGGTTAAAATGCTCTACAGGATTCAATGCAAACATTTAATAAATGCACATTTTTTATTTTATTAATTCGGGGAGGTTTATTTTGTAATGTCAATGATCAGTTAGAGGAGATGGATATAGGGGAGCTGAAAGATCAGCTTTAAGGAATGGAGAAGGGATCTTTCAGTCCATCTTGTACGCTAACATGTGTATATGCAAAAAAAAAAGCAAACATTAGCATAGAAAAAAGTAACATTTCTTGCTCAAATGCAAACTCTATAGAGAAATAAGGATTTACTATCTGCTTCACAGGGCACCCTTTTTGGTAGTTTTATTTTAGCAACAGAGTAAATGCTTGGTGTCAAGATGAGGATTCAGCCTGCATTTCTGTACGTGCCATTCAATAACCTGTTGCCTATCAGAGGTTGCTAGTGAGACAAATGGCTTGGATTTATCCCACTGGTGCCAAGTGACAGACAGGGAAGACAAGAGTGCCCATTAATTAGATTTTTATTGTGAGTGTCTCTGGGTGGGGTGCTGATTTCAGAAAACCAGTGTGAGCAGATTATCCTTACAGCTAAAATCTTTACAAGAAACCATCTCTCTGCTATTTATATCTTCTGTCATTGACTGTCTGAAGTTCCATGTGTTGTGCAAAGGAATGCATTATTTACCAAGAATACATTTGTTTTCTTGAAAATGTTCTACAAATGTATCTTTTTCAACCTACAATGTGTGTATAATACAGACACACACTGGGTACAATAAATGTAAGCATCAAATCATCATAATTTCCATTTGCTTCCATTAATTGGTTCCACTGTTACATTAATTATTTTACATTAGCCTTCCCTGCCAACCCCAGATTAAGAACTGAAAATGCAATCCTACTTTGATCATCATGTGGATAAAAATAGCATTTCAAAATTTCTAAGTAAATTGGGATGATTCCTTTAATCCCATAACAATAATTGGCAAATGATATGTGATCCTGGGATTAAGTTTACAAATCACCAGTTGTATTTTGGTCTAATCTAGGCATTTAGACTAGCTGTCAGTCATCGCAGGCTTCCAAGGACAATTATTTCTCCCCAAGTAATTACTTTTGTCAATATATATTAGATATGTATGTAACTCCCATGTATAAGATTATACACCTGCATCGCTCATGCTGTCCAGAGACTTATCTATCTGATTACAATCTTCAGTGGTTAAGAAGTCTCATTAAATACAATGGGTGGAAAATGCAATCATAAGGAGAAAGATTACAGAACATCAGGAAATAATGCAGCATTTGCTATTAAATACACTGGGGAGATAGAACAGGAATTGGTGTTGGCATAGATTGATGTGGAGGCATGTATCACAGATACATCAATGCTCATCATAAATCATTATTCCATAGGAAATGTAACGTGTGATGGATTTATGGTTTCAAGTGTTGAAATGATTCGCTGGATGAGAATCACCAGACTCTACTAGTCAAAATAACACAGCTTTCTGCTGTCATTGAAGTCACTTGTAGTTAATTCCGGGTTCATGCTGTGACAATCATAGCTCCAATCTAAAGCATTCTTTTTTTATCGACATTAAGAAAATTGTGTAGAAGACTTGATAGTGATTGTTAAACATCCACTAAGCATTACAATTACGGGGGTTTAGATACCAAGACAGATGACCATATAAATGCATTGAATGCTTGCTGCAGAACTTTAAAAATACCCTTCTGCAAGGCTACTGTTTAAAACGGGCTGTAGGCAGGTAGAGTTCTAAGCTGCCCCGCCGGGATGGTTAGTGTGAATTGTGTTTCCCGGTTCTTTCTTGGCAAAGTTTTTTTGGATCTGACCCACTGGTTCTGTGTATTATCAAAGAGACAGGGGCTCTGGACCCGAGAGAGAGCGGTCGTTGCTGTTGGCTGTCCAATGCTATTGTTTGTGGCACCTTTGCCGAAGTCGGTGCTACTAGCCTGTTGAAGTATACTGAGACCAGAGTGCCAGCTAGTGAACACATGGCATCTACAAGAGCCTTCTACAGCATAGGGGGATTGCTTGGACCTGCAGTTCGATCTGAAGATGACAATCTTGGACACTAACATCATATACTCAACCAGTTATAGACTCTATCCTGTACAGGTATTCTGTGGCAGCAACAAGCCAGAGTAAGGGTTTAGTTTGGGAAAGACTGTTGCCTTTGTTTGACTGCCATGCCAAGTTATTTGAGTAAAGTTTTTGAAACTTAGCCTTTGCCTGGTCTGAAGTCACTCAAGGTGTGTAATGCAAATAACCAGCACTCATAGGTTACATTTTGGGTCAGCTAAGCATATTGAGGTATGAAGACAACAGTGTAAGAGTTAATAGTGTATGAAGATATAAGTGGTTACCAAGGGTAACGACTGTTTCTCTAGCAGCCTGTTGTAAGCGTGTACATGTGGCAGATGGGATAGCCTCTTACAGGAGGAGTTGTTGTCAGCATGCTGTCTATGAGCAGGTCTATCTCCAATAGCGTTGAGAGCAGATAAGCACCGCAGAGGTCCTCAGCCTGTACATAGGAAGAGGAAAAGTTAAGTGAGTCCACGCTAGGTACATGACAGGATCCCATTCTGTTACTGGGAGTGAGGTAGAGGAGATACACTGGACAGGTGGAGTGACATTGGCTCAGCATGTCCCTCCTAAATGCATCAAGGACTGTGGTGGTTTAACATCAAGAGAGTTTATTAGAGATCTGTCATCTGTGCAAGTAAAGATACTGCATTTGTAAGGCAGTGACTCTATCCAAAGCACCTAGTGTAGCCCAGAGGAACCCACCCTGGGGTAGGCCTCTCATGTGACCCTAACTTGTACCCAACGAGGAGGGTAACATGGAGGAAGTGACAACCACCTCATCACCCTACCTCCTTACAAGGCTACCAACTTGTTCACTTCAAAGCCAGTTGTTACATACCTGTATGGAGAGTCCACGATGATAAGGATGGCCTTTTGCACAATTTCCATCCAAGCACTCCTGGAAGTTGAGATAGGGTCTGCAAAGGCGACGGAAGGGTAAAAGTGCCAGGGTGCAGAAACTGAGGACTGGAACTCAGCAGCACTGATATCAGATGAGCATAAGTGCAGCTGGTAGTACACCCAAATTATACCAAGTTCAGTTATGAGCAGAGTCGCAAATGAGCGACTCGCGCATGCGCAGTAGGGAACCGGGCTGTGAAGCCGCAAGGCTTCACTTCCTGAATCCCTTACTGAAGATGCTAAATTGCCTGTGTTATCAGAGGACACTCTACAGCATCTGCCACAGTAAGGCTGTTCCCTCTAGTGCTCAGCCTGGGATTTGCCTTGTCACATCCTGAATGCAGAGTGAGTGAGAACTTACAGAAGAGCGGAGGATCTAGGGATATGTAGTTTGGAAAGTTTACATTGAACCTGGATTGTTGTGGACTGCAAGTTCCAGCCAGCTGGAGAAAGAGAACAGAATGCTGGGTTGAGGAGGAGTGGGTCTCTCAGGACCACAGCCTTCATCTGAAAGCAGTGATCTGGATGGTCTGGGAGAGCACAGCTGTGCTACAGCTTAGGTGGCAGGGGAGAGCCTCCGGAGAGTATGTGGACGCACCTGTTTCAGCAGGGTCCAGTCGGGTGGCAGCCGGGAGGTCACCCACATCACCTGCATTACAAATCCAGCTGAGCTGCATTGAGAGGTGCGGGGTCGAGCGCCGTCCCTTGAGCACAGTATCTGCAGAGGCCTGCTGCAGGATCTTCACAGCATCCCTCCTGAGCTTGGTACCGCTTGGATTAGTGAGCAGGTGCATGCCCATCCTCTTTACACTAAGGACACTGCCTGCAAACCCCATTGCTTTGTTCCCTTCTTTAAAGTATTACCAAGAAACACTCACCATCACTATTGCTCTATTTGAATGCTATACTCATTAAACTCATCAATTCACACTGGGCCCAGTCAATTGAGCTAGCTGAAGACACAAGATTTCTGCACCAAAGGACTACTGTATCTACCCCCCTCCTCTGCAGGGGACAGGAACATTAAGTGCCCATCCGGCCTCATATCACCAAGGAACTCTCTTTACTGTATTCAGAGACCAAGGTCATAGACTCTGGATACAACTTGTTAAGCTGTGTTGAATATTTGTGTTAAAGGGGGCTGTGGCATCAGGAGGTTAAAGGGAGTAGTCTGACTCCAGACAAGTCATTTTCCTACCCTTTTCTGGCCTGCAGCCATAGACCTTGATTGGTTAAACTTGCTGATTTTTTGCTTCACAGGGGACTTCAGTTGACCATTCATTTGCTTGTTCATATAAAGAGTATAATGCCCTGTACACATGGTCAGATTTTCCCATGGAAAATGTGTGATAGGACCCTGTTGTCGGAAATTCCAACCGTATGTGGGCTCCATCACACATTTTCCATCGGAATATCCGACACACAAAGTTTGAGAGCTTGCTATAAAATTTTCCGACAACAAAATCCGTTGTCGGAAATTCCGATCGTGTGTATACAAATCCGACGCACAAAGTGCCACGCATGCTCAAAATAAATTAAGAGACGAAAGCTATTGGCTACTGCCCCGTTTATAGTCCCGACGTACGTGTATTACGTCACCGTGTTCAGAACGTTTGGATTGTTTGACAACTTTGTGTGACCGTGTGCATACAAGACAAGTTTGAGCCAACATTCGTCGGAAAAAAACCATGGATTTTGTTGTCGGAATGTCCGATCAATGTCCGACCGTGTGTATGGGGCATAACAATAACCTTATTTCTCTTATCAGATCTATTTGCCATTAATTCTATTTACTGCAAAACCTTAAGTAAAACTTATCTGATTTACTGTGAATTATTCTGTGTCTGCATTCATATTTCCTTGCTGGAATGTTTGAACCCAGGGTGTCAGAGGTGTCAGGAGACTTCAAGGCAACCATTGGGGTACAGTATCTTTAAGCGGCCCACACGGGGGGTAGCACTACGTAAATGGAATATATGGAAGAATAAGTTATATTAGAAAATAAATAGACATTTACATGAGTTGTATCAACATGTGTGTCATGTTTCTGATGTTTTTCTTTTTATTTGTTGAGAGGTAGGAGGTCCCTCCTGCATACGTTTCCTCCTCCCATTGCTGCTGTACCCAAAAAAATCGTGGCTACTGGGGTATGGGGTAAGTAGACAGCGAGTGGGAACATGTTACCATCTCTGTGCATTATCATCTAGGGATATGGGAAACAACAACCTCCGCGCCAGTGGTGTCAATAGTTATAAAAACATAAGTGGTTCATAAAAAATCATATATAGAATTACCAAAAGTGAGAAGTGTAAAAATTAAAAATTAACAAACACATATACC